>CM061132.1:25238824-25652861 GCA_030789695.1 Scilla litardierei | reverse complement strand
AGCAGGGACTTGTGAGGCGGGGTGTTCTCCCCCATGGTTTCAGGATCCTCTCTTCTTCGCTTCTCGGCGGCCAAACGCCTTAGGGTGGCGTTTATCTCTGGATCAACGTGAATCAAGTCGTCGAGACTTCTTGAAATCCTGCGCATGAAAAACAACAAACACCCGTGAAGTGAAAAGTGGAAAAGAAACAGATAAGATAAAAAATAAAAATAAAAATAAGAAAATAAAAAGGAAAAAGAAGAATGCGAAAATTATCGCGAGGTAGGGATGAGAGCTAGACACAAGGGTTTATGAAATCCTAAAATAACAAGCACGTTGCCTCCCCGGCAACGGCGCCATAAAGCTTGACGTCCCCCGCTTATGCGTGTTTGATGGGCGCAATAATACGATTGGGGGCGTGGGATTTAAATATTTGTAACCGCCAGCGCACGGTGTTGTAGTGTGGCTTGGGGGTCGAACTCAGGGAGGCGTGGATGTGCTTGTGTCAAGGAGGATCAAATTCACCCCAAGGGCGAGCTAGCCCGAATCAGATGATGGGTTGTCACAGTAAATGGAATGCAAGGGATAAACAATATAAAGGAAAAACCCGGGACTTTGGTTTCCACCCTATCGAGCGACTCTCGCCGATACGGCCTACGGGTAGGATAACGATCGGAATTAGGGTCTAATGGTGAGACGTTGCCTCTAAGAGTGGTACCAGCGTCCCATGGGCCCGATATTCCGGTCGGTGCCCAGGATGATACGCCGGACTTTCCAGGTTCGGTCAGTAGGCACTCCCGTGTCCATTAACACTGACCGACTCCGAGAGCACTAAGTTCGCAACGATAACTCCCAACGTCTCATCCTGTCGCTCCCGCGCGCTAGGATTCGACGTCTACGCTAAGGGCGTGAGCTATGGCTAGGGAGTCAACCGCCAAGTTTATTCCCGCTTGGCCCAACGGTCAAAGGCGGTCTTTTTCCCGCCGATGACAATAAAAGAACCCGCGTAACCGTTAGATTCCTAGTCCCTATCGATTTCCTAGTCCAATGGACGCATCGAGAAGAGCCCACGAAGGGGTTTCCACCAAAATCCCAGATTTGGGAACTACTCACACATATTTAGTAAAAAGCGATCTAAAGTAAAATTGACCGTTAGAAACATGATCGGGCGATTGAAAACCAGTAAGAGCAATGCTAATAACAATATATTAAAGTTTGACAAAGATCGGAAGACTTACAAATATCTGAAAAATTACAGCCGTCAAGAGAGAGAAAAAATAACAACTCTCGTTTCTGGAAAACCTAGGGGTCATATATATAGAATACGAAATCACCCGATCGGGTGAAAAGTCACCCGATCGGGTGACCTGCTTCGTTTCTTTGGCTGCGCAGAATAGGATTCCACCCGGTCACCATGGCACGGTCGGTTGAGGCATGAGTTGATCGGTTGGATCTTCGTGCCGTCGGGTGAACCGGTCGGTTGATCTCTCCGTGTCGTGGCTTCGGAGAATCGGCTACAGGTGAATCGATCGGGTGAAAGTCACCCGATCGATTGGCATTCAGCGTCAGAATTCCAGAGAGTAGGTACGTTTGAACCGGTCACTGAACCGACCGGGTGACTTCTTGGCCGCTCCAACTTGTGTCCGGGTGGTGCACGCGTGCATCACCCGATCGGTTGGAAGTGACCAACCGGTCGGGTGAGGGGCTGAAAGATGCGATCTTCGTCGTTTGGCCCCCTGGATCACGCGTGACTCCTCCCGTTGCTCCGGGGACTCATGATATCGTTGTTTTATGTCCCCTATGCCAGTAAACTTCTGCAAAATACGAAAATCACGGAAAAGTGAAAGAAACCAAGAAAACACGAGAAAACGAATATAAGACGATGGTAAATAATGGAAAAACACGAAAGAAAACGTGCACAAATATATGAAATATAAACGCACGTCAGTACAAAGCTAGCTAGAAGCCGGCCGAAACAAACCTGGTGGAACACGAAGACCTGGCACCAATCAGGTTCATCGCTGAGGACTTCTCAAACGATGACCTGTGACTGAAGCCTTATCTATTTTCGGAAATGCATTGTAATTGAAACAATTTACTCTCTAGTTGTTTGATTTCTATCATGTTGGATGATTTTTCAGATGTTGAATGATATTTGGTTACCTTTTGTGCCTTATACTGCTATGTTTTTTCCTTTCTCTCTTAATTTAGATGGATTATAAATGCTTAGTGGACAGTGCCTCCACGCACACGATCCTCCAAGATATTTGCTTTTTTCAAAGCATACATAAATACGATGGAACCGTGAATACAATTTCCGGTCCGTCAGGAATAATTGAAAGATCAGGGGAAGCACATTTTCTGCTCCCCAACAAAACACAACTACTAATAAAAGATGCTCTTTTCTCCCCTAGCTCCCATAGAAATCTGTTAAGTTTTAAAGATAGCTGTTTAAATGGATACCACCTAGAAACGGTGAACAAACAAAACAGAGAATTCTTGTATGTAATGACTCATAAAAACGGTGCTAAAACCATCGTCGAGTGTTTTGAGGGACTCCCGTCGGGTCTCTACCATACAAAGATACGAGCAATGGAAGCCAACACACTTGAGCACCAGAAGTGCGATAATCGACCAGAATTCCAACTCTAGCACAATAGACTCGGACACCCTAGAAGGGACATGATGCGCCGCATCATATCCCAATCCAGTGGAATTAATTCGAAAATCCTGAAGCTACTTCAAAAGGGTGCATTTGCTTGTCCCCCTTGTCACAAAGGAAAATTGATTACGAGACCATCTCCACTTAAAGTGGACTCAGAGTCTCCCAGCTTCCTAGAGAGAATACATGGAGACATTTGCGGGCCTATTCACCCTGTAAGTGGCCCATTTCGGTACTACATGGTACTGATAGACGCATCTTCCAAATGGTCGTATGTGTGCATCCTGTCCACCCGCAACGTAGCCTTTGTAAAGATACTGGCACAAATCATTAAGTTGCAGGCACATTTCCCAGACAACCAGATCAATAAATTGCGTCTGGATAACGCTGGGGAATTCACATCACAAGTTTTCCTAAACTACTGCCAAGCAACTGACATTGAAGTTGAACATCCTGTAGCTCATGTTCACACCCAGAACGGGTTAACCGAATCTCTTATAAAGAGACTACAATGGATTGCTCGTCCATTGTTGATGTAATCCCAGTTGCCAGTGACTGCATGGGGACATGCCATCTTGCATGCTGGATCGCTAATAAGATTACGACCGTCAGGAAGTCAATCTTATTCTCAAATGCAACTCGCATATGGGACTCCACCGGACATCTCTCACCTGAGGTTATTCGGATGCGCTGTATATGTCCCCATAGCACCACCACAGAGGACCAAGATGGGTCCTCAACGTCGACTGGGTATCTACATTGGATTCGACTCACCGTCGATCATTAGATACCCTGAACCTCTAACGGGGACGCCTTCATGGCACGTCTGGCAGACTGTGAGTTTGACAAAAGTACTTTTCCCAAGCTAAGCATTAACACAGAGAAGCCAGAAGCTTCAAAGACCATTTCATGGGATACCAAAACTTTATCCCACTTTGATCCGCGTACAAACCAATGTGAAGATGAGATCATGAAGATCCTCCAAATACAGAATACAGCTCACATTTTACCGAACAAATTTACTAACAACCAGAAGATTATCAGATCACACGTCCCTGCTACAAATACGCAAGCTAGGATTGACAAACCCAAAGATGGATGCAATTCACCTGCAGCAGAATCGACCGTACCTCAACAAAAGAGAGGACGACCCTAGGCTCCAAGGATAAATTCCCTCGAAAGAGGAAAACTCCCGGAGTAATGATAACGATACCACCACAGGATGCTGAGCTCAGCCCAGATATCTCTCACCTCCTAAAAACCCCAGAAGAGGAAAATATAGGAGAAATATCATTAAACTATGTACGTACCGGGGAGGTACTAGACAGAAAAAGCACAATCATCGATGATAACTTGGCGCTCATTATTGCCAATCACGTCACTGAATATGATGATGAGATCGATCCACACTCTCTAGCAGAATGTAAACGCAGAGAGGATTGGCCAAAGTGGAACGAGGCAATAGGAGTAGAGCTGGACTCACTCTCGAAGCGCAAAGTTTTTGGATTTGTAGTCCTAACACCGAAGGATGTTAAACCTGTGGGATATAAATGGGTATTCGTAAGAAAAAGGAATGAAAATAACGAGATCGTACACTACAAAGCGTGCCTTGTTGCACAAGGCTTTTCCCAAAGACCAGGAATAAATTATGATGATACATACTCTCCGGTCATGGATGCGATCACCTTCCGTTTCAGTATTAGCCTAACTACTACGGAAGGCCTGGATATGCCGCTCATGGACGTTGTGACTGTATACCTATATGGAAATATAGATAAGGATATTTATATGAGACTTCCGGACGGCTATAAACTACTGACAAAAATGACAGAAAGACCTCGTGACGTCTGCTCTGTTAAACTCCAAAGATCACTGTATGGTCTAAAACAGTCGGGGAGAATGTGGTACAACAGACTCAATGAATTCCTAGTGCAACAAGGATTCACAACTAATGAAGTCTGCCCTTGCATCTTTATAAGAGCAAATGGAACATGATTCGTAATAATTGCTGTCTACGTAGACGACTTAAACCTCATCGGATCTCCTGAAGAGATAGCTGAGATTTCCAAAAGACTCACACAGAATTTTGAGATGAAAGACCTTGGCAAAACGAAGTTCTGCCTAGGCTTACAAATCGAACATCTAAGCGGAGGAATCCTGTTACACCAATCCACCTACACAAAGAAGTTGCTGAAAAACTTCCTTATGGACAAATGTCATCCGCTTAGTACACCAATGGTTGTCAGATCATTGGATATTGATATGGACCCCTTCTGGCTGCTGGAAGAGGGGGAGGAAGCACTGGGTCCCGAAGTACCGTACCTGAGTGCAATTGAAGCACTCTTATATCTGGCAAACTGCATGCGTCCCGATATAGCGTTTTCAGTTAACCTACTAGCCAGATACAGTTCAGTGCCCTCAAAGCGCCACTGGAACGGAGTGAAGCACCTTTTGCGCTACCTCCAATGGTCAGTTGACTTGGGACTATACTTCAAGAAAGGCGTATCCTCCAACTTGGTTATACAGATGCAGGATACAGATCTGACCTGTACACCGCAAAGTCCCAGACCGGCTTTGTATTCACCTACGGTGGAACAGCCATCTCATGGAGATCTGTGAAGCAGACTTCAACAGTAACCTCATCCAACCACTCTGAGCTCATTGCGATCCACGAAGCTAGCATAGAATGCTTTTGTCTTCGTTCAGCCATCCGCTACATCCTCATGACTACCTGCCTGAAGACGGAAGATCTTGGACCAACCACCATGTATGAAGACAATGATGCCTGTATAGCTCAGCTACGAGGTGGCTACATCAAAGGTGACAGGACGAAGCACATTTCCCCCAAGATCTTCTGGATGCATGAACAACAAGTAGACAACCGGATCGACATCCAGCAGATCCAGTCCTGCAACAACCTGACAGATCTATTTACTAAAGCTTTACCTCGCTGTACCTTTAGAAAACTTGTATTAGGAATTGGGACGAGACAATTGAAAGATCTACAAGCTTGAAGCTTGTATGCAACATGGGGAGTTAATGTTGTATTGTACTCTTTTTCCCTTGGCTATTGGTTTTTTCCACTGGGTTTTCCATAGCCAAAGGTTTTAACGAGGCAACCACATCAACTCTGGATCCAGAAGTATCCACCTCTGATGATATCCATCGATCAGAGGAAGTTACCGAGACTTGTACTCTTTTCCCTTAGCCACTGGTTTTTCCCATTGGGTTTTCCATGGCAAAAGGTTTTAACGAGGCAAGAACTCTTAACTTAGGATTCAGAAGTATCCATACCCACATGGTCAGATAAGCTCTATGAACCCTGAAGCGCTCATGTATGGCTTACAACAATGGATGGATAAAGGAAAGTGTTATAAGCGGGCTTTTGTAGGCCCATTAGTGTATTGGGTATCCACCCATTATGTAATCCTACTTCTATAAATACAGGGCTACGGGGTTCCATAGCCGCCAAGCTTACAACAATATGCACTTTGTCACTAATTTTGATAAAAAAACTATTTCTCGGATTGTTGTTGGCACGGCTCTCGGGGACCGTTCACTTATCCATTTGAGCATACTTTGTTCAAGCTTGGTTAAACTTTCTTTAACTACCTTGAAACAAGCTTAGGCCAATCTCGAGTTTTTTTTCCAACTTTATAATAATTATGTGTCAGGTGAAAAAAAATAACTTCAAAAGAGAAAAATTATATTATTTATCTTACAAGATAAAAATCGAATTATGTAGTTAAAACAAACTGTGACGACCGTGTGAAACCGACTTAAGTTTGAGACAAAGAAACACCTGGGCCAAGCTCTATTCGAGCTCGATTTTTAGCCGAGTCGATCCAAGCTATATTCATGTTTGTTCTTATCTTATATTTTTCTTTTCTTTTCTTTTCTTTTCTTTTTGAGCAAAGACAATACCCCTAATATTGAACTGAAGACATCTCCTTTTCCAACCCACCATGTTAATCAATGATACATTGACGTATCAGGCCCCATTGGCTTGATATCCCAATTTCCTCCCCCTTTCCTAACTCAATTTTAAGCTCGAGCTGATAAATGAACAAGTTTGAGTGAGCCATTGCACAACCAATTTGAGGTTAATTTATCTATTTGAGCATAAAATTGTGTTGGTTGATGCACAGATTCTCGCTGGGGCTAGGTCAGGCTATGTAGACAATCCGACAATAGGTAGCCCAGACAGGGCGGTTTCACATTGCTGAGGGGGGCAGGTCATTCATAATCACTTGAAACCGATACAAAACTCGCCAGCCTCACCAGAGGGCGATCAACCTCCGATGCTTACGTTAGTATCAAACGAAGGAAGGAGGGGAGCCGGCTAGAGGTAGCCGCCGCTAGGGTTTTTGAGAGATGGAGATGCTACTGTTTGAGTTAGAGGAATTCAGCGTACCTGATAAAGTGGTGGGTTTCCCTCTATTTATAGGTTTGGGGGAATGTCCCTGCTATGTCAACAAACCCACATGCCTTTAGCAAATAACATGTCAGTGGTTTGGCAGGACCCGAAGACGTGCCAGCCATAACTACTTCCTGATAAAGCTATCCACGCGACCTCATAGCAGAAGGAAACATGCACCCCTCTGACGGTACTGGCCTATCACGTACGTTTTGGACAGGTCTGGATAAGGTATGGATCATCCAACCAAGATTGCACCACATGAATGTTGTGGGCTAAATATATGGAATCCGAACTTTCCTAGGTATTCGTAGAGAACGGGATGAGACAAGGCCATGTCAGTATTTAAAACCAAGGGTTTCCCCCTTGACTTTAAATATTACCAAACGTAAATCGTGACTCTAAATATTACCAGGCATGGTACTGAACATAGGACAAAATACTGCAGGAATAATATTCATAAGGAAACACAGACAGACAATAAGTGATCGACTACAGATAATAATTCAGATAATAATTCAGGGATTACCAGAACAACATTTCTATTATTGTTTCATTATGATTAAGATTATGATTTGGAAACCAGGGAAAATGTAGGACATAAGGCACTAGCCTCACCGGGGGGTGGAAGGGTGATACCCCGCCAACGACATGCGCACTGTGACAAACGTGGCCTCTCGTAACTCTCCCGTTTGGGGAGTGAGAATATCATGTCATACACATCAATTACGTCATGGTGCATCGCAAGTACACCATAGGTCTCTCTAACTCTGCCAACTCCCCTTGCCGGCTGCTGGGAGTGCGAGTGAGATACATATCAAACTAGTCCAATTCTTATGTGTATGTTTCACCCGAGTTTCCCCTAAACCACGTGTCTGGAATACTCACCTACCCCGGGTAGATCGAGTCATCCATGTTGTTATAACACTCATAATCCTCACTCGTAACATGTAGCAAAGTCCATCAATTTCAACATTCATGCGGTCTCATTTACCGCTATTCATGTCATTTCATTTCCGTCATCATCTCATCAATGTCATGATCACATCATAAATTTCATGAGAAGATCATCATAAATTTCATAAGAAGCTTAACTAACAACTTGTAACTTAGCGAGTAACATACTAATGGAACATGACCATATTGATATGGATTTAGCGCACATTATGGATGTAATGTCCTGATAGCTACTGCACAAGTACTAGAGGGGGTGAATAGTACTTTAAAATAGTTAAGAAGATAATTCCTAATTATCTTGCAAACTCAACCAACAATGCGGAAATGAAAATATTGACAACAAAGAAATACAAGAGCAAACAGATGATATAACGGGGTCGGATCCACCCAAGTCTCCCCGACTTGTTCCCGGTGATCCTACGTCCCAAACACCCGGATCCCCTCCGGATACTTGAGTTAGAAACCTCTAACTCAAATTTGCACTATGAAATACTTGTAGAAAACCTCTACAAGATCAAATCATACACAAATGAAATTGTGACTCCCACAACCCGGGATCACAAACAAACTCTCACAACCGAGAGTAAAACTTAGCAATATCAATGTAAATTGAAATATGAAATACTTACCACAAAACCCTATGCCTTGAGTAAAACTTACGATTTAGGGCAAGAAGGATTTTGGGGAAGATGAAGGCACCAAACCCTAGCTCCAAGATGTTGACCAGCAATGGGAGGCTAGGAAGATGTTGGTGACCTTGGATTAAGCTCTTGGTTTGAATGGCTCATAATAAATGTGAATCGCTCTTTGGAAATAAGAGTGAGAGAGAGATTCTTGAGAAATGCATGAGCTTGGAAATGAGAATTAACTCTTCTCTTTGATTCTCTAAACTTCAATAAATATCATCCTTGAATGCTATAAAAGAAGCCCTTCAAGTATATATAGGATAGAGGAAAGAGAGAGCAAAAATCGTGGCATTTAATGCTCCAACGGCTCTATTCTGAAGCAGACTAGTCGGTCAAAGAAGGATCACTGACCGAATAGTTTCTCAACTAGTCGGTCAGTGATTCAACTTGAACCGACTAACAGAAGACCAGTCAAAAGAGAAGTTCAGACATAAAGAACTAGTCGGTCTAAGAAGACTTGCCAACCGACTAGTTTCACAACTAGTCGATCGGTGAGTGTTCTTTGACCGAATAAGAGATGAAATCAAAGTGGCTGAATCCAAAGACAGCTAGTCGGTTTAAGAGCAACTTCCAACCGACTAGTTTCTCAACTAGTCGGTCGGTTGTTGTGCTTTGACCGACTAACTGTAAACAGTAAGTTAGGCTGAACAGTGGAAGCTCAACTAGTCGGTCTAAGAAGGATTCCTAACCGACTAGTTTCACAACTAGTCAGTCGGTGAACCTTCTTGGACCGACTAACTGTAAACAGTAAGTGAGCTAAAAATGAACAAGGCATTCTAGTCGGTTCAAGAAGCATTGCCGACCGACTAGATTGCCATCTAGTCGGTTGGTTCTTCTTCTTGAACCAACTAACATGCACAAGAAGCCGCGATAAGAAGCGTTAAGCTTCGGGAAAGATTCTATGGGCTTCTAATAAGATCCTAGTTCTTAGATATGAGCGTTATGAAGATTAAAACGTAAGACCTACTCAAGGCTTAACATTCTACGAAAAGAAGCTAGAAGACTATAAATAAAACTTGATGAACCGTCTTCAAAAGCTTCAATCGAATCTTCTTGACTTCAATAATGGTCCTTGAGCTTCAACGAAGCTTCAAGCACACGATCATGCGCTTTGAGAAGTCTTGAGATGCCGCTTTTGATGTTCATAGAAATTTGGCGACGATCTCCATAACTGCGCTCACAAAGAGTTAATTCATGATATTTATGTTTGTTCATCATCAAAACCAAATCCGGAGAATCAATACTCAACATTCTCCCCCTTTTTGGTGATGACAAACCAACATAAATAATAATCAAAAATAATGATTCAAATGAAATTTACTTACTCCCCCTGCATTGATGACACGTTAATTCCAAATTGAATAATAATCATACGCATCAAGCAGACGAGTAAAGTATAAAAATGTGAATCCAATTATTGAAATATAGGATTTGAAATCCATTTTTATATCTTAACTCCCCTTGAATCTAATATATCAAATTAGATTCACGGTAAATTGCTTTAAATTATCATTTAGCACATCGTCATTATTAATTCTCTCCCCCTTTGGCATAAGCAAACAGAGCGGGATGAGATCAACGACAAAGACAATGGCTAAAATATAAAAGCACGGGAGTCGTAGAATACGACCAAGGTCCAAATGACACCAAAGGAAAATACGAAGTAAATCAAAGTGTGCCAACAAGACCATAGTCGATAATCGAAAAATAAAATCATCAAAACTCAAATCAATTTCACGTATTGAGTTATAGAACATACTCTCCAATATCAACATTCTTGATGAATTAAGTGCATGGAAAACAATTCTATGTTTTCATAGAAATAATATCTATTAAATCAAATGTAATCGTCGAGCGACGAAGTCAATCATCAGAGACAAAAAAATAATGTGCACACAGAAATGAATGGCAACACGATGTATATATATATATATATATATATAAGAACATGGTACAGTAAAATTATTCATTTGCCAACAAAAATATAAACGATCCTTAGATCGAAGCACAACATACAACAAGAGTGTATCGTCAAAACATCAAAAGTACATCAAAAATCCAGAACCACCCAAACTATCCTACCCCACACTCTCACTACAAAGTATATCATCCAATGTGCACAGGGAGAGTCCTCCAATGCAAGCTCAGGAGGCAGATGGAGGATCTGCAATAGCAGCAGGCTCTACAGAAGGTGTGGTGGTCTCAGGGACGGCAGGAGTGTCAACTGATGGGAGAGTGGCAATGGGAGTGGTCTCGGGAGCACCAGAAGACGAAGTATCCACCGGAGGAATAGTGGCATCAGGTGTGCTCTCGGGATCACCAGCAGAAGTAGCAGCAGCACGAGCAGACGTACCCTCAGGGGCACGATCAGCAGATCCAACAAGCTCCTGGAGCTCAGCCTCATCCATCTCCTCGTCGTCAGAAACCGACGGAGGAACCTCAATGCCCAAGTGAGAGCAGATGCGAGCTAGCATCTCCTCAGAACGAGAGACACGAGACTCAACACGTCACAGGGAAACTGCAAACTCAACAAGCAACAGAGAAGGAGCAGGAGCAGGAGTAGCAGAAGCAGAAGCTGAAGGGGTCGTCCTCTGAACGTGACGAAGCGCCGCAAGAGACTTCTTGATGGCCGTCGCATTCAGGGGTGTCGAGGAGTTTAGTCAATAGGCACGGATAAGGAATGTGGGCGGACTTGGTGGACTTTCGAATACATTCGAAGGAGTCCATCTTGTCAAGAATAATCCGTGCCCAATTGATCTCGCTCCCTATGAAAAGAGCGTAGATGAGTTTAAGGAATGGCTGGGAGGGTAAGGTAGATGAGCCGTACTTCGGAAGGAGGCACGACTTCAAGATAAGGTTAAGAACCCAGGTATTCGGCTTAAAAGACTTTGAAGGGACGCCAATCATGGCTGGAGGGATGACATGAAACATTTCGGCAAGCATCACCTGATCAAGATCAGAAATATCATCAACAGAGATATCAGCTGGAAGAAGGCCAGAAGATGAGACACCTATCAACTCCCCTAATATTTCTATCGTGAGGACAATAGGGGTCCCCAAGACAGTCGTCTCAATAGAGTGAGTGTCGTCATACTGACCGCGAACACGATTCGCATAGAATAGCTTGACAAGACGGGGGTACGGGGGAGGATTCGCCTTAGGGTCATGGCGAAGATAGTCGATGAGGCCGCTATGGGAAAGAAGATCGGCGAGATATGAGAAATTGGAGAACTGAACGAAGTGCTCCAATAGCAATGGACAGTGCTCAATACGGTTGTAAGCCACGAGACACACCGGGTCATCGCGACACAACGATATATCTACACCGCCCAATGGCATGTGAGCCTTCCCCTTAGATGGACGAGTGCTAGAATGAGGAGGAGGAGTAGGAGCCCTAGCGGTATGCTCGGACTCAGGAATATACTCAGTGTCGGAGTCAGAATCAGCGGGAGGAGTGGGAGCACGAAATGAAGTAGGCTTGGATTGAGTAGATCGGGCTCTAGGCATAGCGGTCGTCGTCCTCTTCTTCTTAAGAGGAGGCGAAGAAGACGATGGATGGGTCGATTTGGATCGGCGTTTGGGTTAAGGGGGGTCCGTAGACAGAGACTCTACGGTCAAGGGTGACGGACGCGAGGGTTTGATGGGGATACGTGTCTTTGCCATACTCGAGACGAGACACGCGCAATCAAACTAGAAATCGAAAGCTCGGTCGATGAATAACCCTAGAACAAACCCTAGAAACGCACGAAAATCGAATGAACCTAACCCTAAAACGAGAGAGAGAGAGGGATACCTAGGTGGAGGAGAGGGATCGACGGCCGGAGATGGTCGGAAATCGACGGCAACTGGCGGTGGAAGGAGAGGAGTCGAAGGGGTTTTCGGGGGTTAGGGGGTCTGAGAGGAGAGATGCACTGATTAGAGTGAGATCTAATCGGTGCAGAGAGAATAAAAGCGATCGGAATGCGAAAAGACGCAACAGCCCATGTGCATTTAGTCAGTCATAGTTCAAGCGCTGACCGACTAGATGACGATCTAGTCGGTCAGCCAATGAGCTTGAACCGACTAAGTGCAAACAGTTACTGAGGCCAAAATTAGGGCTTGAGTTAGTCGGTCTGCGTTCATTCACTGACCGACTAGAACTGAATCTAGTCGGTCGGCCAATGAACTAGAACCGACTAAGAGAGTCCAAAAATTTGAAATTTAGAAATTTTGAGTTCTCACCTACGCGCACTTGGACGAAACATAGAAATACTCTCATATATCATTATACTACCCCATTAAACATCGAAAATCTTAAATACGACGTTCATGAATAATTCGAGCATAAATTCCGAAAAAAATTCAACCAAAAATCCAGAAAATCTCAACTAATCTATATATAAACGAAATTTAATATCATGCAAGATTATTGAACAAAAATGAATCCTAAATCTTGGATTCACCCATAATCCCCAATTCTCGACGCAACCGCACAAAGGAGTCTTCCTTGAGTGGTTTCGTGAAAATATCGACGATTTGCTTCTGGGTTTCAACGTACACTAAAATGATGTCCTTTTTAGCAACATGATCATCAAGGAAATGGTGACAGACATCTATGTGTTTAGAACGGGAATGGTGAGAGACATATTGCACTTTGGTTGTCCACCGTGATAGGGCACGTATCACAGTTTATACCAAAGTCTTTAAGAGTGTGTCTCATCCAAAGAACCTGAGCACACGCAGCACCGGCGGCAATATATTCCACCTCGGTGGTTGAAAGTGATATGGAATTTTGCTTCTTGGAAAACCAAGAGACAAGAGAATGTCCTATGAAATGGCAAGTGCGACTAGTACTTTTCCTGTCGGATTTGCATCCCGCATAATCTGCGTCACTATATGAGATTAACTCATATGTGCTAGACTTTGGATAAAGTAATCCAAAGTCAAGTGTGTAACTTAAATAACGGAAAATACGTTTTACCGCTACTAAGTGAGATTCCTTAGGTTGAGACTGATAACGAGCACATACACATACGGCAAACATAATATCGGGCCTACTTACGGTAAGATATAATAAACTACCTATCATACCTCGATATAGACGAATGCCTACATCTTTGCCACCCGTATCTTTATCAAGATGTGTAGTAGTGCTCATTGGAGTCTTCTTGCCTGAGGCATTCTCCATTCCAAATTGCTTTTGCAACTCCACCGTGTACTTGGTTTGGTGGATGAAGATTGCATCGTTCATTTGGCGAATTTGGAGACCTAAGAAATATTTGAGCTCACCCATGTGGCTCATCTCAAATTGATCCTTTATAACATTAGAAAACTCTTCGCAAAGAGTGAAATTAGTAGCACCGAAAATGATATCATCAACATAAATTTGAACTAAAATAATATCATTATTCGAATACTTAACAAATAATGTAGAATCAACTTCACCCATTTAAAAACCTAAATCCAAAAGAAAATTCTTTAGGCGGTCATACCAAGCTCGAGGAGCTTGTCTCAAACCGTAAAGTGGTTTCTTAAGTTTGAAAACGTGATTTGGAAATTTTTCATTTATAAAACCCGGAGGTTGAGAAACATAAACTTCCTCAACAACATCTCCGTTTAAAAACGCACTTTTTACATCCATTTGAAAGAGTTTAAAATCTTTATGGCATGCAAAAGATAACAATAATCTAATAGATTCTAATCTAGCTACCGGAGCAAAGGATTCTTCAAAATCTATACCTTCCTCTTGCCGATAGCCTTGAGCTACTAATCGAGCTTTGTTCCAGACGATTATTTGGTTCTCGTCGGTCTTGTTCTTGAAAATCTACTTCGTTCCTATAACGGTGTGGTTCTTCGAAGGCAATGGAACAAGCTCCCAAACCTTATTCCTCTCAAATTGAATGAGTTCTTCCTCCATGGCTAGGATCCAATCACTATCTTCGCACGCTTCGTTAATATTCTTTGGCTCTATTGAGGAGGCAAAGGCACCATGAGCGAAGTAGTTGACTTGAGATCGCGTCTTGAGACTATCAAGGATGTTACCAATGACTTGCTCATGATGATGGTCACGAACTGTATGAAGCCGTTTGGGAACTCCCTGATCACTAGAAACATTCTCAAAAGATTCATTAGTAGGGTTAGTATCAATAGAATCAATAGAATTAGAATTATCAATAGAATCACATAAGACATCCATGGAGTCATCATCATTGCAAATTCTAGCCAGGACAAAACCTTCATTGAATGAAACATGAAGTGATTCCTCGATCGTTGAGGTTCGTTTGTTGTATATCCGGTAGGCTTTGCTACGGGAGGAATATCCAACAAATATCCCCTCATCGGATCTTGGATCAAATTTGTCCAAACTACCATACGTATTTTTAATAAAACATTTTGCACCGAAAACTCGAAAATGTTTAACTTGAGGCAATCTACCAAACAACAATTCATAACAAGTTTGTTTGGTGCCGGGCCTCAAAAGTATTCTATTAAACACATAGCAAGCGATATGTACCGCTTCCGCCCAAAATTAATGGCCAAGTTGGCTATCATCAAGCATAGTGCGAGCACATTACACTAGCGTCCTATTCTTTCTCTCAACAACACCA
This sequence comes from Scilla litardierei, assembly GCA_030789695.1. NCBI lineage: Eukaryota > Viridiplantae > Streptophyta > Magnoliopsida > Asparagales > Asparagaceae > Scilla > Scilla litardierei. The sequence goes on along the minus strand of CM061132.1, from coordinate 25,637,573 downwards.
TTTTGAGGAGGTGCGCGAGGGAAGGAAAAGGTGTGAGTAATACCAACTTCATCACAAAAATTTGAGAAAGACTCATTCTCAAATTCCCCTCCATGATCACTACGAATAGTGACAATGGTGGTTCCAATGAGATTTTGTACTTTCTTAACAAATATTGTGAAGTTTTCAAAAGCATCATTTTTATTACTTAAGGAAAATACCCAAGTAAATCTAGAAAAGTCATCAACGATGACAAGTCCATATCGTGCATTTCCTAATGAAGCAACTCTAGTTGGCCCAAAAAGATCTAGATGTAAAAGCTCTAGATGTAAAAGCTCTAGAGGCCGCTTAGATGAAATGCTTTTCTTAGGTTTAAAAGACGATTTTGGAAGCTTGCCTCATTGACACAAGTCATAAAAGTTTTTCTTTTGAAAGACAAGCTTAGGAAAGCCTCTAATAGAATTTAACTTGGAAAGCTTAAAAAGTGTTCCAAAGTTCACATGACCAAAACGTCGATGCCATAAGTGTTGTTCACTCGTGTTGGCAAGGAGACATTGTTCCTGTGATTTTGGAAGATATAATATATAAATATCCTTATGGCATGTGCCAGAAAACAATAAATCATTATTATCTTTTCTCAAAATATGGCACATTCCTTTCGCAAAGCTAACTTTGTAACCTTTGTCACACAGTTGGCTTATTGAAATAAGATTGTGGTTTAATCCTTTAACAAGGTAAACATCACTTATTAGTGGTTTAGAAGGATTACCAACTTTACCAACACCTATGATGGTTCCGCTCTCGTTGCCTCCAAAGACGACTTGGTTTCCATTTGCAATGGGCACCACGCCGGAGAGCAATTGAGCATCACCCGTCATGTGTTTTGAACACCCGCTATCGAGTATCCAATTATTCTTGGAGCTAAATTTGGATTTGTTGCTCCGTTTCTTTTTCTTGAGTACCTAAAGATAGAACATATCGTATCATGGTACCCAAGGTCATTGGGTCCTAAAAGATTAGACCTTTGGAAGCCAAGTCCAATTGGACTTAGACTTCCCAATGTAATCATCATTATGCATGACATTCATAAAATAAGAATTCATGTAAGCTTGTTTTTCATGCATATTGGTGTTCTTCGGGCCCCAAATAGTGAATATTTTGGGAGCCCTATTCCTATTGGCGGCATGCATACGTTGTTGATTTCTACGTGATGCATGTCGTGGATAGGCATATGGCACATGATGAAATGGTGCATGATGATAATTGTTCATATGATGGTGTGGATGAACATATGCATGTGGAGGAACACGTGCATGAGTGTGTCTCACATGGTGTGCACGTGCCCGTGGATGTGGTGCATAAAAATCATCATATGTGTGAACATGTGGAGTAGGATGTGTGTTCCTACATGGCATGGTATTGGTGTACTTATAAGCATGACCCTTCTTTGGATGTCCACCCAAAGTGGGTTTCTTTCCAAATGGGGATGTGTACGAAGTGGAAGCACCATTGGTAGATGAACTACCAATGGAGTGTTTGCCCCCACTCGTTGAGGCATCGGAAGTTGGCCTAACAAAGGTAGTGGACGACTTGGATGAATTTTCCATCTTATACCCCAAGCCAATGCTATGATTGGCCGGGAGTAAGTCATTTAGGATATTATCCAAATGGTCCTTACCTTTATTGAATTTATTAATCCGGCCTAATGTGAACTCATACTTCTCGGTGAAAGAAAGTATAGAAGCATCCAAAGTGGACACTTGAGTGGTGAGTACACAAACACGAGACTTGAGATTCTCATTCTCAATACTCAAAGTTGAGTTTCGAGAAATCAAATCCGCCATCTCATGTTCATCCGATTCCTCAATATGAACATGCTCAAGTTGAGATTTGAGATTTACATTCTCATTTCTTAAACTTTCAGCAACGGTGTCGTTGATGATGATGATAGGTTTAGGTGAAGTTTGGAGACTAGTTAACTCATCTTTGGTCTTAGTATATCTATTTACTAATTTAGAATATTTAGACCAAATTTGTTCGTTAGCTAATCTAAGGTCATCCATAGTTACCTCATCGCCTTCATCCTCGCTATCATCGGAGGAAGACCCTTGATCATGTTCCTCTCTTGCCATGAAGCACATGTGTGCTTGCTCCACTTGTTCATCGTCCGACTCTCTACTTGAGGAGTCATCCTCGGAGTCGGTGAATTTCCCGACAAGCCCTTTCTTGTACCCTTTCTTGTACTTCTTTGACTTGTCGAACTTTGGTGCCTTCCACTTCTCCTTTTGCTTGTTTTGAGGATAATCCGCTTTCATGTGTCCTGCCTTATTGCATTTAAAGCACAAAGGAGCGGAGGTGTTAGTAGAACTAAACTTCGATTTGTTCTTGAAGTTACCTTTCTGGAAGAATCCGTTGAACTTCTTTGCCATGAGGGCAATGGATTCTAATTCCAACTCGTCTTCCGATTCTTCATCATCGGTAGATGTAGAAGTAGATGGAGCGGCCTTGAACGCAATCACCTTTTTCTTTGGCTCGTCTTGCTTCAAGTAAGACTTCATCTTGTCTTGCAACTTTAGTTTGCTATCCTTGCGTACCTCATAAGACATCAAGGTACCCATTAATTGAATGGCAGTATATTTACTCATATCGTTACCTTCCTCGATGGAGAATGTACGTTTTTCCCAACAAGAAGGAAGTCCATCAATGATCTTTGAGACTTTCTCCTTTTGGGTGTAGGTCTTTCCAAGAGCCTCCAACTCGTTGGTGATGTCAACGAAGCGAGCATAGTACTCCTTCATCTTCTCACCCTGTTGCATATTAAATAACTCGTAATCTTTATTTACAACAACGAGTTTGGAGTCTCTTACCCTACTCGTTCCTCCATGCAAGATGAGGAGTGAGTTCCATATTTGATATGCACTCTTACATGTGCATATCTTGTTGAAGTCCTTGGGCTCCAAAGCGCATTGCAAGGCATTCATTGCCTTGGCATTGCTTACCTCCGCGGTGACCTTCGCGGTAGTCCACTTAGCGAAATCTTCTTCTTCGGGCTCGACGTACTCCGTCAACGTGGCTCTCCATAGTGAAGCGCTCCGGAGGAACGTTTCCATCCGGCATTTCCAGTACCCGTAATTGGTACCGTTGAAGAAGAGAGGCCTAGTCGAGGAGTGTCCTTCCATCACCGAAGAAGCTCCTTCACGGTTCTTGAAGGTGCTGTAGTCTGAAGGTGGACGTACGGTTTTGTTATCGTTGGAAGACATAGCTAGGTACTTGGCTCCAATACCAAATGTAATGCCCTGATAGCTACTGCACAAGTACTAGAGGGGGGTGAATAGTACTTTAAAATAATTAAGAAGATAATTCCTAATTATCATGCAAACTCAACCAACAATGCGGAAATGAAAATATTGACAACAAAGAAATACAATCGCAAACAGACGATATAACGGGTTCGGATCCACCCAAGTCTCCCCGACTTGTTCTCGGTGATCCTACGTCCCAAACACCTGGATCCCCTCCGGATACTTGAGTTAGAAACCTCTAACTCAAATTTGCACTATGAAATACTTGTAGAAAACCTCTACAAGATCAAATCATACACAAATGAAATTGTGACTCCCACAACCCGAGATCACACACAAACTCTCACAACCGAGAGTAAAACTTAGCAATATCAATGTAAATTGAAATATGAAATGCTTACCACAAAACCCTATGCCTTGAGTAAAACTTACGATTTAGGGCAAGAAGGATTTTGGGGAAGATGAAGGCACCAAACCCTAGCTCCAAGATGTTGACCAGCAATGGGAGGCTAGGAAGATGTTGGTGACCTTGGATCAAGCTCTTGGCTTGAATGGCTCATAATCAATGTGAATCTCTCTTTGGAAATATGAGTGAGTGAGAGATTCTTGAGAAATGAATGAGCTTGGAAATGAGAATTAACTCTTCTCTTTGATTCTCTAAACTTCAATAAATATCAGCCTTGAATGCTATGAAAGAAGCCCTTCAAGTATATATAGGATAGAGGAAAGAGAGAGCAAAAATCGTGGCATTTAATGCTCCAACGGCTCTATTCTGAAGCAGACTAGTCGGTCAAAGAAGGATCACTGACCGAATAGTTTCTCAACTAGTCGGTCGGTGATTCAACTTGAATCGACTAACAGAAGAACAGTCAAAAGAGAAGTTTAGACATAAAGAACTAGTCGGTCTAAGAAGACTTGCCAACCGACTAGTGTCACAACTAGTCGGTCGGTGAGTGTTCTTTGACCGACTAAGAGATGAAATCAAAGTGGCTGAATCCAAAGACAGCTAGTCGGTTTAAGAGCAACTTCCAACCGACTAGTTTCTCAACTAGTCGGTCGGTCGTTGTGCTTTGACCGACTAATTGTAAACAGTAAGTTAGGCTGAACAGTGGAAGCTCAACTAGTCGGTCTAAGAAGGATTCCTAACCGACTAGTTTCACAACTAGTCGGTCGGTGAACCTTCTTGGACCGACTAACTGTAAACAGTAAGTGAGCTGAAAATGAACAAGGCATTCTAGTCGGTTCAAGAAGCATTGCCGACCGACTAGATTGCCATCTAGTCGGTTGGTTTTTCTTCTTGAACCAACTAACATGCACAAGAAGCCGCGATAAGAAGCGTTAAGCTTCGGGAAAGATTCTATGGGCTTCTAATAAGATCCTAGCTCTAAGATATGAGCGTTATGAAGATTAAAACGTAAGACCTACTCAAGGCTTAACATTCTACGAAAAGAAGCTAGAAGACTATAAATAAAACTTGACGAACCGTCTTCAAAAGCTTCAATCGAATCTTCTTGACTTCAATAATGGTCCTTGAGCTTCAACGAAGCTTCAAGCACATGATCACGCGCTTTGAGATGTCTTGAGACGTCGCTTTTAATGTTCATAGAAATTTGGCAACGATATCCATAACTGCGCTCACAAAGAGTTAATTCACTATATTTATATTTGTTCATCATCAAAACCAAATCCGGGGAATCAATACTCAACAATGGATTCCCATAGCACAAATCTTAATTAACAACTTGTAACATATCAAGAAACGTACTAATGGAACATATGAACATATTAACGTGGATTTAGAGCATATTATGGAAATCAATACTTAACACAATTTGAAGCATAATGTTATATTTTCACAATATAAGGCTAAGAAATTAATGATTATGTATGAAGCCTATTAGTTACTAACCCATTGTACCAAACTCAAAACGTTAAATACACCATGCAGATGATGCAGATAAAACATGGATGCCAATACAGTGAAGACCACAACACCACAGCTAGTATCATTGTAGGAGTAAACATCGCATGATCCCATGCTTTTTTCATTCTCGAATAATGGCCACTTGGTTTAATCGCATGGATAAATGTTTTGTGACAAACGGCATAGTCCTGAACGCTACATTTAAAAATGATGTATACATCGATGATCGATCACAAACAGTAGGCTTGATCATGGCTCATGTTATATAACTGCATAATAGAGTCATCCAAACATCGAAGAGAACCAGAGCAAACTTCAAGCAAATGAAAAACATAAATTTCTTTGGTCGACCATCCTTTCTTTCTTTCCTCATTTCTTGATCTTCCACCAATTTATCAACTCATTCCGTGCGTCATACACCCGCTCTCCTACCAGGCCAACATATTGGTGGCAATAGGTTTGGTTTGGATATCCGCTGAATCTTTATACAAACCCGTTGGGGTTTAGAAGTTTTCATGCCCCATCTAAACCCACAAACAAAACCTTAATGTTCGAATTGTTTAGTCCATGAACAGCTAAGTTCAGTAACTGCTAAGTTCCTGAACTGGATTCAAAACATTAAATTTAACAGCAAACTACTAAGTCCATGAACTAAACCCAAAATTTCAAATTTAACCTAGACTGCAAAGTCCTTAAACCAACCAACTTTGAAATAACAAGGCGATGAACCTATAACCACCATGCCCCTAAGATCGAAATTGATTTCACACAAAAGTTCAAAATTTTCTAACATGACCTCCACATCACTAAAAGGCGTTGGATATTTGATGTAGGACGTGGTGGATCTATGGATTTGGTGGAGGATTTGGAAAAGAACTAGAAAATTGGGGATTTCTTGGCTTTGCACCAAGGGTTTCCGAGGCTTCGCACCAAGGAGAGTGGAACCTTTCACAGGCTTTGAGAAAATTCTCTTTTCATTTATTCGTCCCTCAAAATAATAAGTCTAATGGCCTTTATATAGGCTTACAACCAAATAACTAAAAACAAATTAAATCCTAATAGATAAGATCAAATAAAAACAAATAAAATCTTAACTAAAATTCTAACTAAAAATCCTAACAGAAAAATCAAATAAAATCCTAACTGAAAGTCATAATAAAATCCAACTAAACTTAACTAATCAGAACTTTATCCTCATCAATATTGGCCATTAAGACCATTATGGTTTTAGTGATCTTCACCACATTATGTTGTTACTAATGACTGTACTTGTTAAGTCACAGATTTATCTAAAAGGTTTCTTGAAGATTCCGACATAAGAGCAAAATTAGGACGTAATTCGCAGCTTAGTATTGGTATCTTCATAGAGAAAATAGGATGCTTAGGATGATGATTCAAATGGGAGAATGTTGGCTATTGGTATCTTCATTGAGAAAATAGGATGCTTAGGATGATGAATCAAACGGGAGAATGTTGGCTCAAGGTAACGGTAAAGCATGCATGAAGTAAAGACAAGCTTGAAGATGTATTTTTATGCTTTTCTTTGTGTAACTTACACTTTATTCTTATAGATGCTTGTATGCCTTGTTAGATGATGTAGATGCATTCATTATTACCGTACATCATCATGTAGAAGACCTAGGGTTATTTAAAATCACTTTTTAAACTCTCAAAAATGTTTTGAAATTTTTTTAAAGAGTTTTAAAAATAACTCTTTTGGACTATTTTCCCATGTATCATAAAATAGCCGACTACTTGTATAGTAGGAGACCACTACTTTTTGTAAGTGAACATGGTTGTCGTTCTGTAGCTCAAAATAGTTGACTGCAGTATTCGGGAGAGTTGACTACTATTATATAGTTAGCCGACTACCGGAATAACATGAGTCGACTACTTCGGCTCAACGACTATAAAGTCACAGTTTCGCATTTTGAGGAAGTGTGTCGATTTAGCTGCCGGAGAGGCATTTTAGGAGATTGTTTTCAACGGAGTTTCCCCTATTTAAGCCCAGAGTTGGCTGATTTTAGTAGGGACAATTAATGATCATTTTTCTTGAGTTTAAGAGCATTTTATTCCAAGTTTTCTTTGGCAATTTTATTCTTTCTTTCTCTCTTTCTATTGGAAAAGAGTTAATCTTTGAAATTTCATCAAAGAGAGTTTTCTTCCAAGTGACAAGCCCATTCATGCACTTGGTTTCACACTCATCCTAGCCTTCATTGCATATGTTAAGATCATCTACAAGACTTAGGTGAGAATGTATATATTTATATTAATTTGTTGTAATCTAGCTCTCGGATTGTGAGAGTATATTGGAGGGTTTACTCCTTTGTATCTTGGTTTTGGGATTGTAACCCTTGTTTGAGATTTGGTACCTAATTTAGGTGAGATTAGTAGAAATCCACAACTCAGGTGACGAGGGTAGGACTGGAGTAGGGGTAGTCGAACGAGGATACGTCTTGTGCTTGCGACTGCCTTTGTTGCTATATTGTTTGTGTTGCAATTTTATTTCTATATTTGCTCAATTATTTTTAATTAGCATTTTTAATTTCCACTACACTATGCACCCCCTAGTGTGTTGCTTGTGTTCATTAAACATGGTATCAGAGTGGGTTAGAAGCATACAAGCAACCACTATGTCTTTTAGAGCTTCATTCCTATAAGACGAGTAATGGTTATCGACCTTCGACCCCCGCTCTTCAATGGCACAAACTATCCATCTTTGAAGGTGAATATGATGATTTGTTTGGAGGGACAATAGCTTTGGGACATCACTGAGTCCACATTCGAGAAGCCCGAGAAGCCCTCTGTGAAAAAATTCAAAGACGGAGAAGGACATGATAAAGTACAACACAAAGGCGATGACGCACTTCATTGATGCGAATGAGTTCAATCGCATTTTGATGTGCAAATCGGTACATGAGATTTTGGCATTTGTTGGAGGCTACACATGAGGAGACATCAAATGTAAAGAACTGTAAATTAAGTGTTTTTATCTAAATATGAATTGTTTAATATGCAGGAAGAAGAGAGCATTTCTAAGATATTTACTACACCAAGATCGTGAACGCATTGAAAGCCCTTGGGAAGAATGTATCCCAAGAAGATAGAGTGTCAAAAATTCTTAGCTCTCTCACAACTTAATAAGAGTCAAAGGCCAATGGTATTGAAGAGTCCAATGACATAAGCAAATACACCGTGGAGGAGTGCATTGGAAACTTGATGGCATATGAGATGAGGCTACAACACAAGAAGGATTGTCAATCATCAAAGCATGTTATAAAATAAAAGGGGATTACTTTCAAGGCCATGATGACAAGATTAAGAAGAAGAAGAAGCACAAATGCATCTCAAGTGATGATGAAGGAGAAGATGAAGAAAGTATGATGAAGATTGAGTTACCATTGATATTGCCAACAAACTCTTAAAGTTAATGGACCCGTCTCAATGTAAGAAAGCTTTAAAGTTATTTTCTAATAATAACAAAGCTTCTGTTAGTTGATAACTGTGGAAAGACATTTCATTATGCTAATAAGTGCCCAAAGAAGGAAAACGAGAAATGTAAAGGAAAAGGGAAGAAATTTCGGAAAAGGAAAGAAAAGAAGAATCATGCACTTGTTGGGACTTGGGATGATTCTTCATCCGATGAAGAAAGTGAGAGTGAAAATGAAGAACATGGTGCGAATGCCTACACGTTCATTATAGATGATTCAGATCCTTTCTTGGATTTATCTAGATCGGCTTGGGGAGGTGATAGCCAAAAAGCCAAGAAAAGCACATGTCTTATAGCGATTGGTGAAGATTTCTCATCTTAAAGTTAAAGTGAAGAGGAGAATGCAAAAGAGAATAAAGAAACCATGGAGGATCTTCGAGAAAATAACAAGGTGATTTTTACTTCCCTCAAGAAACTAGCCAAACCTCAAACAAGCTAAACATGATGTTTTGTTATCTAGTTAAGGAAACACGCACTCTATTATTTTTGAATCACATATGCATGTTACACACAATTTAGGTGATAGTGAGAAAGAAAAACTTCTTTCTCAAATCAAGGATCTTGGCAAAGAAAATGAAGATTTGAAAGCCAAGATCCATGAGTTAGAGTCTCGTATTTCTACACTGGCTTTGAAATACGATGATGAATCCCATAAACCTTGAACGTTTGTGAAATATGATGATTTTCTCAATGATTTGCTTAAACAACAATAGCCGGCAAATAATCGTGGGTTTTTGGGTTATGTCTCAAAGATTGGTTCCCAACCCACCACCTCATCTTTTGGTGCTAGACAATGATCTTATTAAGCACCTAAGAAGATGCACCATGCTCTCTTATACAACAACAATATTAACAAGAAGCATGTAACACATGGCCTTGTGAATGAGAATTGATGATCGCTCTCCGGATACACACCCGGAGAAGGATATAGCTTTACCGCAAGCGCACGGTTAAGTGGTGAACGGGTATAGAATCACGTGAAGGACTAATGACGGTACTCTACTTTATCTACTAAGCTACTTGGTGGAAAATGGTTTATAAGTTGGTTGTGTTACAGTCGTTCAAAATAACGTTGATTTCAATTAATAAAAACGTCTAGGGCTAGGGAATCCCCACTACGGATTTTCAAGTAATCAATATGAGTAATGAATTACCATGCAATTAAAATTGGTTTGAGGTGAACTTGTCGCAACTAATTGGAGAACCGACGCATGCTGTCGCGCTACACAAGTTTATAGCAATCTAAACAAAAGCGTCGTTGTCGCGCAAGCCTAGTCAAAACCACTAGCATTAAGACCGTCAATTGTGTCCAATCCCAACTCAAGCTCGCTGTCGCGCAACTTGAGTTCGGATCTAGATCATGATGGTTCGTATTCGTTTCATCGTCATTTAAACGAATATAATTATAGGAGAATAATAAAAATGCTAGCTTTAGTCGCTGGCTCACACCAAGTCTAGGAAATTCCGATTGTAATCCTAAATCGAATATCTAGGACTTTCCATGGATCAAGATCCTCTGTCTAGTTCTCAAGATCCAAGAGAAATCCCTATCTATCCGTAGTAAATTAATCAAGACCTAACCTTTCTAACAAGCCTAATGTCATAGCAATTCATAGATTTCGCAAATCAAACATTAGACCCATAGGGTTCATCCCTTTGCCCTAGAGCAAAGGAATTACTCATAATTCATGCTAGAGATCGCAATAGAAGCAAGATTAATAATAGAATTCATCATGCAATCAAAATTTAATCAGAGATATAACATAAAAATCAAAGCTTGCAAGAGATCAAGACAAACCAATTTGTGAAGAAGCTTCAATAAGAAAGTTTAGACCGAAGATTCTGCTTGATGCATCGTAAATGAAAATAAGACCCTCTGGAGGTTAGAGTCTCCAATGCAACTTGCATATAGAATGCCAACGAACATTTCTCATCTGAGAAAGAGGACAAAAATGGGTCCTCAACGTCGCCTAGGTATCTATATAGGGTTTGACTCACCCTCAATTTTAAGATACCTAGAACCCCAAATGGGGGACGCATTTAAGGCACATCTTGAAGACTGTGATTTCGATGAGACGAGTTTTCCGAAAATAGGCCTAAATACTGGAAAATCTGGCACGAAGCAAATTATAATGTGTGATACAAAAAGCTTGACCCACTATGATTCGGTAATAAAACAAATGTGAAGATGCGATCCTGAAGATCCTCCACATACAGAACAATGTTCACCACTTACCGAACTCATTTATTGACAACCAGAAGATTGTCAGATCACACATCCTAGCTACAAAAACTCCAGCTAGGATTGACATACCAGAGAGTGGATGCAATCCACCAGCAGCAGAAGTGGCTGATCCTCAACAGAAAAGAGGTAGACCACCAGGCTCTAAGAACAGAAACTCCTGGAGACCATAAGACAATACTACCATAGAACAATGAGCTCATGTCCACACCCTCACCCTTCCCGGAATCAACTGCAGAGGAACTGCCGGAAAAAACTGAAATTGAAAGTAAATGTTGTACATACTGAGGAGGTGTTGGACAGATAGAACATAAATTGTTGACAACGTTTTCACGCATCATATTGCCATATACATCGCAAAAGCGATGATGTTTATAAATTATCGTTCCATACTCCGTTGCTAACATGCAAACGTAGAGATTGGCCAAATATGGAACGAGGCAATAAAAGATGTGCTGGACTCACTTATGAAACGTGAAATGTTCGGACCTGAAGTCCAGACACCAAAAGGTGTCAAACATGTGGGTAAAATAAGTATTGCACACATAAGAAAAATAAATATAAATCGTATGTTACAAGGTACAACCTATAGCCCAATGGAAAATTTCGCTGAAACTAGGGATCGAACAAATTAAAATGAGCATGCCTCATAAATGATGCATCAGTCTCCCTAAGTTATCAAAAGCGAATACCTTACGATTTGACGAAGAAATTTTTTGGATATGATGTTATTGGATGTTGTGACGGCATACCTGCGTAGATATCTTGGTAAAGATAATTTCTACATTTCCTTAAATGCCTGGATAGACTTCGGGACGTCTACTCTATTGAAGAAAAAGAATAAGAATAATGTACAACCAAGAGAATCGCTTGAAAAAGCAATGATTCCTACTGAGAGTTGTCTTTGCATCTGTGTAAAGAGCGGGATTTAAGATCAATAGTTGTAAACAACTATGTTCTCATCGGATCTCCTGAAGAGAAAATCGAAACATCTGTTCAAGCCTGACTTTTAAACATGAAATAAAAAGACGTAGGCAAATATAAAGTCATGGCTCATAGAATCCTGTTACATACACCAGAAGTGCGTTGGAGAAATTAAAAGGACCATTATCATCCAAAGTGCCATATGGCAGTTTACTCGATGGATGTACAAAAAGACCCCTTCCGATCGCTGGAAGAGGGGGAGGATATAACTGGTCCTAAAGTCCTTTATCTAAGTGCAATCAGGCACTCCTGGCTAACTGCACGTGTCCCGATACAGCAGTTGCAGTAAACTCATTAGCCAGAGATAGTTGGCACCTAAAAAGGGCCATTAGACCGAATTTAAGCCTTCTGTGCTTCCTCCAAGGGTCGAAAGATTTGGACTTACAATATGAAGTATCATCCTTCAATTTATGTAAATGCAGGTTACAGGTCTGGTCCATATACTGAGAAATCACAGAATGGGTACCCACAGTTGGATGGCCATCTACTGTAGATCTGCAAAGCAACTTATGAAGGCAACATCATCCTATCATTCCGAGATCCTCACCACACCAATGGTGTATTTGAGGGCGCCTGGTGGTACATCACATCCCAGTGACGACTGGGATAAAGGCTGGTATTGTGGAGCTGACCACATAGTCTGAAGACCACATCAGAGGCGACGAAACTTAGCACACCTCTCCAGAGTTTCTGGATTCAGCAGCTGCTTAATGGTGATAATATTTGTAATCTGTGTATATCTTCGGAATGTTGTAAATAGGAATGATGAGATAAGCCTAAAAGATCTGAAAGCCTAAGGGCTTTTATAGATCAAGGGGAGTTGAAGGAATTTGTACTCTTTTCCCTTAGCTATGGTTTTTCCCACTGGGTTTTCCATAGCCAAGGTTTTAACTAGGCAAATCACATCAACTCTGGATCCTGAAGTATCCACCCCTCTGTGATGCTCAGAATCCAGAAGTATTCATGAGCAGAGTCACATGTACAAATCAGGGAGAGTTAAAGAGCGTTTGTACTCTTTTTCTTTAACTATGGTTTCTCCCACAGGGTTTTCCATAGCTAAAGGTTTTAACGAGGCAAACCTCACCAACTCAGGATCCTGAAGTATCCACCCCATGTGAGACTCCTATTACGCTAAGAATCCTAAAGTATTCATGAGCAGAGTCCACACCTATGACTGGACAAGGGGGAGTGTTGTGAATGGAAATACCAAAGTCGGTTAGGATTGCGAGTATCTTAGAGATACGCCCATATCTATGTACCTTATCTTTCTACTCTCATATCTTGCCTATAAATAAAGGGCTGGGTTTCCTCCCCTAGTAGTTGATTCATAACAATTTCATGTTTTTATGTGTGCTTGAAATTTTCCTTGTTTGTGTGCTAGTACTTGCTTTGTTATGTATGCATGAACTTTTTTGTATGCTAGTATTTCATGTTTGCTTTAGTTCTTTATAAACAAAAACAAAAAAAATTAAAAAATACAAAAAGCAAAAAAAAAATGGTGCTAATTGTGTATCTTTCTTTTGAATCTTTAAAGTTGTAGTAGTGAATGATATTCATATCCATGTAGAAATTGTCGTATTATGGCTATTACTATATGTGCATGTTCAACTTTCTAAATATCCATGACATGTTCAATGACTTAAATAACTTGATTTCTACACCTACACTTTCATTTCCACATGCATTAAACATTGTTGCACATTTGGAGACATCTTTTATGAAATATTGGAAAGTGAACGTAGGATGGAAAAATAACTGAAAATCTAAAGGTTAAGATTGTCTTGCCATGGATAAAAATTGAGCTCAAAAAAATTGAACTTGAAACAAAAAATGTTGAAAAATAATGCAAATAGCTCCGTATGAAAAATGGATACAATCCTTGATAATGACACTACCCACGAGTATCCAACATAAGCTTTATAGGTAAACTTTAGCGTTGGTGTTTTACTCGTCAAGCAATGCCACCCCACATCTAAGAGTCGTCATAGGCTACGTTTTTTGGGTGTGGTATCTTGAACTCATTTTTAATGTGATGGGAAAAAAATCAATCCCAGGTGATGTGATGTTACATGAAAAATGTGGATTGGTTTTGGTTGAATCTCATAAAAGTTCTCCTTATGTGCTCAATTTTAATCATCATACTTACACATTGGTGTAGAAGTCTTAGTTTTTTAATTTCATTGGATTTGACTTGGTTATTCTATGATAATTTACATGCAATTGTTAGTAATGGTTTATAAAGCTCTCTTTTTTGCATGCTATATGTTTTTCACTTCGTGAGCACACTTTTGATGATAACAAGAGGAGGAGAATCATTTGAGTTGAACATGTGATCACTCCATATTTTACACATTTTTCTGCATGTTTTCATGACGTTTTGATCACCCATATTACGTTTTTCATGATTATTCGACAATATTGCGATGCTTTTCACTATTTCTTGTTTTTGTCGTATTTCAGGAGATATGGAACGATTTGGAGCGAAATTGAGATCAAAGGAGTTCCATGCACTTCGGAGTGTCACCCACAGCTTATTTGATGACTTATCAGCGATAGAGGATAAGCGAAAGAGGAAGGAAATCGATAGGAGCGATGAGGAGGCGAAAAGGAGAAGAAAGGAGCTCATGAGCACCTCACTCGGCCGACCAAGACTGGTCATTCAGCCGAGTGAAGGATCACACTCGTCCGAGTAGAACGGATACGCACCGAAGATTTCAGACGTTCACTCGGCCGAGCAAGGAATTCCATTCGGCCGAGTACGAAAGCTCACTCGCCCGAGTGGTACAGAGAAATCAGACAGAAAAGAGCCGAAGTTACTGGAAAATCTGAGAAAGCTCACTCGGCCGAACATGATTGATATTCGGCCGAATGAAGAAGACTGCTCGGCCGAGTCACCTCGAGAGATGGACCCCTGAAAACCCCGAAGTTACTGTTTTTACAGGGTTTGTCATCAGGCGAGTGACAAGGGTCACTCGGCTGAGTGACCCTCTCCGACTGCTGCTAGGAATGCGAATTCTGGGCTGCGCAGGGGCAGTTTTGTCACGATTTTTTGGACGATTTTGGCTTGTATTTAAGCCCTGTATTTACCCTAGTTTGAGGAGAGAGACTTGCACTATATTTTAGAGACTTATTTTAGGTTTTTGACGGCAATTCTTTGGATAAATCTTAGCTGGAGATCATTGGCTACGTCATTGGTTTGTTCTTTCTTATAAAAAACTCATTTTTATGAATTGTTTCTTCTTTGCAATGAATTGTGCCGTGATTATTATTGTTATTTCTGAGATTTTCATGATGATTAGTGAGTAGTTTCGTCATCTATGGCGTAGGGATGAACCCTATGGACCCGATCTTTGAATTGCGATGAATTTATAGATTTGTTGCTAGAATTGATAATGGTGAGGTTGTGATTGATATATTACGAGTAGCTCGAAATTCATATCGATTGTGATTTGCAAGAGATTGGATCCCAATTGATAGGAAGGCCTAGATATTCGATTTAGATTAATAATTGGAATTCTCTAGAATTGGTTTGCAAGAGATTGGACCAAAGCTAGGATTTTTAATTATGAATCTATACTAATATTCGTTTACAAGAGATTGGACGAATACGAACTATCATAACCTAAATAGTAGCTCGAGTTTGTATGAGAGTGGGCTCGATACGCGATTGGACAATGATGTCGTTCTTCATGCTAGCGGCTTAGACTAGGGTTTGCACGAGAGTGGGCCCTATCCTAGGTTTGCTATAGACCGACAATAGCGCGAGAGCGTGAGCTTGGTTTTACATTAAGTTGCGACTAGTTCACCTATATTCAAGCTTAGCAACAATGAAATTTATGATTCACAAAGAAGAGAGACGATCCGTAGGGGGGATTTCCTATCCCTAGATGCTTTATTATATTGATATTTCTTGCTACTTGAATGATTGTGACGATTGCACCAAAATCACTCTTACTCTCTTGATAGCTAGGTAATTAAAGTGAGATACTGTCATTTGTCCTCCCTGCTACACCGTGTGCTTGCGGTAAAACCACAAGTCGTTTTTCGGGTGTATATCCGGACACGATCAGGTTTTTGGCGCCATTGCCGGGGAGGCGACGATAGTTTATTTTTCTTTCTTAGATATTTCTTTTTTTCTTTTTATTATTTTTATCTTTTTATTTCTCTGTTGTGCTAACAATTCCATCAAAGCTCTATTTTCCTGTGCATGTACACGAGATCTACGGAGCATCAAGAAGATCTATTATTTGATCCGGAGATCGAGTGTACTGAAAGAAGGTTTAGAGCCGAGAAGTGACTTGTTATAGAGGACGATTGTATGAACCGACGGGAGACACCAGAAGAATTAGCGGCACACATGGCTAGAATAATATCTATCAGAGATAGGCTTCGGCCTAAGACTACTTCTACTACTTCATCCATTGCGATGCCGGAGTTGGCGGCGGATAAGAATTTTGAGCTCAAAACGGGACTTGTGGTTCTAATGCAACAAGACCCATTTCATGGAAACTTCCACGAGAATCCACACTACCACCTTCAGTCGTTCTTGTCCAAGTGCGCCACCTTTCAAATGCCCGGTGTACCGATCGATGCAATCCGATTGCGCCTCTTCCCATTTACTCTCAGAGACAAAGCATTATATTGGTTGAGGACGCAAGCGGAGGGGATCTTTACTACATGGGATGAGTTGGCGAGTGCCTTTGTTGATAAATTCTACCCACCATCCAAGACAGTGAAGATAAGGAGCGCACTCATGTCCTTCAAGAAAGGACCACAGGAGACTCTATTCGAGGCATGTGAGTGCTTTAAAGATCTCCAACATCAATGCTCCCATCATAGCATTGAACCATGAGAGCTAGTACATAGCTTTTACAATAGACTCCAACCAGGCACCAAGCAAATTATAGATGCAACCGCCAATGGAGCCATTCTATCGAAGACACCGGATGAAGCTACGGCCCTATTAGAGGAGATGGCCTATAATAACCAACAATGGGGCGACGAGCGAGGACATTCTACATCCTCCTTGAAGCCGACAAGCATATACGAGGCCAATGCCGTAGCGGAACTTTTCACAAAGTTTGACTCTCTCCACAAGGTCGTGGAGAGATTGGAGAAATTGTTCACCGAGCCGCATGGGACTCCCGCCACATCTACGACGGGAGGCAATATGAGCGATTGGCAAGACGAATCTCAAGCTATGTTCATTGGAGGAGAGCAAGGAGAAGGATCCATAGAGCAAGTGCAATATGTTGCGGGGAACACCGGTTATTGGACCAACCCGGCCGCGAGAAATCATCCGGGCTTTTCATATGCAAATAATGATGGAGCTTTGAACCCACCGCCACTGCAACAACCTCAAGCTCGGCCTCCATCTCCACAACCTCAATATCAACTGAGAGGGCCACCACAACAAAGCTACCCGCCTAGGCAACAAGCGGGACCATATAGGCCACCGGATTATAATCAAGGGTGGAGAGCTCCAAACCCACTACAAGCACAACCGAGATCGGTTCATGAGGCTAGGGTGGAGGAATTCATGGTGGAGCAAAAGAAGATAAACGCTAGATTGATTGCTCAACAAGACTCTCTCAATACCGTCGTGGGTCAACTAGAGAAACTTACGTTGCTCAATAAAAATACTCAACAATTATTGGCTCAACCGGAGCCTAATCCACGGAGCAATACCGGCCACATCAATGCGGTGGTGGCGGTTACTACTAGGGGCGGGAAGGACACTACTCCCGTCATGGTTCAAACCAAGGAGCCCGTGAAGAAAATTTATGATGACAAAGAGCCGACAATTGAGGAGGAGTGCCCGAAAGAGCCGCAAGAAGGTGGAAAATCTGAAATTAAGAAGCCAAATGAGGAGCGCACCTATATACCGCCGGTGCCCTTTCCGCAACGGTTGGCAAGAGCTAAGATTAAGAAGCGACTCGCCAAATTCCTTGAGTACTTGCGAGGAGTAAGCCTCAACATACCTTTCTTGGACGCTATTGTAGAGATCCCGTCATATGCCAAGTTCTTGAAGGACTTAATTTTGTGGAAGAAAAGAAAGGAGAAGATAATACTTGCCGAGCAAGGCACTTGGTTCACCCGGAGGGAAAAAGAGCATACGAAATTCAAAGATCCCGGAAGTTTCCGCATCCCATGCACACTTGGAGGAGTCCGCTACGAAAGGCTTTGGTAGATTTAGGAGCAAGTGTGAGCCTAATGCCACTAAGTATGTTTGAGAAATTAAATACGGGGACCAACTTGAAACCTACAGATATGAGAATACAACTAGCGGATGGTCGGGTTACTAGGCCGGTGGAAATTGCGGAGAACATACCACTCCAAGTACCGGGAGGTATTTTCTTGCCGTGCGACTTCGTCATTATAGACATCAAGGAGGAGGGCGATACTTCACTTATACTTGGACGCCCCTTCTTAGTCACCGCCAGCGTGATAGTAGACGTGAGAGAGGGCACTTTATCTTTGAATGTCGGAAACATCGAGGTTGAGTTCCATATTCCTAAAGCCATGAAGCATATGCCCTACCAAGAGGATGTCGACTACGTGGACCTCCTTGATGAGGTAATCGATGAAGCTATACCACACTCTATTGGCGCCCTACACGATGATGGCCTTGAAGAAGGCCAACCTTCTAGCAATGAAGAAAAGTTGGAAGACCCTCCGGATGGCTCTATGGGTGATGACAAAGAAGACGACGCTGATTTCGCAAGAATTAGGGAGCTATGCAAGCTCTCCACGACCAACAATTTGAAGAAAGCTCCGCCGGATAAGAGATCGGCATCACCGGTGAAGAAAAAGAATTGCACAAGCTCAAGCTTGGGGACTTTCCCCCCAACACTACCCATGATAAGGGGAAGCCGTGGAAAGCCTACGAGCATCAACAACCAAATCCAAGTGGCCTTCCCAGCAAATTTGACGGGCGTATCTCGCATGCGCCGAACATTGAGCACTAAACGAATATCTTAAGGGGTCGAGCTCAAGACCTTAAACGAGCGCTTGTCGGGAGGCAACCCGACGGTTTTACATTATTTCTAGTTGAATTCTATTTTTGTTTTAGATTTTTCTTAGCGTTTAGATTCTAGAGTCTATAAAAATCGTGACAACGGGCTCTATTTTTCATGACAGGAGATGGAGAACGAGAAATGATTCATATGGAGGATGACCATGGCAAGGGAGAGCGCTCCATGAATGCACTCAGGCCTTAGGAAGAGGAAGAAACTGACGGGGACGAGAAAAACAGAGAATGGAGCAAAAACAGAGAGCGGAGGCTGAAATCAGCTTGCTACTCGGCCGAATGAACTTTTCATTCGACCGAGTGAAGACTCCACTTGGCCGAGTAGAGTACCGATCAGGGAAGATCCTACAGACCAACTCTCTGTTATTTTTTGTAGTTTACAGTACTATTGCCACTCGGCCGAATGACTATGTTACTCGGCCGAGTGAATCAGATACCCTACACGCTTCAATGTCGCTGAGTGGCCTTGCTACTCGGTAGAGTGGGACTTGTCCATTTGACCGAATGGGAAAAGCTACTCGGCCGAGTCGTAACATATGTGAGAATTTTGAAATTTTTTACATGGTGGCACTCGGCCAAAGTGAACGCGTCACTCGATCGAGTCGTTGCATCCTTATATACTCAACGGGTGTGGCATGCAACCCGAAACCCCCAAATTTCCAAAACTCCTTCGCACTCGCCCGCTGCCGCTTCGACTCCCAGCGCTCGAATCGCTTCCTCCTTGCCTGAACCGACCGACGCCGACCGACGCCGACCCCCCACCGGTCGCCGACGTTCCCTGTCGACGTTTCGTCGCCAGCCCCGCCTCTCCCGCAGCCGCAGACCCCCATTTTACCTAAAATTCTCATTTATTCTCCATTTTCCTCCATCCGTGAGCCTCTGAGCCCATTTTTAAAATTAATTCATATATATCTGCTATACCCCATCTTCCCCCATATATATTGATTATACATCGCTGATTTGATTATCTGTGTTTCAGGTTAGCTTGTGGAGCTTGGGGGAAATTCAGAACGCTCTTGGAGCTTCGCGGAGGATGCGTTTCTTCGCACACTTCCATTATTTGCTCTCGCATCGTGCTCGGGTACACTCGTTTCCTATTTATTATATAGCGCGTCGCATTATCATTTGGGTGGGCACGTCTCGCGGCATATATGCCGCCACGCCTTAGGCCATGCACTCGGGAGCCCGCTTCCAAGCGGAAGAAGTCAGGTGATCCTGGCTCCTCTTCCACTAGGGCGAACTCCCCTCCACTTAGCCCACCACCACATACACAGCCGCCTCCTGTCGCACCCATTCCACCACCAGCACAGCCCGCCCCCGCGTTCGATGCAATGGGGATCACGTTCAGAGACGATGACCAGCGCGCCAGATTTGAGCGTATCTCCCATCGCTTGATCGTACCCACTAGGTTCACACATCTTGCTAACCTCGAGCACCTATGGGTACTAGAGGGGCTACTCCAGTTGTATGACAACGTGGGGTGGCGTGATTTCTTGTCGGTGTCGGCGGACACTTACATCCGCTTGACACTAGATGTCCTTATCTATATTGACCGGACCACTGGAGGATGCTCCTTTCTCTTGATGGATCAGGAGTGCGAGGTCACTCTTGACATGCTCCAAGCATTCTTCCAGTGGCCTGCAGTCCCAGACCCAGACCGATCGTACAGCCCCACGCACATCCCACCCCGTCATTCGACACCCACGCTTTTTGGACACGGATCACAGGATCACCCCTTGCCTTTGACCCTAGTTGGGCCAAGGCCTCTGCCGTCCTCCACCCGTGCCTCCGCATTGCACAGCGCCTTATGGCGACCACCTTTCTTGTGAGGTACGATCCCGGAACGTTATCGACGCCAGAGCTCTACATGCTCTATGCGATGACACGTTCCAAGGTCTTTGATGGAGGCGACGTTCTGGTCCCTGCCATATAGATTGATATCGCCAGTTGGTACATCGACCGTCTCATTATTTTTGTCGGTGCTCGGATGCCCATCTGTTGTAGCAGCTTGATTACCATCTTGGCCCTTTTGTACGGAGTCGATCTCCCTGCTGGTTTGCTTAGACCCCTGGGCCCCACCTCACTTTCCATATATGTTATGGCCCGGATGAGGATGCTTCATCCTCATGGTCAGCGTCACTGGGTGTGGCTGCACGGTCCCCACAGCGCCGATTAAATGATTCTGCAGAGCCCTGCTCGGACGCATATTGGACCCGCGGGCGGGGAGTGGATTCCAGCGATGGATCTCCTCATCCCTGCAGCGTACGTTCTTGAGCCTGAGAGTGCTCAGCAGGAGCCCCTCCTCCCACCCCTTGACCCCGTGATCCCTCAGCCTGCACCTGCTTCGTCTGCACCTTCCAGCACCTATGTCCACACTTCTGTCGGTGCCGGGAGCACTTTAGCTGAGTCCACCCACCACACCACCACCACTGTGCGTATGTCGATAGATCCCATTTCTGCTGCTGGCCCCGAGCGTCCCCCCACCATAGTTCAGAGCGGCGAGCCTTCTTTTGCCTCCGCGGTGAAGACCCTTTCCTCATTGTTGTTCTCGACCCCTGGGGAGTCATCTCCTTCGCACTTATCTACCTCCACAGTCGTCGACCTTACTGTCTCCACCGTCGATGTATTTTCCAAGAGCGTCGTGACGTCTGTCCCCACGTCTGTGTCACTGACCTCTCTACCCGCCTAAACATTTGCCACCACTTATGCTTCTGTTACTGCTCCATCCTCTTCGACCATTCCTGCGTCTCGGCCTCCCACAGAGGCTGAGCGTCACTTAGTGAGCACAGCACCACCACACCACCCCACTGTCGCACCCATCCTTTACAGTAGCTGTGCGAGACAGCCCCGCGCTTCATCTGTTCGTCCCTCCTCTC
This sequence comes from Scilla litardierei, assembly GCA_030789695.1. Lineage (NCBI taxonomy): Eukaryota > Viridiplantae > Streptophyta > Magnoliopsida > Asparagales > Asparagaceae > Scilla > Scilla litardierei. The sequence continues at coordinate 25,615,746 of CM061132.1, read as the reverse complement.
CACCTCTCCCCGACACCCTAGTTCAGCACCTCCGTGCTCTAGAGGGGCAGTTAGTGGGCTTAGAGGAGATTTTAGGGCTCTCTCTGCTACTGTCAATGCCGTGCAGAGGCAGGTCGCCTTACGGCCTAGTATTCAGGTTTGCCTGAGCTAGATCCTTGCACGACTACCTCCGCCACCCTCACCTACCCAGCAGCCTCCACGACCACCACCTCCACCATAGGACTGTGCTGGTGCACCCCCACCCCCTTAGGCACACACTGGATGCCTTCCATATTCTTGCTGTCGATATTCCGGATATTTTAAATCTGCTGATTTTGCACCCCTCCTCCACACACGTTTTAATCACTTTTTGTTCATACCTGTCTATATCTTTTTGGGAGTGAGGGAGTATTTTTGGAGACATCTATCTGATACTATTTTGATCTCTGCATGCAACACTCACATTCGCATCACGTTCCTTTTTCTTTTTTTTATTTTCTATTTTCATCATGCATGCATCCTCACCCGCACCTTCTATTTCTTGTCTCTCAGTGTGCCACACTTTGCACATTGAGGACACTGTGCACTTTAGCTTGGGGGATGAGTTCTCACGCACTTTTTATTTTTATCCCACCTTTTCTTTGTTTTTACACTTATTTTCACCCACCTTTTTCATTCTTTTTCATGCATCATGTTTTTCTTACGTTTTAAGTGTGCTGCATTGTACAGTAGTTTTTATTTTCTTTTATCCTTACTTCTTTTATCCTTTTTGCTAGAGATGAATTTTCTGTGATGACGACGACGTGGTGTTAGCTTGTCTCTATATGCATATTATCTTGTCATGCCATAGTTTTTATTTCAGATATCATATGCTATGTCTTGCTATGCATTTGAGATAGTAACCTGCACTTTCATGTATGAATATGGATGAAATTCTTTTATTAGCTGAGTCTGATGATTTTTACTGTATACTCTTCATAGAAAACACACCAAGCTTCACGCATTGATTGCTTATATCTGGAGTACTGCTTTCTTATTCTTATATCACTTCTTATTGCATGAAAATTATACGATTCACTTTCAGGTTGATTGAATGTATGCTAGGTTGATATAATTGGATTAGTTTACTTTCTGAGATTAAACTGAGTAGATTACATTACTCTGCTAAAAGTTGTCGTGCATATTCTATAGAGTGAACTGAGTGTTACATATATTTCTTTCTCCACATATCCTGAGCATTATTTCTATACATAAAATCATTGGTGAATCTCCCTTTAGCGAATCCTTTATTGGCATTTTCCCCCGCTACAAAAATCAATGCTCCAATACCCCCAAAATCAAAAAGAAAAAAAATACATGTATATCTCTCTTTCTTTTGATTTGGGATCACAGTTGTATATATGATTGAAAAAAAATATATACATGTATATCTTTCCATCTTTTGATTTGGGATCACAGTTGTATATATGATTGAGGAAAAAAAGTAAAAATAAAAAATAAAAAACAGAGGAAGGGGGTTCATATATGATCCAATCTCATACCTTTCTCTCTTTCTTCACTTTTTTATTTTTATTTTTTGGAGCTTCAAAATGGGGAATAAGCTTATTGATTTATCTTATGGCACCACGCTTATAGATAAGCTTGGGAGAGATGATCCAATGATGTGAGAGAGAGTGGCTAGTTGATTGTGCATGACAACCTAAGCTAGGTAATTTTCTATACTCGGTGAGATCACTAAAATTTTTACGAAATCCAGGAATTGAAACTTAGCATGCATTTCATGAAAACCATACATTTCTATTCTTATTGATCCATATTATGTGATATCTCTTATACTCCAAATAGAAAGCATTCAATTGAAAAGTGTGTGGTCTATGATTATGTATACCGCTTTAGATGCTTCAGACGATGTTAGTTCTAGAATGATTCCATATTTCATACTATTTTGATACTCTTGGGTTTTCTATTTTGAATGCATCCCTATGATTATGATATTGAGATAAAAGTCTTTGGCATGTGTTTTATATTCGCCGTATGCTATGAGTAAGCAAAACCCACGTCCTGAGAAAATGATCTAGTGCCTCTCTCTTCGTTTTCTGTCCTTATCCATTTTCTATTTCTTTTTCACTTTTTCCTTATTTTTTCTCTTTATTTTTCCCGTCGAGTTCACCTTTTACTTGTCTTCCTCGAGGACGAGTAAGAGGTAAGCTTGGGGGATTTCGATCACTCCATATTTTACACCTTTTTTCTGCATGTTTTCATGACGTTTTGATTGCCCATATTGCGTTTTTCATGATTATTCGACAATATTGCGATGCTTTTCACTATTTCTTGTTTTTGTCGTATTTCAGGAGATATGGAGCGATTTGGAGCAAAATTGAGATCAAAGGAGTTCCACGCACTTCGGAGTGTCACCCACGGCTTATTTGATGACTTATCAGCGATAGAGGATGAGTGAAAGAGGAAAGAAATCGATAGGAGCGACGAGGACGCGAAAAGGAGAAGAAAGGAGCTCATGAGCACCTCACTCTGCCGACCAAGACTGATCATTCGGCCGAGTGAAGGATCACACTCGCCCGAGTAGAACGGATACGCACCGAAGATTTCAGACGTTCACTCGGCCGAGTACGAAAGCTCACTCGCCCGAGTGGTACAGAGAAATCAGACAGAAAAGAGCCGAAGTTACTGGAAAATCTGAGAGAGCTCACTCGGCCGAACATGATTGCTACTCGGCCGAATGAAGAAGATTGCTCGGCCGAGTCACCCCGAGAGACGGACCCCTGAAAACCCCGAAGTTACTATTTTTACACGGTTTGTCACTCGGACGAGTGACAAGGGTCACTCGGCCGAGTGACCCTCTCCGACTGCTGCTAGGAATACGAATTCTGGGCTGCGCAGGGCAGTTTTGTCACGATTTTTTTGGACGATTTTGGCTTGTATTTAAGCCCAGTTTTTACCCTAGTTTGAGGAGAGAGACTTGAATTATATTTTAGGGACTTCTTTTAGGTTTTTGATGGCTATTCTTTGGAGAAATCTCAGCTGGAGATCATTGGCTACGTCATTGGTTTGTTCTTTCTTATAAAAAAACTCACTTTTATGAATTGTTTCTTCTTTGCAATGAATTGTGACATGATTATTATTGTTATTTCTGAGATTTTCATGATGATTAGTGAGTAGTTCCGTCATTCTAGGGCGTAGGGATGAACCCTATGGACCCGATCCTTGAATTGTGATGAATTTATAGATTTGTTGCTAGAATTGATAATGGTGAGGTTGTGATTGATATATTACGAGTAGCTAGGAATTCATATCGATTGGGATTTGCAAGAGATTGGATTTCAATTGATAGGAAGGCCTAGATATTCGATTTAGATTAATAATTGGAATTCTCTAGAATTGGTTTGCAAGAGATTGGACCAAAGCTAGGATTTTTAATTATGAATCTATACTAATATTCGTTTGCAAGAGATTGGACGAATAAGAACTATCATAACCTAGATCGTAGCTCGAGTTTACACGAGAGTGGGCTCGAGACTCGATTGGACAATGATATCGTTCTTCACGCTAGCGGCTTAGACTAGGGTTTGCACGAGAGTGGGCCCTATCCTAGGTTTGCTATAGACCGGCAATAGCGAGAGAGCGTGAGCTTGGTTCTACATTAAGTTGCGACTAGTTCACCTATATTCAAGCTTAGCAACAATGAAATTTATGATTCACAAAGATGAGAGACGGTCCGTAGTGGGGATTTCCTATCCCTAGACGCTTTATTATATTGATATTTCTTGCTACTTGAACGATTGTGACGATTGCACCAAAATCACCCTTACTCTCTTGATAGATAGGTAATTAAAGTGAGATACTATCAATTGTCCTCCTTGTATTCGATACCCGCTCGCTGCTACACCGTGTGCTTGTGGTAAAACTACAAGTCGTTTTTCGGGTGTATATCTGGACACGATCAATATGTGATTGAATATGATTGTGGGAATATGTGATTGAATATGAATAATATGAATGTGGGTGCTTAATAAGTATGCTTAATGAATGTGGATATTTGTTCAAGGGCGAGCACAAATATAGGTGGAGCGTGCATATTGAACTTTGCACATCATTGTTTACACATCATTGTATACCATTGCATGTTACCCTCCATCGTCACACTTCACACTCAATATTTGAATATGTATTACTCAAATCCTATACTTGGTTTGTCATCATCAAAAGTGGGAGATTGGTGGATGCAACGATCTATGACTTCGTGTTTGATGATAATAAACGTGTGCAAACGTTCTTGATGTGTGTGCTAAGTGTTTTCAGAAGTGGCACGCTCGTGAGACCAAGTCAAAGAGGTGAAGAATATTGGATTTCATGAGCAATGGTGACTTAGTCCAAGATGGTAAATGGATGGAGAGAATATCATATCAAATCAATTAAGTGATTAGTTCAAATCATATTCCAATTCAAACTCATTACAAATCATTTTCAAAATACAAATCCCCACATCCATGGGATCCTCCCCTTGACGAATTAAATCCCTAACCATTCCTATATAGTCACGCATCCAAATGGAACCAAAGAGAGTCGGCTAGATTATTTTCCAAGAGAAAAACCCTAGCAAGCCTCTCCTTCAACATCAAGTCGGCCGCAACCATCCAAGTCATCTTCCCCATGGCCGAGATCTACAAAGCCAAGAACTAAGCAGCCGCAATTTTCTGAATTCAAAAATCCACATGGCTGCAATGTTTGACCATACAATTCTTCTACAAATTCTCCAACGCAAGACCTCATCAACCAAAAAGACTTCAGCCGCGATTTTGGACCTTTAGCCTCAAGCCTCACAAAGTTTCAAGGGGGCATCTTCAACTCAACAAATTTTTCCGCAAGTTTTGATGTTGCATCTCTATGCTAGCCGAAATATTTGACCAAAACCTCTCCAAGCAAGCTGTTCCTCTTAACTGTAACGGCCTGTTTTCATCAAGACAACTATTTACGCATTTAACATATTTTCAAATTTCTTTTAAACTATTTTATAATGGTTCGTCAGACGTTTTACGATTTCAAAAATTATAAAATAACTATCTTAATGTTCAATAACTTATTTAAAAATATATACTCGTCAGAAATTTTCATGTGATATGTCAAAATGTTCGTCTCAACTAGTATATTTATAGACAATTGTATTACACCTAAGTTTACGTAAAATCCGGAAGAAATAATTCATTAGGATAAATTGATAGCTTTAAAAATTTATTACGGGAGATATACTTGCCCGATTCCAACGAAACCAGTGCCTACATGTTCGTGACGAAGGCGCGGATCTTGTGGTGGTAACCGTTTGTTATTCTGATACGTATATCAAAATGAACCAATTCATATATATATATTTTTATATTATCTTATTATATTATTATTTAATATTTAAATAACCCAACCTGGAGAAGTAGCAACATCAGCTTACACGTCTCGGTTTGGTTCGTCTCAATTTCTCTAGTACCTCCTCCAATACTTCGAGCGTCCTTCAATTCGCTTCCGTTGTCAAATTCGAACTTCTGGTGACCGAAAATCGAATGCTACCCTCCTTAAAATAGACGTAGCTAGAGTTCAAGTGAAATAAAAGTAGAAAGATTCGAAGAAGGTCAATCGAAAGGCCGTCAAGCTAAAGGATGGGTGATAGTGATGAAGATCGATGGCGTTACATACTCATGATTCACGTCCTTGCGGTCCAGCGGAACACGGCCAGGGAAGTGACTAAGCCAGGATCACTATCCCCAGTCTAGCCAGGGTGATCCAACAAACTTAGCCAAGCACATTGACCAGATCATGGTCCATTGAAGGAAGCTTATCATTTATATGTGTGCCATCATCAACTGAAGGAAGGGTGATGATGATGAAGTGGGTAGATAGGTCAACCTATGGAAAATCACTATAACCGCTAGCAAAAGAGGTTACTAGGGAGGGTATAACCAAGAATGGAACACGAGTTCCTAAGCAAGTGTTAAGAGTTCAAAGGAAGCGATGAGGATCAAGTAAAAACCTAATGAAGATGGTAATAAGGACGCTTCACCCGTATATCCAATACAGGTGAACACTCGAGACATCCCGTACTCGAGGTTAATTTGAGTATTTTATATTGTACATCCTGATCATGATATATTGTTCACGAGGTAGTTAGCGCGGACCTGCGCGGGCCACCAAAACTGTAACGACCCGCTCCCTATAACGACCCGTTCACGAGGTCGTTATTGTTCACTATAACGACCCGTTACTTATTTGATATTTGTGCGGGTCCTGCAGGTTAACCAGTGAAAACAAAATAGCTTCTGATGCAGAGATGTACAAAAATACCTAAATAGTGTCCAATTATTACAATCCACATATAGTACAAATTATTACAACGAGATTAAAAGGAAAGTACAACCGAAAGGGTGCCACTAAAAGAACTCTACTACTGCAGCCTCAGAGACGAAACTCTGGTACTCAGGAGCCTCTATGTCAAGCTATGCGTTGTCTGCGGTGCCACGAAACATGGAACCATAGGTAAGTCACATAATTCTACCAATAGACATAAAGTAGTGCAAAGTACGAAGCAGTCTATATTAAGCATTTTAAGGACTATCATGATAATGCAATAGTGAGATAAGAGCAGACATGCAGGTAAAGGCGTAAAGTAAAGTAAGGGCATGCAAGCATGCAAGTGCGACAAGTAAAGTGAAGGTGACTGAGCAAGTACAACTGGTACCGTACAAGAATAACCATGACAATAGCAATGACAATGAGAGTAATTGTGCCTAGCCTAGTTCGTGACTTATAACGGGAAGTACGATATGCAACCAAGAGTCCACCTGATATCCCGGGTTACAAAAAACAGATATAGTAACGATATGTGGAAATTACGATTTTGCTCATACCAGTAAACGTGTCCGAAAAATTATGAAAACATACCCACGGGTTCGTATCGTCACGAGGATCACGAATACAAAGTCCGTTTCAGGGTTTGAGTTACGGGAATACGAGTCGAGGGCCAAAACGTTTAGGAAGTGGGTTTACGGGTTCTCTACTGATTTGTCATCAGAAAATTACGAAATTAATATGAGAAGCCCTAAATGGTCATAGAAGGTTAACCTGCAGGACCTGCGCAAATATCAAATAAGTAACGGGCCCCTGGGAGCGGGTCGTTACATTAACACTTCTCCAACAAATCATCAAGCTTCATCTAGAAGAAGATATAGCCGCAAGTTTTTGCACACCCTACATTGCCGTAATCATCTACAAAGGGGCTCTCCTATCTTAGCCGCATGTTTGGACTTCAAGGGGGTCTCTGCCACAACTTGCTGGCATCAAGGAGTCATTGCCGCAAGTTTTGAGCATCAAGGAGGCCGTAACTTAGGATGCTGATTGAGGGGACTTGCTATTGACGACTACTACATGTCAGAGCTGATTTGACTACGTGATGAACGACAGAGACATCGACGCCATCACAATCTGAGCGATTCTAAACTCTTTGCTTTATTATATTTGTGATATTGGTGCAGTGAACTTTGTAGAACACTTTTATTATCTATTGGATGACTTGACTAGTTGAGGCTAGTCAAGAGAGAGCTTATACTAGGATTGTTATTGTTTAGCACTTTGGTGAGTGCGGTGCGAAGAGCCGGGTGAGTGTAGAGTGGGTGCTCTAGCTACAGGTTGTACCAGTAACATTAATAATCTAGTATTTGCTTTGGGGTTGGACGTAGGTCGTTGGGACGATCAAACCAGTGTATATCGCATGTGCACTCTGTGATTGCTTTACTTTACATTGTGTCTGATTGATTGTGCTATAAACAGTCTGTGATATCTCGTGTGTGCACGAGAATTTTTATTAGCATATTCACCCCTCTCTCTTGGCTTCGATCCAGATCCAACTGAAGGAGTGTCAAAATACCCGACCCATTTAGTGCCAACGACCCAAAACCCGTCATTAAGGCAGAGTGAGACCTAGTCAAACAAACTGCTCACTCGACCATTGAGCTCCCGCTGATACTCAAGGGGAATTTAATGGTGTTAGAGTTTATATTAGAAACCTACCGAGATCCATGCGTTTTCAAATAGATTTGATCAGATTACTAACTTTTTGACGATTCGAATGTATCGGACTGCTGGTGCTGCTCTACGAACGACCACCCTCTATCAGTATCCACGCGCAAATGTCACGACCAGACATTGTGAGGGTGCTAGCTCCTTCTCTGCAACTAGGGTTTCTCTCTCTTTCGCTCGTCGCTTTTCTCAAAAAACGGGAAAGATAGATTTAATGCGTAAAAACTGAAAATCCTCTCTATTTCATATATATAATCCCACGTTAACCCTTTAACGTATTTCAGTTATGAGACAATAGCTTTAGGATAATATCTTATATTATCTGTCAACTCTTTAATGTGTTTTAGTTACGCGGCGATATCTTAGGGATAATATCTTAACGAGATACAATATCTGATAGTTAAGATATTTTGCCTTATTACAAATTTCAAATCAAATTCGAAATCATGTTAAACCCTATCATATCCATTACGCTCTTTGTGTGCGATCCAATAGGCTCATATCAAATTGGCAGTGGGCCTAATCCAATTAAAAGCCCACAAGTCATAATTGGTCTATAGCAAGACATTATGACTAGCCAATTAATATGAATATCGTTAGTCCGATATTAACCTAACCAATAGAACATGTCATAATTCTTTTGTCACACGATATTGATTTGAACATAAGTCATGAACAATGTCATACTTATATTGTTCAAACATTTAATTTCTCGCTTACTAAGTAGACTGATAAAATCAAATGATATTCATTTTAGCACGACCATGCATTTCTCAGTCCTACTTATCGAGTGGCCTATTAGATATCTCTCTCATAGGAGAGGGACAACTTCCATCTTGTTTATTCATTTTCCTCTACATAATTCACATCATGTTCAATCATAACCTTTATGATTATCTGATTAAAGATAACATTTGGTTATGTCAAAACATGATGTTCCTTATGTAGGAAACTGTGATGATCTCAGGTCTAAGTATTCTATGACATAACCATTATGAGATCATTTATAACACTAATTCACTTAGCGAGTCTATCCAGAACATGTTCTCCAACAAGTATCTATAAGTTTGATTTGTATCACCATACATATTATTACCTCATAATTATCAACCAAACTCATACTAGTCTTAATTCATCGTTATAGCTTTAACGATGAATGACGAGGGATGTTTAAAATAACATAAACCAGCTATTCAAACATTATTATAAAGAAACATGCCAGCAATAAAATAATAATAATAAAAGAAACATTTTATTTAAAAAATGACATAACATAAAGGTCCAAATATTTGGCCTAGGGCATAACCACTAACAAATGAGACCGAGTAAACGGCAACCGTTATCACAAATCCTGGAGTAGATCACGCCCAAATTAATGAAGGACGGTTACTCGCAATCATCAGAGAACTGCCTATAAATACCTAAAAAGACAATGGTAAAGGGGTTCCATTAATTTTCAAGGTACTAAATCTAAGACATAGACTCTACATACTTCTTACATTTCTTCCATTAAAGAGCTTGAGACACTACATCTGAGACGAACCTCCGTGGGTCGATCTCAGCTGCTCCAAGCTCCCTCTCTTACTTAAGTTCACATTCTAACTTAAGCATCAGAGGAGATTTGGGTCGGGACCCAGATCCAACCTCCTGACGTTTCCTTGTGGTGTAGATCGTCAAGTCTCGATCTCCTGTGAGGGTCTCCCTAGAGCCTTCCAGCCTCGATTTATCGACGTCCCAAGCCGCTCGAGGGTAGATCGAGCATCGCAAGCTAACCATCGTCCATCAACCAACCCTGATTCTTCCAATCTCGGCTCCCTTTCACCCTGCTTACGAGAATCCGACTCAGCACGTAGCATCCACGTTAGCAACACAATTGTTTCGGTCAATTTTGACCTTAACACAACCCATCTCAAAAAAAAAATACTAATATGAGCTTCTATATTTATTCAGATGCAATGCATGTGCCCAAAAACTAATAGGCGTTTAATGTCACATCAAAACACATAATCAAATTTGTTGCTTATTTCAGTACAAGTAACAAGTAAGTTTAATACACAACAACTTGAACTAAAACCATTACCACAAGGAAACAGAAAACGCGATTCCATCCCAACGACATGAACTAAGAGGGCCGGTCTCATAGAATCACGGGCTGAACCAGGAGAAGTGTGAATGTAATCTTTCAATGACGTATCAGAGTGTGTATACAAGTCACAATCTTTGTACAGCACTTCTATGACACGAGCAAAATTGACGATCCTCATGAGGAGATGCATATGGAGATTGTAGTGTCCATGAGGCATTCTTGATTTATTTCTTTCCATGCATCTTCGACCAATTCTCTGAATATGTCGAATGTTTCTTGTAAAGATGCTCCATGCTCCTTCATATAGCATTCGGTTGCTGAAGCAACATGTTTTCTCTTTTGTTCAAGCTTCAGAATTCAAAACATCGTCATCACCTTAAGATATTTAGCATCACAAAATAGAAAATACTTGAATATGAGTAATAATTAGTTAATTACCTCTTGAGATACTATGTCGTCCATGAGCCTACATACTTTACATGCAGCATGAGAAATTTTTGGGTAACTGCGAATCCACTCAAATGCGTGCTTGGTTGCTACTTCGTTCATGCCAACAAAAGAAATGCAGGCTAAAGTATTGGAGGCGCTACTCACTAAAGTAATGTGTAGATATTCTTCAAAAGTTGGAATATGGCCTTCTTCCCTTCATTGTGCTTCCTTAAACCAAGCTCTGCAAGTGCTTTTAACCTATAATTTAAAGAAAATTTTATGAAATAAAAGTTAAATGTGTACCAAATTCTGAAAGTTGAGTATATGTTAATAGCATACTGCTTCCTTAAGGTAATGAACACGGTAAGATATCTGATCCTTGGCTAACTCATTCTCAAAGTCCTTGACTGTATCATACAAAGCAATATATTGGAGCTTTAGACACTCGTTTAGCTCATCAAGCCCATCCAGATCCCACCTGCACGTGTGATACCACTTGTTGTAATCATATGTAAAAATTTAAATGGCAAGACTCTTTCTCTGAAAATGAATATCACTTTTGTTATTCATTTTCGACTTGATTTTTCATATCACCATAGATTATGTTAGTCATTTTATTTTTTGTGACCCCATCTAGCAATATGTATACCTCTGGATCTGTTCAGTGTAAACTCGCAGCTCCTCCAATGTGCCGTAAGCATCATAGATATCGTCCATGAGCGAAAAAAACACAAGCATTTTGGTCATAATCAGTCTAGCTCTTGAGTAGTGTGGCTCAAAATAAACGCAAAGTATCCAAAAGTAACACTCCACCACTCTATCTCTTGCGAAGGTGAGCCTCTCCGAAAGGCCTAATTCTTTCCACCACCTAAAAATTATCGCTTTAGTAATTTCATAGGCTATCAATAAATAAAATAGAATTGTACTAGCGATTTGTATGTAAATTACTTAAAACTCACTTGGAGATGATCTTGACCTCTTCACGATGAAGTAATTGAAGAAGATGGAAGTCCAACTTTGCGAGTTCTAGCAATTCATTGTTTCTGTTTCGTTCGTCTTCTTGGTAAATATCGATATATTTCCTTGCCTCCAGCCTCTCCGCTCTTCTACGGAGAGGCGAACGCAAGGAATTGGAGACCTGCATGGCCAGGGTGTGCTCCATATTGCTGACCATGGATTGCAGATGTTTCCTAGAGGACTTTGCAGCGTCATCTAGTATACTCTCACCAGGGATGCTGAGATGTGCAGCTTCATAGAGGCTCAACAGGCCACTCGCATCGTTACTCAGGGTGGCCTTGAAATGCCCGTCATCGTCTTTAAACTCGCAAAATATATCTGCTGATATGTAAGAAGTATGTAAGAAGTATGTGTACCAGAGGAAACATTATAACCATGTTGACGCAGTAACCGGAATCGAAGGGAAACAAAATTCAAACGATCAGAGTAGTCGTCAGCAGGGTCATTGTGGATTTTGCCTAGCGTCTCGTCGATTTCATTTTCGAAGTGGTAGGCAACTCCAAGACGCTGGAGCGAGTCGATCAATTGCAACTCATGCAACTGGGTGTCGCAACTCTTCAGCAATGACTTCACTCCTGCAACCAGCTCCTCGACTCTTCCTCTGATCCACGCCTCTGATTCCTGCAAGCATGAAGAAAACAATGAAACAAAATCAAAACGCCTGGAAGCATAATAGATACAAGCATACAGCGTGATGCTGGGAAGACCTGGATGTTGGAAGGTGGAAAATGTTGAAGGATGAAGAAATCGCCCCAGACAGAAGGATGATATCCTGCTGACGCCGGGCGAACGACGCCGCAGTCTCCATTCTCCCCTGGCAGCGCAGGAACCTCAAGCAGATGGCTGCTCTCTTTCTCCATGCCTTCTCTTGCTGGGCTGCGTATTATATATCAAATTACGAGCAGATGCATGGAGTCGGAGCTGACGTCATGAAAATAAGCATGATAGCGTTTGGCGCCGCACGCGTGTTTAATATTTTGCCCGGCTTCGCTAACACATGTCGCCCTTGTGTGTGTCACGTGTCGCCCCCCACAAACAAAACGTTAATGTTCGCTTTGTTTTGTCGGCGGGGCTCCGAGGCCAGGCTGTAGTTGCCGGCTAAGAAGCCGGCGGCTATGGTGGAGGAGGATGACGATGTGGGTTATTCTTCCTGATCGATGATAAAGAGGATGCGGACGATGATGTCAAAAAAAAAAAAAAATTTAGTCGAAACTGAAATGTTAAAAATTAATAAATATTGAAACAGAATTACAGCATAACAAAAAGGAAACGTGTTCGAGTTGGGTCCTTGACAGACATGTTGATTCTGACCTTGGGAAAAACAAGAACAGTGGCTCAATTGGGCTCTTGAATATTTTAGGGGGCTTGGTTGGACAAGAAAGTCACTAGAAGACATGTTTTTAATTTTCATCTCGTTGCCCTTTGTATATCCTCCTCAATAACCGTTGTGGTTCATTATACGCTATTTCCTTGTTATTGTTTTTATAATGTCCGTACTCCATATGCCTTGCAGATCATTGCCTATGCTTATGGCTTATACATTTGTTTGTAAAGAACTTTCAGATTTGCCTCAATATCGATTTCTTGTTGGACTATATCAAATGTATGTTGTTGAAACGGTGGAAGTCTACTGGCAGCTCAAGTAGTTTAAAAAAAAAACTTGATTATTTTAGGAAACTAAACAAACAAGTTTGTAAGGACCGTCTAACTTGCAATACTAAACAACACACACATTAGAGGGGGTGAATAGTGTAATGTCACTAATTGTGTAATTAAAAATTAAACTTGCAAATGCGGAATTATAAGTGCAAGAGGAGATTAATCTACATAATTAAGCAAACACAAACACAAAGAGTTTTACCCTGGTTCTCCAACTTGGTTACATCCAGTTACATCAATATTCACTATTATCCTACAAGGTAGTGAATACAATCCATACACAAGGGATACCCTACACAATGAATTTTGTCCTAGACAAGGACACACCAAACCCTACACAAGGGTTAGTCCTACACAAGGACGAAAACTCCCACAAAGGGAGAAACTAACTCCCACAAAGAGATTTAGGGTTTCAAGTAAAAGATGAAACAAAATTGACTTTTACCTATGCCTTGATGAGATGAACTTACTCAATGATGTATGCAAGGCATGGAAGATGATCTCCAAGTGTTGAGATGAGCTTTGATGCACTTGGAGGATTTTCCTATAAGCTCGCTTCAATGCATGCAGATGATTAAGGCTCAAAGAAGGGAAATGACAGAAATTAGAGTGGCTTTATGTTTCTCTATGATATTCAATGTTAATCAAGTGTGGTCAAGAGGTCTAATAGAGCTAAGCCATCTCCTATTTGATGGTCGACTAATTGTTCTGCGTAATTGGAGTGCTGCTATTGGTATGGGCTATGATCTACTGTCATTTGTCCATGTTTAGGTTCGTTTCCTTGCTTTACTCTTAAAGCTTTGGTCTAGAAGTATTATTAGCAACGCAACGAGCTTCATTGGTAACCCTTTATATATGGACAGAGCTACAACATTGGGACAGAGACTGGCGTATGCAAGATGCTTTGTGGAAATTGATAAGGCTCATCCTCTGCCTCAAAAAATCTGTTTGGAAATTGAAGGTGAACAACGAACAGAGCTGGACGTAATGTATGAATGGATTCTTCCTAGATGTTCGAGATGTTGTAGCTTTGGACACGTTGATGCTCAATGCCCAACTACCCCCATCTGGAAGGCTAAACTATCTCTCGCTCCCCCAGAGACTTTCTCTAAGCCTTATGTGAGCTCAGGTTACCTTTTTAGCCACTCTAGTGCTCCTACAAATTAAAATAACTTATCCAAGGATACTATCATGGAGGAAATATGCAAACCATGTCCTGAAGTTGAGCATATTATTGACATTAGTGTTGAAGATACTATGGAAGTGAATATGCCCCCAGATGCCTCTGAGAGTTTGATGCCATATTCCAAGATCTCTCCTTCAGGTGATTGTCCTCCTGGTACTAATGATGCTTTAGAGCCTATTCAGACTACTTCCGCCACCATGTCGGCCCCTTACTGTGAGGACTATTCCTTCTCCTGCTGCTGCTGCTGATACACCAGCAGACCTTGTTGCTAAGGATACTGTTGAGTGGCAGGTGAGAATCAATAAAATTCTGAAGAAACGTCTTGCTAGTATTCGACCTCACCAGAAAGTTGCACCAAAGAAATCTATTAATCCGAAGAAGGTTTCTAGTCCAAAGAAAGCTGCTCCTCTGACTGGCCCTAGGAGGAGCGAGTGTGGGATGACGGGCCCCCAACTACATTAATTTGTAAATATTTACCTGGAATGTTCGTGGTTTGAATAAATTAGCTCGGCGTCACGATCTTTGAGGGCTCCTAAAACAGTATTCCCCTTACATGGTTGACTTTTGGAAACTAAAATCAAGGAAACTAGCTCTCAGCATGTCTTATCTTGCTTCCCTCATGAATGGTCTTCTATTAATAATTATAATTGCATTGATGGAGGCAGAATTTGGATTCTATGGGATAGCAAAATCTATACTTGCATACTTATTCACCCATCTGCTTAGGTAATAACTATCTTTGTTACTAATAAGGGTGGTTTCAAATGCATACTCTCTTTTGCTTATGGTGCAAATCAGATGTTTGCTTGCACCTCTCTCTGGTCTGATCTACTCCACATTCAGACCTCCATTGGTAGTTCTCCTTGGGCTGTCATGGGTGATTTTAATTCTGTCAGAGATGTTGAGGAAAATGTAACGGCCTGTATTTTAGGCGTGTTTGTTTTCTGGTGTGCCTGTATTTTACTTCAGTCGCCCGAGTGAGTTTTTGTCCGTATGTTTTTCTACGCGTCAACGTAAGCGTGCCTCTGCATTAGAATTTTTACCACATCGTAATTAGTTATTAATTACTCCTAACCCAACCGTACCTACCTACCCTAATCAAATCCCTAACCCTACACCATTAACCCACCATATGAATTTGGTGAGATCCAACATCTCACCCCATGGCCAACTCACCTTCATCATTCTCTTAACCCCCTATTTCACTGTTTTTAAAATCAAAATCAAAGAGACAACAACAACGGCAGCTTCATCGTCTTCCTCCTCACTCCCTACAATTTCTCAACCAAAATCATCACCCAATTTTCTTCCAACAACATTAGAATCCAAATCAACCACAACCCCAAATCAATTATCAAAACCCAAATCAAAATCAGAAGTCAAGGAGGGGAAGAAACATATCTGAGTTCGATCTGAATCAAATTGATTCAGATCTTCTTCCTCCTCCCCTCCCCTCCCTCAGCCCTCACCTTCCTCTTCCCGCAGCCCCCGCGCGTTGCTCCGTCTACCAGCAGGCCGTGCCACCCCCTGGCCGTCGATCTGCTGCCCAACAGTCGCCGCCGTAGACCCGCGCGTCGCCCGCAGTCGCGGGCACCTGTGCCCTACCGCCGCCCACGCGCGCCTGCGCAGTCGCCGCCGCCGCTGCCACCTGGCCACTCGTGCATGTCCCCCAACTACCATGCTCTCCCCCTGCAACTTAGAGAAAGAAGAAGATAGAAAGAAGGAGAGAAGAGAATAGAAGAGGAAGAAGAGAAGCAGGTAAAATAAAGGGGGGAGGATTTTGATTGGGTTAATGAATTAAGTTATTGGGTTTTAATTGGGTTTATTTGGGCAATTAACTTATTGGGTATGGGATCATTAACTTATTGGGTTTAAGTAGCTTATTGGATATTGGGTATGGGATCATTAACTTATTGGGTATGGGATCAACTTATTGGTTATGGAGTTTTATCAGGTAATGAGTAATAGCTTATTGGGTTTTGGGGTTTATTTGAGCTATTGAATTATTGGGTTTGGGTTTACCAAGTTAGTAAGTTATTGGGTTTTGGGTTTTTTGAGTTATAAAAGTTATTGGGTTTGTAAAATTAGTAAGTTATTGGATTAGTTTTTGTTAATTGAATTGTTAAATTACTTTAAGTTATACTGAGTTATTATTAAGTTATAAACGTGATTAAGTTATTAAGTTATTATTTAAGTTAAATTGAGTTTTTGAATTATTAAGTTATGAGTTTGAATTATTAAGTTTAAGTTATATGTTAGTTTTAAACTAAGTTTTTTATATAAAATTAGTATATAAATTATATAAAGAGTTATTTTAAGTTATTATCTTCGGAATATTAAGTTAGTTAAAAGTTAGTTTTGTTATCATATACAATATGTGTTAGTATATAGTATAGTATATAATATGTTAGTGTTGGATTATATATTATAATAGGTCGTATTATATAAACTGTTATATAACAAATATGTATATATAGGTTAGTTTCAATATTATTTAATTAGTTAAAATCTTTTAGCCTAATATGATAAATCAAATGACGCAAATAAAAGATGCCCCTCATCACGAACACCTGGACACTCAAAATCGACTAAATCAGGCAAGTGTGCATTTTCTCCAAGTTTTAAATATCGTTTCATTTAATGCGACACCAACTTTATATGTTTAGATGTTATGTATTGCAAGATAATAACACCGTGTGTGTGTGGACATTTATTAAGCAAATTAACAATGCCTTGTAACGACATGAAATACAGAACATTACTGAAAGTACATGAATTGCTTGAACTGCTTGAAAATCATAGACATGTGTGCCAGTATGGCTAATCATAGATATTGCATGCCAAGATTTGGTTATTCCTGTGGGCTGGTTTGGCTAGTCTGGCTCGTGTTCTAGTATTACAACTTTTGATGGCAGGTTTGGCTGATTCTGGCTCGTGGTCCAGAAAGTACACGTGGGTTGGGTTGGGTTCGTGTGCACTAGTCGGTAGTAGACTGGTCACCTTCGAGGGCACGAGAAGGTAAATTCACTTACTAGAAGCCTAACGACGTAAACCTTAGTCACTAAATTGAACACACTCATGAACGTCTTGAAAATGTTATATTGAAATATATAATGTATAGAACTGCTACTGCTTCCATTTAAAATAAAACTGCAATGCTAATGTAAAATCTAATGTTATTGATTAGAAATAGAACTGCCATGCTAATATAAAATCTGTTCTTACTGCTTAGAAATTATAATTATTCGTTTATTCATAATTCTTTAACTACCATGAAAAATGCTTTCGAAAACCTTGTCAAGGGTCCTAATCATATTATTGCTTGCCAAGGACCTTGCTGACATACATTTCGATGCTGTTTGGATTGTATGTCAAGACACGAGACAGATTACATTGAGGACGAGATGATTGTGGAAACTGACCCACTGGACCAGGAGTACGTTGATCCAGAAGTTCTTCCCATTGAGAACTAGTTGCTGAACACTATTTGTCGCTGCTTAGAATTTTGTTTATCGCACTTTTGTAGGATGTGTACCCTCTTTGTAGAACTCTGTTGTTATTGGCCATGCTTGGGGCCCTATTATTTTTCTGTATTCTCGTCTGGATGTTGGCTTTAAATTCATAGTTGTTTTTGTTGTTTCTGAAATGCATGCAAGATCTTGCGTATGGTTTTATTCACAAACGCTTATTGGGTTTGAGCTTCACCGCTTCAGCCCATGCATACCCGCTCGCGTCCTCGCTTCCAAGTATAAGGAGAAGTGGAGTGTGACAGGTCTTGCATTAAGCAAAACTTTAGGAAAATAGAAATACTATCATTAGCCAAAAACATTCAGATTTATCTCGCACACAAAATTTTAACCGAGTTTCTTGTCTCAGCATGGCAGGAGGACACAATACCAGGAATGGAAATTGGAATGGAACTGCAGCTAACGGAGGTACCGACATGAATGAACTCCTCGAAGTCATGAGGGGGGTGTTGGAGATCCCACAATAACGGATTCAGCATGGGCAGCAACCTGCTTAGATTGAACCACCACCCCCTCGAGCTGAACCAGAAGTTAGGCAGTTCCATGAGCTGCAACCCAAAAACTTCTCTAAAAAGGAAGGACCTTTGGATGCTAAAGAATGGGCCTAATGGACGGAGGACAAGCTAAATGCTATCCCTCAGGCAGGATGTGTCAATGTCACCAAGCTCCAACTGACTGACAATGCTAGGAGCTGGTGGCAACTGGAAGAAAGGTGTTTGGTCAAACACATCTCTTGGGGCATGTATCAGGAGAGGTTTGACGCCAAGTATTTTTCCCAAAACCGTCAAAAGAGAACTTCAGCAACGCTTTGCCAATCTGGTCCATGGAGATAGGACTCTTGAAGAGTATGAGGCCGAGTTTGCGATGCTCAGCCGCTTCGCACTCCATATGGTCGAGGACCCTGAAGATTGTGCATTTCAGTTTCGCCAAGGCCTGAATCCCAAAATTCAAGCTTCAATAACCTTGGCAAAACTAATGACCCGCCAGGATGTTTTGGATACTACACGGAGCCATGAAGTTGTGGCAAATCTCCTAATGGGATTTCAAGCTGGAGAAAACAAGCATCCCATGGAGCCACCTAGGACGGTGTCGAGAGGAAATTTCCGACCTCCCCAGACCATACATTCAAGAGGCCAGCTGCTCATGTCAACCGAGCTCAGCTGACATGTTTCTTTTATGGCAAGACCGGACATCAGAAGAATGATTATAGGAGGATGTTGAACCAATGTCTGATCTGCGGAGCACCTGATCATGCTACGAGAGACTGCCCCCATGGCAAGGATCGTCAAGCACCTGCTAGAGTACATGTACTTGTTCAGCGAGGAGTACCTGGACCTATTCTGCCAGGTGCCCCTGGACCTGCTTAGTATGGACCGCCCCTGATTCCACAGAACCGAGCCTATCAGCCGGCCAATCAGTCGAAGTGCCATGCATTCATTATGACATCTGCAGAAGCTGAGGCTGAGGATGAAGTGATTACAGTAACATCTAAAACTAGTATTTTATATTGCTTTTATATTCATGCTTGTTAATAAGACATCATTGCTAAGATTAGTTATTATCATCTTAAGTCTCATCTTAGTGGCTTCACACCGCGCCCCTGACCTTATTTGATTTCGGAGCTTCATTGTGTATCTTATCCTGGAGATTCGTGGTTAAACACTCGATTCCCACCTACCCACTTTCCAAAAGTTGGAATATCACTATTGGGAGTGGTGTGGTGAGTATTTCATTGGGATGCAAATCATGCCCTCTGGTGATTTGCGGACATGAGCTCTATGCAGATTTCATGGTCCTGGACATGCCCAACTTTGATGACATTCTCGGCATGGATTGGTTAGGAACATTCTATGCTACTATCGACTGTCATAAGAAGAAAGTAGTAGTTGAGATTCCGACCATCCGGTGTTTGAATTCGTCAGTGGACATCGTTCGCTTGGACATATCAAATTTCGGTCCCAGCTGAACGAAGTGATCGTCGCATCTATGCAAGTCGAACCCGAGAAGACTGCAGTGGTCCGAGATTTCGAAGATGTATTTCTAAATGAAATTTCTGGATTACCACCTGACCAACCTTTGGAATTTAGCATCGATCTTATGCCGAATACTCCACCGATCTCAAAGGCATCTTACCGTATGGTTCCTGCAGAACTAGAAGAAATACGGAAGCAAGTGGATGACTTGCTGCAGAAAGGATTCATCCATCCCAGCGTGTCTACCTGGGGCGCACCTGTTTTGTGGGTCAAGAATAAGGACGGATCGAGAAGGATGTGCGTTGACTATCGAGAGATGAATAAGGTCACTGTGAAGAATAAGTACCCGTTACCTCGCATCGATGGCATCTTCGATCTACTTGATGGATCACGAGTTTTCTTGAAATTGGATCTAAGGAGTGGATACCATCAGGTGAAGGTCAAGAATGAAGACATTACAAGACGGCTTTCCAGACCAAGTCACGCCATTTGGTGTGACCAACGCCCATGCAGTATTCATGAATATCATGAATCTCATATTCTATGAGTTTTTGGATAGATTCGTGGTGGTATTAATTGACGATATATTGGTCTATTCGAAGAGCGAGGAGGAGCATACCGAGCATCTGCAGATTGTTTTGGAGACGCTTCGTCGTCTCAGTTGTATGCCAAGTACAGCAAGTGCGAATTTTGGCTGGACCGAATTGCATTTCTTGGACATGTGGTATCAGGTGACGGTATCTCCGTCGATCCCGAGAAGGTTGCATCAGTCAGTAATTGGCCTACCCCTCGGTCAGCATCAGACATCAGGAGTTTCCTAGGATTATCGGGTTACTTTCATCGATTCATCCATGATTTCTCGAGGATAGCTGAGCCGATGACTCGATTGACGAGGAAGGATGTCAAGTTTATATGGTCAGACTCTTGTGAGCAGGCATTTGGGATATTGAAGGCAAGGCTGACGTCTGCACCAGTTCTGGCTATACCAGATAGGACTGGAGGATTTGAGATCTTTTGTGATGCATCAGGCAAATGCCTTAGATGTGTCCGGCACCAGCATAGTCATGTGGTCGCATATGCTTCTCGGCAGTTGAAGATTCACGAGAAGAATTATCCGACTCACGACTTGGAGCTAGCCACTGTTATCTTTGCCCTGAAGATTTGGAGACATTTCTTACTGAGTGAGAAAGTGAAAATCTTCACTGATTACAAAAGTTTGAAATACATTTTCACCTAGAAGGAGT
Organism: Scilla litardierei; assembly: GCA_030789695.1. NCBI lineage: Eukaryota > Viridiplantae > Streptophyta > Magnoliopsida > Asparagales > Asparagaceae > Scilla > Scilla litardierei. The sequence goes on along the minus strand of CM061132.1, from coordinate 25,594,570 downwards.
TGAATATGAAGCAACACAGATGGTTAGAGCTGATGGCCGATTACGACATCGACCTCCAGTATCATCTAGGGAAGGTTAATGTGGTACCCGATGCTTTGAGTAGACTTCAAGCAGTCATGACTATTATAGTTTAGTGGAGGCTACAACAAGATCTGCAGTAGATGGGTATAGAAGTTGTTTTACCTGGAGTCACTTCATCGTTGATGAATATGCAGATTCAGTCGACGATTGTGGATCGGATCAAAGCTGCGCAGTCTGGAGATGTAAAGCTGCAGAAGATCAGAGAGCAAGTTGAAGCTGGATTTCGGACGGATTTTCTCATTCATGAGGATGGTTCCCTGAGATATAGCAGTAGGATCTGCGTACATTCAGGTGATATCAGAGAGGAGCTGATGAATGAAGCTCATAGCTCTTCATATTCCATTCATCCTGGAGGTACCCAGATATACCAGGACATTCGTCTGAATTTTTGGTGGTATGGTATGAAGAGGAGCGTAGCTCAAAGTGTCGCCAAGTGCCTTATGTGTCAGCAAGTGAAGGCTGAACATCATCGTATTACTGGATTACTTCTACCTCCACCAATTCTGGAGTGGAAGTGGCAGCACATCATAATGGACTTTGTGACTGTACTACCTCGAAGCACCAAGTAAAATGACGCGATTTCAGTTATCGTTGACCGATTAACCAAGTCTGTGCATTTCATACCCTTCCGGGTAGGACAATCTTCGGAGATACTTGCGAAGAAGTATATGGAGGTAATTATCTTTATCATACCTTTATAGCTTTTTCTAGCATATGTCATGATGTGAACGATAATCGTGCTGTAGATTGCACGATTACATGGAGTTCACGTGAGTATCGCCTCCGACCGAGACGCGAGATTCACGCCCCAATTCTGGAAGAGTCTGCAGACGAATCTGGGTACCAGTCTGATTTTTAGCACTGCGTATTACCTGCAGACTAAAGGACAGTCGGAGTGTACCATCCAGATATTGGAGGACATGTTGCGAGTTTGCATTTTGGACCTTAAGGGTTCGTGGGAGGATCACTTACATTTAGTGTAGTTCGCCTACAACAACAGCTACCAAGCCAGAATTGGCATGTCACAATTTGCAGCACTTTATGGAAGAAAATGTCGATCCCAGCTGAGTTGGAATGACATTGGTGATAGAGAGCGATTGGGACCAGAGATGATAGTTGAGGCTGTGGATGTACTGCGTAATATCAGGGATAAGCTTTGTATCGCATAGAATTGGTATAAGCATTGGGTTGATGCTAAACGCCGTCCTTTGGAGTTTAAGTCAGGAGATCATGTGTTCCTGAAGATATCCCCGAACAGAGGAGTGATTCGTTTTGGAAGGCGGGGCAAGCTTAGTCTGAGATACATTTGACCTTTCGATGTGCTAGAGCGAGCTGGAGAGGTGTCTTATCGTCTAGCACTGCCACCTTCATTAGAGGGAGTACATGATGTTTTTCATGTGTCGCATTTGTGTCGTTACATTAGCGACCCTTCTCATGCTGTCGATTACTCGAAGATTACGGTTCGACCGTACCTGACATATGAGCAACAGCCTGTGCAGATCTTAGACCGACGTCAGAAGACGTTCAGGAATAAGGTCGTCGAGCTCGTGAGAGTGATGGGATGTCATGACTCTCCAGGAGAATCCACCTGGGAGCGGGAATATGAAATGCAAGAGAGTTATCCATATTTGTTCCCTACTCCTCAGTTAATAAGAATTCCAAGGATGGAATTTTTCTTAAAGTGTGTAGAATGTAACTGTCTATATTTTAGGCGTGTTAATTTTCCAGTGTGCCTGTATTTTACTTCAGTCGCCCGAGCGAGTTTTCGTCCGTATGTTATTCTACGCGTCAACGCAAGTGCGCCTCTGCTTTAGAATTTTTTACCACATCGTAATTAGTTATTAATTACTCTTAACCCAACCATACCCGCCTGCCATAATCAAATCCCTAACCCTACACCATTAACCCACCATATGAATTGGGTGAGATCCAACATCTCACCCCACGTCCAACTCACCGTCATCATTCTCTTAAACCCCCCCCCCCCCCATTTCACTGTTCTTAAAATCAAAATCAAAGAGATAACAACAACGGCAGCTTCATTGTCTCCCTCCTCCCTCTCGATAATTTCTCAACCAAAATCATCACCAAATTTTCTTCCAACAACATTCAAACCCAAATTAACCACAAACCAAAATTAATTATCAAAACCCAAATCAAAATCAGAAATCAATGAGGGGAAGAAACAGATCTGCATTCAGATCTGAATCAAATTAATTCAGATCTTCTTCCACCTCCCTTCCTCTCCCTTTTCCCTCACCCTCCTCTTCCCGCAGCCCCTGCACGCTGCTCCGCCCACCAGCAGGCCGCGCCACCCCTCTGGCCGCCGACCTGCCACCCATCCGCTGCCGTCACAGACCAGCGCGCCGCCTGCAGCCGCGTGCACCTGTGCCCGGTCGCCGCCCGCATGTGCCTGTGCAGTTGGCGCCTCCCGCCAACGCTCGCCGCCGCTACTGCCCCTGGCCGCGTGCGCCTGTCTCCCATCTGTCGTGCTCTCCTTCCTGCAACAAAAAGAAAGAAAAAGGTTGAAAGAAGGAGAGAAGAGAATAGAAGAGGAAGAAGAGAAGCAGGTAAAATAAAGGGGGGAGTTTGATTGGGTTAATGAATTAAATTATTGGGTTTTAATTGGGTTTATTTGAGCCATTAACTTGTTGGGTATGGGATCATTAACTTATTGGGTTTAAGTAGCTTATTGGGTATTGCATATGGGATCATTAACTTATAGGGTATGGAATAATTAACTTATTGGGTATGGGGTTTTATTGTGTAATGAGTAATAGCTTATTGGGTTTTGGGGTTTATTTGAGCTATTGAATTATTGGGTTTGGGTTTACTAAGTTAGTAAGTTATTGGGTTTTGGGGTTTTTAGTTATAAAAGTTATTAGGTTTGTAAAATTAGTAAGTTATTGGGTTAGTTTTTGTTAATTGAATTATTAAATTACTTTAAGTTATACTGAGTTATTATTAAGTTATTAACATGATTAAGTTATTATTTAAGTTAAATTGAGTTTTTGAATTTTTAAGTTATGAGTTTGAATTATTAAGTTTAAGTTATATGTTAGTTTTAAACTAAGTTTTTTATATATAATTAGTTTATAAATTATATAAAGAGTTATTTTAAGTTATTATCTTCTGAATATTAAGTTATTTAAAAGTTAGTTTTGTTATCATATATAGTATGTGTTAGTATATAGTATAGTATATAATATGTTAGTGTTGGATTATATGTTATAATAGGTCATATTATATAAACTGTTAAATTAAACATATGCATATATAGGTTAGTTTCAACATTATTTAATTAGTTAAAATCTTTTAGCCTAATATGATAAATCAAACGACGCAGATAAAACACGCCGCTCATCACGAACACTTGGACACCCAAAATCGACTAAATCAGGCAAGTGTGCATTTTCTCCAAGTTTTAATTAAATACAGTTTCATTTAATGCGACACCAACTTCACATCTTTAGCTGTTATTTATTGCAAGATAATAACATCGTGTCTGTGCGCGAGCATGTGTGGACATTTATTAAGCCAATTGACAATGCCTTGTAACGACATAAAATATGGAACATTAATGAACATACATGAATTGCTTGAACTGCTTGAAAATCATAGACATGCAGGCTAGTATGGCTAATCATACATATTGCATGCCAAGATTTGGATATTTCCGTGGGCCGGTTTGGCTAGTCTGGCTCGTGTTCCAGTATTACAACTTTTGATGGCCGGTTTGGTTTATTCTGGCTCGTGGTCTAGAAAGTACACGTGGGTTGGGTTGGGTTCACGGACAATATAGTAAACTGGTCACCTTCGTGGGCACGAGAAGTTTGATTCGCTTACTAGCTACCTAACGACGTAAACCTTAGTCACTAAATTGAACACACTCATGAACGTCTTGAAAATGCTATATTGAACATATATAATGTATATAACTGCTACTACTTCCATTTAAAATAGAATTGCCATGCTAATGTAAAATCTATTGTTACTGCTTAGAAATAGAACTGCCATACTAATATAAAATCTGTTCCTACTGCTTAGAAATTATAATTGTTCGTTTATTCATAATTCTTTAACTACCATGAAAACTGCTTTCGAAAACCTTGCTAAGGGTCATAATCATATTATTGCTTACCAAGGGCCTTGCTGACATATATTTCTATGTTGTTTGGAATGTATGTCAGGACACGAGACATGTTACATTGAGGACGAGTTGATTATGGGAACTGACTCACTGGACTAGGAGTACTCTGTTCCAGAAGTTCTCCCCACTGAGAACTAGTTGCTGCACTATCTGCTGCTGCTTAGAATTTCGTTTATTGCACTTTTGTAGGGTGTGTACCCTCTTTGTAGAACTCTGTTGTTATTGGCCATGCTTGGGGCCCTATTACTTTTGTGTACTCACGTCTGGATGTTGGCTTTAAATTCATAGTTATTTCTGCTGTTTTGGAAATGCATGCAAGAGCCTGCGTATGGTTTTATTCACAGATGCTTATCTGGTTTGAGCTTCACCGATTCAGCCTATGCAAACCCGCTCGCGTCTTCACTCCCAAGTATAATGGGAAGCGGGGCGTGACAGAAAAGATTGGTGGCCGGTCTATATCTCAAGCTATTTTGATCCTTTTAATAATTGCATTGAAGCTTGCAACCTTATGGATCTCAAATGTATTGTTGAAGCTGGAATAATCACTCTGAAGGTCAGTGCCACATCTCGGCTTGATTGGATAGAATCATGTGTAACTCATCCTGGATAAACTCTTTACCCTCCTAACATTATTCATATCTACCTCCCTCTACTAGAGACCACTCGCCTATGCAGCTACAATTGGGGGTCAGAACTGGGTCGGGCCTCAAACCCTTCAGATTCTTCAACTATTGGTTCAAACATCTAGATTTTCATGAAGTCTTGCTTGCAGCTTGGTGTGGCTCAGTGTCTGGTGTTCTCAAAAGGGTCAAGTGCCTCCTTAAATCTTGGTTAAGGGGACTTCTTGATGACCATACCTCTCACATTAAAGACTTGAGAAGAAAACAAAATGAGATATTAGCTAGTGATTAAGATTATCCTGAATTAGCTAAAAAGAATTAAATGTCAGTTAAGTGGAGAATTGGAAAATTGGCTACAGATGGAGGAATCAAAATGGCGACAGAAGCGTAGAATATCTTGGCTCACTGAAGGAGATAAAAACACCTCTTTCTTTTTCTCTGCTACAAAGACCGAGTATTCCAAGAATTCTTTATCTCATTTATTTAATTCTGATGGTTCCCCCTCTGACCACAGTGCAGATATTCGCAACACAGCCACTTATTTTTATTAAAATCTTTTCAACCAGTCAGATTGGAATGTGCTTCCTTTCCTTTCAAGAAGCAGTTAACAGATTCAAGTGCGGATTGGCTAATTTTCCTTATTTCCTCTGAGGAAATTAAGACTACGGTATTTCAATTGGGAGTTAACAAAGCACCAGGCCCTGATGGCTATTATGCTTACTTCTATCAGATCAATTGGGACACTATGGGCAAATACGTCATATGCACAGTGAAATCCTTCTTTTCCTCTAGTAGACTTCTTAAGGAGCTCAACCACACATTTCTATGTCTAGTGCCTAAGTTTGATTCAGCTTCTATTCTCAATGACTACAGGTCTATATCATGATGCAATGCACTCTACAAGGTTATACCTAAAGTTCTCTGTAACATGTTGCAGAAGGTTATTACTGATCTTATTTCTCATCATCAAACTGCCTTCTTGAAGGGCCGCCGCATCAGTGACTGCTTCTTGCTGGCCCATGAACTGGTCAGGGACTTTAATAAGCATATTTGTAGTCGACTGTGCCTCAAGGTGGACCTTAAAAAGGCTTTTGATTCGGTTAATAAGGAATTCATCTACTTGATCATGATGCACCACATGGGATTTCTTGCTTGCCGGATTGATTGGATACGGGAATGCATATCCAGTCCTACTTTCTCTGAGCTCATAAATGGGTCTTCAACTGGGTTCTTTGCTAGTAATTGGGGTATTAGACAGGGGGATCCACTATCTCCTTACCTATTTGTTTTGGTAATGGAATTTTTCTCAATCACTATGGATCTGGTGCTAGATGGTTGAGTAAAACCAATGAAGAGGTATCCCATTCCAACTCCATCACATTTATTATTCGCTGATGATCTACTTCTTTTTTGTCATGGAGATGTAAGGACCGCATGAAATTTAACTGATAGCTTTTATTCCTTAAGTAATGTTGTAGGGCTACAAATCAACAAAGAAAAAAGCAAGCTTTTCTGCAGCAAGGGATGGCTGAACCCACGTGAGATTGCAGCAATTATGGGTGTCCCCCTTGGTCTCATTCCAATCCGTTATCTTGGTCTTCCCTTATCTATCTCATACCTAAGGCGAGGCACTACTCTACCCTTATTGATAAGCGCATGAAATATTTGACAGGCTGGTCTTCCCAACTTTTGTCGTTGTCATGCAGAGTTGAACTAATACGTTCTATGATATTTAACTTGTCCTCTTATTGGAGTCTCTCCTTCAAGCTGCCTACTTCAGTCATTCGCATTATTGAGCAACTAGGTGCCTCATTTCTCTGGAATAACAAGTTGGCAAGTTTGGAGTTGGTCTAGTATCTGCAAGCCCAAAAGAGAAGGAAGGCTTGGACTACGAAGGTTAGCATATATTAATAAAGCAGCAGTGATTCTTCTCTTCTGGAGATTTATGCTTTCAAACGCTCTACGAGCCAATTTTATGAGGAGCACCTACACTAAAGATGGTATCGATCTACCTTTATCTCCAGCTCCTTCAGGTACTTGGAAATTCATCTTATCCTCTAATCATCTAGCAGCACTATTATGAGGAGAGAAATGATTTTGCTGCCCTTTCTCTTCGTTGGAAACCTTCCCCTAACTTTTCCCTTTCCTCAACATGGGAAGTTATTCGTCCTACATCTCCTATTGTCCCTTATGAAAACGTGGTTTGGTTTTCCAGTTACTGCTCAAAAATGTCTATTTACTTGCTTGGGGCGTTGCATGACAAGTTGCTGATATTTGATAACCTTATTAAGAGGAATATTCTAGTTACTAATATCTCATGGGTTCTCTGTAGGCATTCTATGGAAACCATAAAGCACATCTTCTTTGATTGTCCATTTACTTCATATCTATGGGAGTTATGTCGATTGAAGCTAGGTCTCCCCCTAGACCTATTGGAAATCTCCTAGATGAAGTGATCCTCATTCATGACCGCTTCAGGCATAAGGCTAAAATTTTAGGTATAGCTCGGCTAGCTCTCTGTGCAGTGATATGGTATTCATGGCATGAAAGGAACAGAAGGGTGTTCAACAACACTAGTAGGCACAAGGTCTTCATTTTCACAGATATTTATGAAGACATTCGAGTCATCAGTGCTTCTATCAGTTGGAAAGAAGGCAAACAGAATTTTCAGACTACCCTCGGAAATTGGTCTTAACCTATATTTTAGACAAGTCTCAGTAGCTTTAGATTTTCCTTTCTAGGTTTAGCTACTAGGGGATGACGATGCATGTATCCTCTCTCCCCTCTACGTCCAGAGTTAGATTAGATGTCTATAGTCTTGCTGAGGTGTAATTTGTACATTATTTGTTAGTTAATGAAGCATAATTACTTTTCTCTCTCTCACACAATATGAATATAGTGCGGTTGCTAGATGTCTATCTGTAAAACAGACATAAAAATAAATAACCAGTGTCATAATTTTACCAAACTCAAAACAAAATACTTATATGATCTTATATAATTACTCGGGTGCAATGCATGTACCCAAAATCTAATAGAAGTTTAACGTCACATCAATGCACGTAATCAACTTTGTAGCATATTTCAGTACAAGCACCGAGCAAGTTTAAGACCGAACAGCATGAACTGAAAAGGCCGGCCTCAGAGAATCACAGGCTGAACCAGGAGAATGCTGATGTAATCCTTCACCGTTGTATCAGAGTGAGTGTATGCGTCATAATCTTTGTACAATGTTTCTATCACACGAGCAAGATTGACGATCCTCTTGTGGAGATGCATTGAGATTGCGGTCTCTGTGAGGCATTCTTGATTCATTTTCTTCCAACTATCTTCGATCATTTCTCTAAATATGTCCAATGTTTCTTGTAAAGATGCTCCATGCTCCTTCATATAGCTTTGGCCTGCCGAAGCAACATGTATCCTCTTTTGTTCAAGCTTCAGAATTCAAAACATCATCATCATCTTAAGATATGTAGTATCGCAAATAGAAAATACTGGAATATGGGTAGTAATTAGTTAGTTACCTCCTGAGATACTATGTCATCCATGAGCCTACATACTTTACATGCAGCTTGCGAAATTTTTGGGTTGCTGAGAATCCACTCAAATGCGTGCTTGGTTGCAACTTTGCCCATGCCAACAAAAGAAATACAGGCTAAAGTATTGTACGTGCTGCTTACAGATGAAATGCGTAGATATTCTTCAAATGCTGGAATATAACCAACCTTTGCAAGTGCTTTTCACCTGTAATTTAAAGAAAATATCATGAAATAAAGTTAACGAGTGCCAAATTCTCCGAGTAGAGTATATGACAAGAGCATACTGCTTCCTTAAGGTAATGTACACGGTAAGATATCCGATCCATGGCTAACTCATTCTCAAAGTCGGTTACTGTATCATACAAAGCAATATATTGGAGCTTTATGCACTCGTTTAGCTGATCAAGCCCATCCAGATCCCACCTACACGTGTGATACCACTTGTTGTAATCATATGTAAAAATTTAAATAGCAAGACTCTGTCTTTGAAAATAAATAAATATCGCTTATGTTATTCATTTTTCGACTTAATTTTTCATATCAATATAGCTCATGTTAGTCATTTTATTTCGTAACCCCATCTAGCGATAACAATTCGTACCTCTGGATCTGTTCAGTGTAATCTCGCAGCTCCTCCAATGTGCCGTAAACATCATAGATATCGTCCATGAGCGAAAACAAAGCAAGCACTTTGGTCAACATCAATCTAGCTCTTGAGTAGTGAGGCTCAAAATAAACGCAAAGTATCCAAAAGTAACACTCAACCACTCTATCTCTTGCAAATGTGAGCCTCTTCGAAAGGCCTAATTCTTTCCACCACCTAAAAATTATCGCCTTAGTAATTTCATAGGCTATCAATAAATAAAATAGAATTCTACGAGCGATTTGTGTATGTAAATTACTTAACACTTACTTGGAGATGATCTTGACCTCTTCACGATGAAGCAATTGAAGGAGATGGAAGTCCAACTTTGCGAGTTCTAGCACTTCATTGTTTCTGTTTCGTTCGTCTTCTTGGTAGATATCGATGTATTTCCTTGCATCTAGCCTCTCCGCTCTTCTACGGAGAGGCGAATGCAAGGAATTGGAGACCTGCGCGGCCAGGTATGCTGACCATTGCAGATGAGTCCTAGCTAGAGAACTTTGCAGCATCATCTAATATACTCTCCCCAGGTATGCTGAGATATGCAGCTTCATAGAGGATCAACAGGCCCCTCGCATCGTTACTCAGGGTGGCCTTGAAATGCCCTTCGTCGTCTTTAAACTCGCAGAATATTTCTGCTTCATCAATTAAATGGTTAGCCCATTTTGTTGTGATGCAGTTCATGATATTGAGCATGCATGTTGCATAATCATACATACATACATACACGTACATACATGAACATATCGGATAGAAATGCATACTTGACTTCAAGATAAATCGATGCATAAATGCATAAGAAGTATGTGTGTACCAGAGGAAACATGATAACCATGTTGACGCAGTAACCGGAACCGAAGGGAAACAAAATTCAAACGATCAGACGAGTCGTCAGCAGGGTCGACTACAAAAAAGTGAGTTTCTTGTGACCAAACTTAGTGTCGACTTAAATTTGCTGACACTAAAAGTATACTTTTAGTGTCGGTAGAAGAAAGTCGACATTAGAAAAGCCATTTTTTGGATTCCTACATGTATGCCGACACTAGAGCTCATATCTTGTGTCGATCTTAAGTTGTCGACACAAGATGATAAATTGTCGACACTAGTAGGTGATTTTCTTGTGTCGGCTGCAGATGTCGACACTAAAATGTATACTTTCTAGGGTCGACCTCGGTGGTCGACACTAGAACGTATACTTTCTGGGGTCAGCCTTGTTGGTCGACACTAAAACATATACTTTCTAGTGTCAACCTTGGTGGTCGACACTAGAACGTATACTTTTTACTGATATATAAATTAAAAATTAAACTATCCATGTGCACGTGCGGTGGAAGAGCACTTAATTTTGATAAAAACACTACTAGAAAACCATGCAGCACAGACAGTCTCACTACAACAAAACTAGTCATTTACAACTTTTATGGGACAACCACTACAACAAAATGGACCTTTAATAGCACACATTTGACAGCGCTGGCAAATTATAAGCGCTGTTAATTAGAGGCAAATATAATAGACAACGCTTCTTTCTGCAAGCGCTGCTAGAAGTCGGATAAAAAACATCGCTTCTTTTTGCAAGCGCTGTTAAAGGTCGGATAATAAACAGCGCTTCTTTCTGCAAGCGATGTTTATTAGAGACACTGATAATAGACAACACTTATTTCTGCAAACGCTGTTAAAGATCAAATGATAAACAACGCTTCTTCCTAGAGGCGTTGTTAAAGCTTAGAAGATAGACAACATTTTTTTCTCGAAGCGCGGTTAAAGATCAGGGAAATATTCCCCAAAAAATTCCGCGATCGCGGGCTTACCAAATGTTTCAATATTTTTCGTTCCCCCGTATACATCATTCTCCTTCTCACCTCCTTCACCCTCTGGCTCTTTGGCTTCCCCATCTCCGCCCCCTTCGTCTATTCTCCCTTAAACCCTCAGCCCTCCCCCAATTATCCGCAGCTGCCACCGATTTCTTCCTCCTCTTCGACGATTAAAATCTCCGGCGACTCACACTTCACCGGTGACCCGGCTTTATCTGCCCTGATCCGGAGCGGGGAATTGAGCAGCGCGCGTGACCCGCGGATGCGGTACGCTGCCTGGTCGTACGCCATCGCTGCGTCCTCCGCCGACTCGAATGTCCCCAGCTAAACCCTGGCCCCGTTCTTCGCCGGATCCCAGATCTCCGCCGCGAATTTCCCCCACGGCCGCTGCCTCACGCCCCTGTAATGCTTCCCCCACGTCCAATCACAAGATCCACCCCCTCCCAAATCGATCGACAAGAATCCGAAGACGTCATCGACAGCGATGTCCCCGTCGAGCTCCCTCCATCCCCTTCCTACTCCCCTTTCTCCCACCCTCCGCCAGAAGCTTAGGGATACAGTCGAAGAAAACAAGATCGTTAGGCTCAGAACCAAGGCACAATTTGATGAAAATAAAGAAGAGGTAATATTAGAATGCTCCAAGAGAAGTTCTTCCCAAGTTCTGATATTAGTACGTTGATTAGCTTGTACTTCTTGCCTTGACGGACGATGAATGCAGTAACTAGTAACCAGAATGATCAGTAAGCCTCATTATTAATGACATATTCATGCCACATTATTGAAACTCGGCCCTCGTGCATTCCTTCAAGAATAAATCATGTATTTTTATTGGGAAATTTGCCATGAGTCGTTTTTGTAAAGAAAGGAGAAAAATTGCTGCTAAATTCTTGAGGACACGGGATAGAAACGTGAATTATGATAAGCAATCTGAGACACCACATTTGTTTTCAATTTTCGTTCTTTATTCTTGTAATCTTACACTTCCAGTGAGAGGATCGACAATATGGGATGGTTGAGCTCAGAATATAAAATGTGCCTAATTTATTCGTTTTGAAGGCCAATGAATACTTGAACTTATTTTTGTTTAATGATAACCACTTTACAATGAAGAGTTGGAAATTGATGTCTTTTGGCAGATGACCTAACTTCTGTGTCTTCATGTTCTACCAGCTAGCAATGACTATTGTACACTGGTGCTGAAGTATCTCGGTGTGCATTAATCTGTTGATCATATTTAATTTGTTTTTATTAATATTTTCTTAACTTCTAGTAATTAACTTGGCATGTATTTCCATTGTTGTTTGCTAGCTGGATTACCAAGATCGTTTCCTTCAAGAACAAATGGACAAAATGGATCGTGTTTATATGGGAGAGAGGGAGAAAATTCACAAGGCCACTGAAGAGAAAGAAAAGAATTTTGAGATGCTTTTACAGGAGGAGCGTGCTCAGGCCCGACAGTCAAACGTGGAATCCGAAACCAATGAATAATGCAAGCAAAGGTAATCAACCCTCTACTATCATGGTTAATGCAGTCATTTTACAGAATACCTTACCTTAATTATTTAGTCAAATTAATCTTTGATTGATGTGAGAATTTAAAATAATTTTAACATGTCGTGTCTGTTATTCTAATCAGGAAAAAGCCATCTTTGTGTGCATGCTAGTGTCGAAAGTGTGCAGTTTTGTAGGGGGCTAGAAATTTCAACATGTCATGTGTTCCGTTGAATCCGTTCTAGTTTTGGTTATAAGATTATTTATGCACAAGTAGGCTGATATATCCATCCCATTGTAACAAAAAAACAATTAACAAAACCCAATTAGCTTGTCGGCTATGTATAACTTTTATAAGCTTGTCGGCTAAATTATAGTAAACTTTATCGTGATAAACTACATTTCATGAGTGCAATTCTAGTAAGAGATAGATTTCTGGATTTTTTATTGCGAAAGGATCATATGCAAATCAAATCTGATAATGATTTTAGATTATGAATCTAGGTCCGAGCCTGAAAATGACCAAACAATTTGGATTGGTATTTTCAAGTTCTTGGGTTGTCATTCTTATATATTTGCACTGAAGAAATCTGAAAGCTTGGAATTTGACACTTTTTCAAACCTTTTAATCAATTAAACATTTGCATACTAATGTAGGAGTATAATTTGCATAAAAGTGGGGGAAAACAACGCAATTGTGAAAAAAAATCAATTTCTCGCAAATTTCATAAACTTGGTTAGTGTGTTGCATCTTGCACAATCATCAAACTATCATCGAACCTGCTATAAATTTGTAAATAAATTCACAAGGTATTAAAAACACTGGCAATGTAGTGTGTCATCAATAAAGTCTTAACGAAACACATCACATGATAAAAATAAGAACATCAAATTTTCTTTTCTTTTCTTTTTTATTCTGCGTAATTACACGTTAACACTGTTTGATTCCAGGAGATGGCCACAATGCTGTCCATATTTCTCGCCAAATACTTGGATTTACATGAAGTTAGCTGGAAATTGGAAGAAGTTGATTTCATCAGTCAAGCTGATGAGAAAGCTCTTCATAGGATGCTGAAATGTCCATTTCTTCTCTCCATATTTCCTCTGCATTAAACAACTGATTTGAGTACAACAACAAAGAAAGGCCAATGCGCAAAAGAATTATCTAAACAAAAATAAATTATTCAAATCATGACAGATGCTTAGACTTAGGACTAGTCTGAGATGATGGGTAAGACAAAACATTATCACAAATTTTTTAAATTGTAGTACAAGTTGCATCCTAACTCTGCGAACGTTGGTGCAGATGCTGTTCGTCGAGCAAGAGAGATCAAACTGAGGCCCTTGTTAATGTTGTTAAAAAGGTCACTCTTACTTAAACAGATGCAGTCAGCATGCAAACTTGTTTTCTGCTTAGCAGCCAGTTCACCTGATTCAGCATATGAACTGAAAAACCTTCACTTTGATGTAAGCCATTTCATTTCATTTATTAAAGAAAGGTCTAATTCTTAGCCATTTGCTCCTTTTCGCATTCATGCTAATTCATTTTCTTGGAGCAATCATGATCAGTGCATTCCAAATTCAATGCAAAATTTCCAAGTTGCTCCAAAATTTTGGTGCATGTTCAATGAAAGTATAGCTTTCAACTGGGTTCATTTTGTTCCTAATCCATCTGCTTTCTGATCATCTTTATTTGGAACCATCAGCGGCATGTAGGAGGGAATTAAGAGTGCATTCATTTAACCGGGCATTTGGCGGAGCTGGAATTGCCGTGAGCTACCCACTCGCTAAGGTGCTAGCGAAGAATTTTGATGGATGTATCAAGAGACACCCAACAGTTTACAGAGAATACCATCTCATATAGTATTGCATTGCGAAGCTCGGGGTTTGTTTACAAGAGAACCAGGGTTTCACTAGGTGTGTGCTTGCCCTATATTGTTTTATCTTAGTAGATCTCATGTAATATGACAGTTAAACCACACATAGATTTTGCATCCTATATACTTGTTCAGCGTAATAGGTCTATAGTACGTGCAAAATTTTTTTATAGGTATGCTTTCTAATCGATTTATTTTACATGGTTTCCTTTCATGCTTTTTTTTCATGTGACACTATTCAATCTTATAAATTTGTGATACCATTTTTATGTTTATATTAAGTGTCTGATGGACGAACATACACAATTTACGGCTTAATTTATATGACATTATAGTCGCTCATTATAAGTTAAACGTAAACGAACATACAATTATATCATGAACATTGACAGTATCTATGGTCAGTGGTATTATCTCTGTTGGCATAAATATGTCACTGGCTTGTCATCTTCGTGATTTCTAATGAAATGGAAAGCGGGGTTAACAAAGTGTCAACGTATCCTGACAAAGTTAATCCCATCAGAGAATGACCAACTACCATGATCCATGTGATCAAAAATTTTAAGGATATTCTTAAGAGTGCCAGGGGTTTTTCTATCATGCAGGATGCTGAAGACGAGGGGTTAGTTATGTACCATCGTATCTTGCACATGATGCTAAAGACGGATGAGGAAGTTTACAAGCTAGATTGATTTGAGATGCATAAATTCGTGTGGCAATTCAGAGTATCATGTGGCAATTCAGAAGCAAACAGAATGTTGGCGGCCAAGCACGCTTCAGCTAAAAACTCATCCGGATGCATTGTCGGCTTGAGTCTCCACAGTGCAGTTTCTTCGGTAGGCATGGCGTCATTTTCATATCACATGTGCACTGTACCCTACTTCAATATTTATCTGTCACCATCAATAAAGTTCAATTACTAGTGGTAAAATATTTTTGCTTTCATGACCCAAAGGCTATTGATTGCATCAGCTCCTGCTAGAGATCCTGCTGCCATTAGATTAACATTACAGTCATTTGATTGCTTTCTTCTGTTGAAAGTGAAACTAATGAAATTCATGGAGTGTATTTCTCAAGAAAGATGACAGGTTTAGCTGGGATTGCTGAGAGCTGATGATTAGATGAGAAAGGGGGTGCTGCAGTCATCAAGGTGGTAGGTGAGGGCGTTTCCTGGATTTTATGATCGATTGCTCAGTTTCTGGTAAGAGTTTACTCATTAAAACTTTGGGGGTTGGGGACCTTGTTGATATCGAGATGACACGTGCATTGTGAAAGACCACTACTTTTTATTTCTTCAATTTGATGGGTTGGCATTCTAATTGATCACCAACTTGATGTTAGATTTTGATTATGGATTTATGATGTTCCATTTCGGCTCCCTTTCAGCTTGCAATGAAGACTTGTCAATTCAGAATTGATGTTCATAGCAATCTCCAATTTGTGATGAGAAGATCCACATTGTAACGTTTGATGGCTTTGAACTTCATATTAGGTCACGAATTCAAGTTTTGAAGTGGATCATGAGATCAGCTTTTATCATAATGCCCGGTCTATTCACCCAGGCCCATCAATGACTCTTTTCCGATCGTATCCGACAGATTTCCATTCCAAGAGGGGTCACGCGTGTTCTGTTTCCCAGTCCATGTGGGTACTAGTAGCTGGTGTCTAGTGGCCGAGAGTTTAGCTGGTCTTGTTTGGAATGATGACCTCTGATGACTTGCAGGTAAGTAAAAATCAAATCACATTTCTGGAGTGATTTGCGTCGCTTTGTTATTTCTTTTGCTAGCATATCATGATTTATCTGAGTCTCCCATGATTACATGTTTTGATGTTGACTACACAATTGTTGCACATTAAATCAACGATTGTCGGATGCACAACCTCTTATGAGGGAGATGCCGATGGAAGCAGATGCCAGCATGTGGGGTGCTTTATTAGGTGCGAGCAGAATACACAAGTGGACAAGAAGCATCTTTGAGTTGAGTTCATTAACAAGTGGTTTCGCACTAAAATTTTTGACTTTTATCATTGTATCCTTTTATATATATTATTGCTGACACCCAATTGACTTGCATATAATTTCCATTGGATTAATGGCATTATTCAAATCCGTAATCTAACAATAATTCCTACTTTGAATGGGTTCAGTTAGATTAACACATGATATGCTTGTCTTTTCTTAGACCATTTGTTTGTAGATTTGGGAAATAAATACCATTGTTTTAATTTTTTGTAAACACCACCAGATTCTAGTACAATAAAATCTTGGCCTACATAACTTTCTGGTTTTTTTTCTTTCGTGCATCCTTTTCTATTCAGTTATCATGCAATAATCATACAAATTTACAGGAATACAGAACCATAAAAATTTATTGGCATATAATATATTAATTCTCTTTGTGCGTGTGCATTTATCCTGTTTGCATAATACGATATTCATTCTGCATGGGCTTGTGGTCGATTATTATACATAGTTATTTTAGTAATGTAAACCTACTTTTAAGCTGCATGCCACATGCTTTTCCTCCTGCAACACTCTGGCATAATTGTTTGCCATTAGAAGAGGTATTATATACATTTGAAAATTGTATCTTTGAATAAAGATCTAGATGATAACAATTTTTTTAATTGGTTTAATGCAATTCTATGAATAATTTATTCAAATGTGATGAAAATAAATTTGGTTGAGAGGATTCCATGAAAGCATTAATTTTCTTTACTGCTGTGAGAGTATTCCATTTGGTTTGTCAAATTTAATGGATTTAGAGAATATAGTATAGGACAGAACATAGAGATGTTGCCTCTAGGATGCTTACCTGGGGTGACTTTTTCGGAGGAATAAATGTTAGCATTCAGAATCATATAATCCACATCCTTTTGGCTGATGCTGTTTATAACGATTCTAGCATGTCAGGACTTTTGCTATAATCAAGACACGTAATGTGGAGTTATTGGAAGGTTGAACCTGTCACATAGTCTGCGTTCCTAATAGAGTCCACCGTGCTTCAAATCTATCTTAGTCTAAGACCATGCAGCATCATCACTCATTTTAATTCATTGTTCTGATACTTGTATCATATGACTTCCCTCATTTACCTCATTGACTCATTTTTGGTGAAAATATCACCTAACACACGGGGAAAGGATTGACTTGAAAAGCAATGGGTGGGTGAGCAATCGAGGGAAATTTCAAAAAATTTAACAAGCACCTGCCTTTGAACTTTGAAAAATAAAATTGTTTCGGGAGTTTGCCAATATACTTAACATGATTCAGATCGTTTGACATCCACGACACATGGACACTAATGGACAATAGGACACCTTGATGCAACAAATCATCAACCATGATGGTAACGCAGTCCCCCTGCAATGATTGATGATGTTTGTTGTGTGCAAGGTGTTATGTAAATCTTGCATTGCATCAGAAAGGATCAAACTGTGGAGCAATCATCCCAGATGATTATCAGTACATATACTTGTGCATATTTATACAAGCTCACATATTGGGGGGTGTGTGTCAAAAGTGGGAAGATTATTGTGCAGTGAAGCCGGGACAACTACATTTTTCTGTGTGGTGTCTGGAATTATAGGTTGGAAGACCTGCATGGTATGCATCAACGACACATTATCACAAGATAATTATGATTTAACCAAATAATTTGCACGTCCAATGCATCATTCATCATCAAGCAAGTCAAAATCTATTTGCCATTGCTAAACGACTTTTAGCAATGGTTATAGGTGTTGCTAAAATTCTTTCATAAGTGTTTTAGAAACGGTTATTTCTCGTTGCTATAACACTTTTGCTCCACTGGTTTTCATTGGGTTTACTGCTTTACATTGTTTGGTCAATTGTTTAAGCAAATTACAAGGAGCAGAGTTAGTATTTACTTATGTTTCTTCATCTCTCGATATTTGTATAACTACATCCTACCCTTAAAATGGATTTTATTAAGTAACCGTAACCGATATTGAAAGTTTTGGAGTCTTATTTAAATAAATATACTGATGCTTACATTTTGGATTTAAACATAAAATTTTGTGAACTAGAATTTAATCTCATATTCATTTCTTGCAGGTAGAGCATTGTGCAACATCAACATCGACCGATTACTAGGAAATATGCTGGGGCCTCAAATTCTATAAATCAACTAGAATTTAATCTCAGGATTCGTGATTGGCAACAAATTGTGCATTGTTAATCTACAATGGCCCCTCAAATTCTATAAATGGCGCCCCACCCATGAAGAAAATCCACACTGAAAAACTCAAAGAACTTCTGAGCCCAAACACCCGATCCCCCAAATATATCGCTTCACGATACTTCTGAGCCTCGTAGGTACGTTTATATGTAGATATCTAGCTTGCAGTTGTTGATTACTTTGTTCATTTGAAATTAATTAATCTACAAATGCAACAACTTCGTGACATGTTACTAGAACTCCGCCGCTAGGTACATATTTAATATTTATATTCCATATTTACTGTTTTTTTGACATGTTACTAGAACTCTTATAATAACATGTGTGTTCTTTAACTTATTAATTTCATTTACTTTGTTTGTTTGTAGGGTTAGAGTTATAGAGGATTTGATATACTTTTTGGTACATATGCTTAACACGAGGATTCTCCAGAGAACTTGAAGATACTTTTTGGTGATACAAGGGCAAGGAGAGATGATACATTAAAGGTTGAAGATACTTTTTGGTGAATACAAGGGCAAGAAGATACTTTTTGGTGAATGCTTGTATTTTTTTTTGAAAAATAATGTTGGAACTATTTTGATTAAGAGAATGTTTGCATAATTCAAGTAATAAATACTCTCCCATTTTATTGTATCATTTTTATTTATGAACATGGATTTGAAAAAAATATGAATTTGAAATTGCCTAGCTTCGGAAATTAGCTTTTGCGTTAACAGGTTTTTTGTGTCGACAAACTGGAAACTAGTGTCAATAATCAGTTATCTCGAATCTATTTTTTGTGTCGGTTTTTGTGGACACTAGATGGCATATGCTCTAGCGTCGATTTATTCCCACACAAGAATACTTGTTCTAGTGTCTACTTGTTACGTCACTGGAACCTTACGCTAGTGTCGACTTGTTTCGTCACTAGAACCTAACTCTAGTGTCGACTTGTTCCGTCACTAGAACCTAACTCTAGTGTCGACTTGTTCTGTCACTAAAACAGTACTATGGTGTCGACTTATTTCGACACTAGAACAGTACTCTACTGTCGACATTATCCGTCACTAGAATGTTACTCTAGTGTCGACTTAATCTGTCACAAAAACCAATGTTGTTGTGTCGGTCCCAATGTCGACACTAAAACCCGGTTTTACTTCTAGAGACGCCCCTTTAGGTGACGGTCCGTCACTAGAAAAAAACCGACACTAGAACCATATAGTGTCGGTTTTTTGCCCTTTTAGTGTCGAAATTGTTGGACACTAGAAACGCCTTTTTTTGTAGATCATTGTGGATTTTGGTCAGGGTCTCGTCGATTTCAATTTCGAAGTGGTAGGCAACTCCAAGACGCTGGAGCGAGTCGATCAGTTGCAACTCCTGCATCTGGGCGTCGCAACTCTTCAGCAACGACTTCACTCCTGCAACTAGCTCCTCAACTCTTTCTCTGATCCACGCCTCTGATTCCTGCAAGCATGAAGAACATTACATGAAACAAAATTGAAACGCCTGGAAGCATACACATGTTGAGGAGTAATGCTGTAGTGATGATGGGATGACCTGGATGTTGGAAGGGGGAAAGTGTTGAAGAATGAAGAAATCGCCCCAGACAGAAGGATGATATCCTGCTGACGCCGGGCGAACGACGCCGCAGTCTCCATTCTCGCCTGCAGGCAGCGCAGCAACATGAAGCAGATGGCTGCTCTCTTTCTCCATGCCTTCTCTTGCTCAAGTTATCCCTCACTCATCACCGGGCTGCATATTTATTTATAAAATTGTGAGCAGCTGCATGGGGTCAATAGGTCCACGTATTAATCATGATTAATTAATATATATTTTTAAAGACATATGGCAGAGTCATTGCCTCCAAAATATCTATGTTTTGATACCTTGAAGATTATGATGATGATGTCTCTGGTTCAAACCAGGTAACCCTAAAAATTTATATATATTTTATAGTGTTTTTTAAATGGTAATTGTACTACGTACTTTGGATTTTGCAAGACGTTCTAATTGATCGGATGTTTATTTGCTGCAATTTAATTGCCAGTGTTGTTAAGAGTTGGCCGGTTAGGGGTTAGGGTTTGGTTTCTATTTTTATATCTTACAAATATGAAAATAGTGAAGAAGAAAAATTGTTTTGAAATAAGTTTTGGGACCTGGGGGGTTTTGATCCGAGCGTAATGAGTTAATTATGTTAAGAAAATTGGATCATTGGTTGGGTCTGTTTACGTGTGTTTTCTCACCACGGATGTTGTCGAATGATAATACGGTTGCAGCAGCTGGTGTATGAGGACATTAGCGGCTAACTGGACACTGTGCAAGCTAACCCTGGTCCGAATGGATCTCGATCCGAGCTGTTGGAACCAAGTCCGAGCTATTTCAGGGTCGAATAGACCTCAATCCTGGAGCTCTGGTCCGAGCTACTTCCGAACTACCTTCAACTTCTTGCAACACAGTGGGTCCATTAAGGAGGGTCGGCTCTGGGGTCTGACCTAATCCCCTCCGATTCTTATGTAATATGGTGACTCAAAGGAGGTTCGTTGTAATTATGGCCGGTCCATTAGGAGATAAACCGATAGTTATCGCGCCGAGCTATGGAGAAAATGTAGGAGTTTAGATCGGAGCAGATCCTGGTGAAGGAGTACCTAACAGAGATTGTCTGAAAATTGTGTGCGAGAAGTCCCCTCTCCTCCCTTGTCTGAGAGGCTACTTATAGGCGGGACGTTAGAGAGTAACGTCCGAGCTTTTATGGCAATTTACTGCTTTTGGCCTGAGCTATCGCCATTGATGATGAACTAATGGTCGGTCATTGAATGCCTTCACTATGATCTAACACTTTAAATGAAGATGGCCAACTATCAGTCTGGGTTGTCGCCTTAAATGAGGAAACACCCGGCATCTGGTCTACTTGACCGAAGCAGCGGGCTTTTGGGCATGTCCACTTCAAATAAACAACTAAGGCAAAGGCCCTTTGGTTTGGCCCAGTTTTTTATCAATGGCCCTCACCTCCCAAGCTCAATCACGGAGACGGTTGAGGTCAGGTGATGTAGCACACTCAGTTAAGAAGAGATGACCCTGGTCACATAGCTAAATCGACATGTGAGGTCGGCTGAGCGTGATCCCGAATCGTATAGCGGGATCAGCCCGCAAGGGAGTGACCCCGATCGTATAGCCGATCAGCTCATGAGGTCTTCTGAATGAGCTTTCCCGATCGTATAGCTAGATCGGCCCGTGAGGGCATCAGCCCCCAATCTTATAGCCGATCAGTCCGTGAGGTCTTGAGAGGGATCCCCGATCATATAGCTAGATCGTCCAGTAAGGGAGTGGCCCCAATCGTATAACCGATTAGCCCACGAGGTCTTAAAAGAGTCATCGTCGATCGTATAGCAAGATCGGTTCGTGAAGGAGTGGCCTCCGATCTTATAGCTAGATCGGTCCGTGAGGAAGTGGACCCGATCGCATAGCCGATCAGCCTGTGAGGACTTTCGAGTAATTTTCGATCGTATAAACAGATCAGTCGACGAGAGAGTGGCCCAATCGTATAGCTAACCAACCCACGAGGTCTTCCGATAGTTATCCTCGATTGTATAACTAGATCGGTACGCAAGGGAGTGGCCCCCAATCGTGTGGCCGACCAACCTACGAGGTCTGCCAATAGTTATCCCCGATCATATAGTAATATGCTCATATTTTACACTTTATTTCTTCATTTTTCCATGTCATAACGATTGCTCATATCGCGATTTTAACGTTTAAACGACGATTTTATGATACATTTCAATATTTCTTTGTTTCGTCCGATTTCAGGAAATATGGAGCAATCGGGAGTGATTTGGAGCTAAGAGCGTATACACACATACCAGAGCATCAATCACGACGATATCGGAGAGCTAACGGTACTGGATAATGAGGAGAAGAGGAAGAAAGGTGAGAGAATCAAGAAGGAAGTGAGAAGGAGTTTTGAGAAGATAAACAGGCTGCTCGGCCTAGTGACGCAGCTCACTCGACCGAGTGAAGCTGACACGTCCAATTCTAGCATGAAGAAGAGCAGCAATGTACTCGGCCGAGTGGAATTTCCACTCGATCGAGTGAGAATCCCACTTGACCGAGTGTAGATAGGAAATTCAAAAAAATTCATTGACAGATCTGTGTTTTTTAGGAGAATCTACAGTTAACCCCACTCGACCAAGTGAGAAGCCCACTCGACCGAGTGAGCAGACCACTCGGTCGAGTGGTCTGAACGTTCCAGAACGCCAAAAATCTCAGTTTTTCGGTAGAGTTGTCACTCGACCGAGTAAGCAGTTCACTCGACCGAGTGCGCTATCGGCCCAGTTTTGAAATTAGGGTTTTGTAGTGATCCAGTGGTAGATCTGTCAGGATTTTTTGGACTTTTTGGGCGACTATAAATACCCAGTTTTGTGGATTAATTTTCTTAGGAACAATTTTAGTTTTAGTTTTCTTTTGGCGAAAGGATTGGAGAGCAAGATCTTAATTTTCGTATTCCTTGGAGCTTGAACTCAATTGGTTTGTCTAAACTTTTGTAAGTTCATATTTTTATGATATATTTCTACTTAGATCTGAGTTTTGTGATGAATTCTCTTGCACATCTTATTTCTATTGCTTTTTCTATGATGAATTGTGAGTAGTCTATTTGCTCTTGGGCAAAAGGATGAACCCTATGGATTTAAAATATGATATGTGAGATGTACTGAATTGCCATGTTGCTAAGCTTGTGAAGGGTTAGGTTATGATTGATTTACTACGGATAGCTAGGGATTTCTATTGGATCTTTAGAGCTCGGGAGATGATCTTGATCTATGGGAAGCCCTAGATATTCGATTTAGATCTATAATCAAGATTCCCTAGAATTGGTGCGAGAGAGAGACCAAAGCTAGCATCTTTATTATATTTTTATAATTATATTCGTTTGTACGACATTAAAACGGATACGAACTATCACGATCCAGATTTGAATTCGAGTTGTGCGAGAGCGAGCTTGAATTAGAATTGGATAATATTGTCGATTTTAATGCTAGTAGTTTGAACTAGGCTTGCGTGAGAGCGAGGCTCTAGTTTAGATTACTATAGACTTGTGTAGCGAGAGAGCATGCGTTGGTTCATAACATGGTTACGACAAGTTCACCCTAAACCAAGAATAGTAATATGGAGATTCATGTTTCACATTGATGCTTGAGATCTATAGTGGGGATTCCCAAGCACTAGACATTCTTATTAATTGAATTTTCAAACAACACCTTACACGATTGTGACACCGATATTTCTTGACTAATATTTCACCTCTGCCTAGTAATCTATATAGATACCAATAGTTCCTCCCCGTGATTCGATACCCGCTCACCACTTAACCATGTGCATGCACTACAACAAAACTAATCATTTACAACTTTCATGGGACAACGTTTCTATTTTGATAGTTGTAAAAACTGTTTATTACAACTTTTTTCTCTCTGAAAGTTGTAAAAATGTTTATTACAACTTTCTTTCGTTGATAGTTGTAAAAAATGGTTATTACAACTTTTTTTCATGAATGGTTGTAAATGTTAATTTTGATACCACAACTTTTTTTCCTCTGAAAGTTGTAAAAAATGTTTATTACAACTTTTTTCGTGGATAGTTGTAAAAAATGGTTATTACAACTTTTTTTATGAATAGTTGTAAATGTTAATTTTGATACCACAACTTTTTCTCTCTGAAAGTTGTAAAAAATGTTTATTACAACTTTTTTTCGTGGATAGTTGTAAAAAATGTTTATTATAATTTGCACTCCCCTCTTCGTTGTTTGGTCAGTTGATACCATACTGATTGAAATTAGATTGAAAGTTCACTAGCATAAAAACTTGAATAATTCATTTAGCTTCATTATATGCGTCTAGAACTTAGATAACCCCTTCGAATTCTTCTCCTTGCGCGCGTCACCTTCGACTTTGGAATCCAAATCACTAGGAGCAAACGCCGAACTCAGTCCATACGCATCGCCGCCACGAGCCACACCGACTCATCAACATGCTCGTCACCATCACGAGCTGTCATGGATGTGACTTCAATGCATCCTTCTCCTCGTGTAGGGGGCCCCCACCACGGACAGCTCAATAGTTGGAATTGCGATGGGTTGTTTCTCTAATTATTTTTTTAAATTAAGATTAGTTATTAATTATACTTGAGAATAATGTAGAAAACGTGCCATCTGATCTAATAGATCAGGTGGCAAGACACATAAAATTGGAAAGTACAAGCCCTACATAGGCTTGTACTTTACATGTGGTCCACCTTTTTGTGGCTTGCACCTGATCTACCACCCGATCTACATGATTCCCAGTACAATTATATATAAATTAAAACTAATTTTGTTTATAAACTAAAATTACTCACCAATAAACCAAAACATAGCATAAATTGTAAGAGGGAAAAATATTAACAACTGTAGGTCTCCACCCATAGATAAGCCCTAACGGGCTACTCCACCACCCCCTAGATGGACTCCGCCGGCGTCGGTGCCGATCCCTTGAAGTCGCAGTTCGAGGCCTACAACCGCCTCCAGGCGGCAGCAGTGGCCTTTGGCGAGAAGCACCCGATCCCCGAGATCGTTGCACTTAGCGGCCGATCGGACGGCAAGAGCTCGCTCCTCGAGGCGCTCCTCGGATTTCAAATCAACGTCCGCGAGGTCGAGATGGGAACTCGCCACCCTCTTGTCCTCCAGATGGTCCACGATCCCTCTGCCCTCGAGCCCCGGTGCTGATTTCAGGTCCGGTTCTTCATGGTTTGTCGATCAGAGTTGTGTTTATTGTTGAAAAGATTGCAATTTGATGGACTGTGTTATGAAATTTAGGGGTTTAACTGTTTCTCTTTGGAAACAATGCGATAGATTATGCGGGTATCTTTGATTTATGCTTTTGTTTTAGGTTTCCAGGTCCAATTCCAGGGTCTCATTGCTCTTTTTACTCAATATTTTTGTTAGGTTTTGTCGATTTGGGTTCTTTTTGTTGGTGAAAGATTATAGTCTGATTATTAACTCCTGAGTCTACGGACTGCTTTTAGTTACTATTTCGCATGCTTTGACAATTGGGGCTGGTTTCTTGATAAATGATTGTAGTTTTATACGTTATTATGAAATTTTGTTTTTTCTCTTGTAATTCGATTTTGACCTTTGGCAATGATATTCATTATTGGGGATTATGTTGATTTACCCTTAACTAACATTTCCTCTACTAATGTTTTGTCATTAGATTTATTTTTTAACTTTAATGCTTTACCAGCTTCTTTTAGGCTTCTGATTTGGCTTAGGGCTTAGGGCTTCTAGTTAATTGGGGTTCTTGATATTATCTAGGAATTTTGTCACTACGTGAAATTTTCTTTGTAGTGTTGCCATTTTATTGTTCTAATTTAAATTTTTTGGGTAGTTTATGCTCATTGTACGATTTCTACATTGCCTCAGTGCTCCCTGCTTGTTGTTCTCCTTACCTGCATTGTATTTAGCTGCCATATAATTTATGGCGGTGTTTCATATTTAGATTTTATACTTTATACTTTATTCTTTAACTTAACTATGTTCCAATCTTATTTGTTTTTCGGTGCATATTCCCCCCCACATTTTCATTGCCCTCCCGTATTCACTCTTATTGCATTGAGGGCAATGCAAGTTTCAGCTTGGGGGAGTCGCACTTCATGCGTCATTTGCGTCTTTTCTTTGTTTTTTAGTCGTGTTCATCGTGTTTTTATTTTTTTCTTTTCTTCTTTTCTTTCTCTTTCTCCTGGAGATGACCCCATATGATGAATTGCCACAAAATCACAAACACACCTGGCATGGCTTCGATACTAACATTCACTAACCCTAGGAATTCGAGTCCTCTTGCATTTCATGCATCGTAGGTCTACTTAGCTTTTTGTGAGTCGTGTGTCGTGCCTAGCTGTTCGGTGTGCTTCTACTTTGTGATTGTGTTTTATATACCTGTCCAGGAATGACCACTAGATTATCATGCTTCGATTTGAATATGCGGTATTTGCCTCTCTTATTTGCTTCTGTATGCATGAATATATATATATATCGTATGCTTCATTTCACATGTGTCGGGATTCCACAATTAGGACTAGGATAACCCATTTAGCCTACGCTCTGATTAGCGAAAAATCTCCTTTGCCCAAGTGTTTAGAATCCGATTTCTTTTTTATTTTACTTTGGTTCAAATCCACTCATCATGTACCGTTCTCCCACTTGGGAGAGTACACACGTGTATATACCCCAAAATCCAAAAATTCAAAAAAAAGAGAAAAGAAAAACCCAAAAAAGGGAGAAAAGAGAAAAGAAAGAAAAAAATACATATGTATAGCCAAAAATCCAAAAAAAATACATATATCCAAACCCCAAGAAAATGTGTATGAATATTTTCATACCTACCGAGAATAAAGGGAAGGCGAGAATTTGCACCAAGTGTCCTACCCCACATCATCTCAACCCCCATCGCTTTCGAAAACACTTGGAATAGGGAGTTTCTAGCTATTATCTAGGTGATAGTGTGGTGATTTCCTCGTCCCTAGCTGTGGAGTCCCTGACACATGATATGTTTCGATTCTCACTTTCTTCTCATGCATGTTTGAGCTATATATTCACCGCTTATTTCAAATCGAATCGATATTTGGGTCTTTTCTTGGATTTATGTATATGGAGCTTATAGCACAATGTAGATAGTGACACCGTCTGCTAGCACACGACCACACTCATTCTCGCTTCACCGCGTGGGCCCACGGCACTTGTCTGGACTCGTTTCCTTTGGTTTAGTGTTATGATTTGGCGTTTGCTTGCTTGGTGTGTCGTTTTTGATTTTGTTAGCCCTGACGGGCGATTTAGGATTTAGAGCTCTCTTTTTTCTCTCTTCCTCTCTATTTTCTCCCTCCGAGCTCCTACTCTCACTCGTCTTCCTCGAGGACGAGGAAGGGTTTAGCTTGGGGGATTTTGACGTGCGTTTATATTTCATATATTCACGCACGTCTTCTTTTGTGTTTTTCCGTTATTTTTCGCCGTCTCGTATCTGTTTTCTCGTATTTTCTAGTTCCTTTCACTCCTCCGTGTTTTTGCATGTTTGTAGGAGTTTGCCAGCGTAGGGGACACATAATTAAGATATTATAAGTCCCCGGAGCAACGGGAGGAGTCACGCGTGATCCAGGGGGTCAAACGACCAAGATCTCTTCTTTCAGCCCCCACCCGATCGATTGGATACAGTCAACCGATCGGGTGATGCACGCGTGCACGACCCAGACAGCAGCTGAAGCAACACAAGTGTCAACCGACCGGGTCGGAGACCGGTTCAGCCCATCTGTCTTCTCTGGAAATTGAAGCTAAATTCCAATCGATCGGGTGACCTTCACTCGATCGGTTCATTTGTAGCCGATTCCCCGAAGACACGACCCGGAGAGCTCACCCGACCGCCAGCTGACCGTGCCAAAACGGCGCAACTTGTTGTCTTTTGGGCGACGTTTCCAACCGATCGATTGATTTATCAACCGATCGGTTCACCCGACGACACCAAGATCCAAATGACGAGCTGCTTCCTCCAACCGATCGTGTCGTCTGACCGTGTGAAGTTTCTGAAGACCGCTGTCGAAGATCGCAGCAGGTCACCCGATCGGTTGACGTCGTTTTCTATATATATAAACCCTAGGTTTTCAGAAACGAGAGCTGTGTTTTATTTTCTGTTGTTCTCTATTGCGACAGCTGGAATTTTCTTGCTATTTGTAAGTGTTCAGATCTTTATGAAACTTTGATATATAGTTAATTGCATTACTACTACCGTATTTCTATTGCCCAATTATGTTTTTAACGGTTGATTTTCATTTAAATTGCTTTTTAGCTAAAATGTGTGATTAGTTCCCAAATCTGGGATTTTGGTGGAAACCCCTTCGTGGGTTCTTCCTAATGCGTCCATAGGACTAGTAAATCGATAGGGATTAGGAATCTATTGGTTACGCGGGGTGTTTCATTGTCATCGGTGGAAAAAAGACCGCCTTTGACCATTGGGCCAAGGGGGAATAAACTTGGCGGTTGACTCCATAGACATAGCTCACGCCTTTAGCATAGACATCGAATCCTAGCATATGGGAATGGCAGGACGAGATGTTGGGAGTTATCGTTGCGAACTTAGTGCTCCCAGAGTCGATCAGTGTTAATGGACATGGGAATGCCCACTGACCGAACCCAGGTAGTCCGGCATATCATCCTGGGCACCGACCGGAATATCGGGCCCATGGGACGCTAGTATCACTCTTAGAGGCAACGTCTCACCATTAGACCCTAATTCCGATCATTATCCTATCCGTCGGTCGTATTAGTGAGAATCACATGATCGGGTGAAAACCGAAGTCCCGGGTTTTCCTTTATATTGTTTATCCCTCGTATTCATTTTTCGTGATAACTCATCTACCGATTCGGGCTAGCTCACCCTTAGAGTGAATTTGGTCCTTTCTGACACAAGCACAACCACGCCTCCCTGAGTTCGACCCCCAAGCCACACTACAACGCCGTGCGCTTGCGGTTATAAATATTTAAATCTCGCGCCCCCAATCCTATTGCACTTTGTATGCTCACATCGAGGGGACGTCATGCGGCTTGGGCGAGGGAAAGAAATGTTCGGGCGAGTGGGAATTGCTCGGGCTAGGGATTTTACGATTTGGGGATTATTTGGATTTGGGGCCGCGAGCTGGGTTATATAGGGTAAGTCACTCGGCCGAGTTGCAGTGACCTCTCGGCCGAGTGACCACAGTTTCGAAGATTTTTAAAATTTTTAATATATGTTCCGACTCGGCCGAGTAGAACTATCACTCGGCCGAGTAGACAGACGTCACTCGACCGAGTGGCTAGGCCAACCAGAGCTTTTCAAGTGCTGAAAGTGTCTGGTTCACTCGGTCGAGTGACAAAGTCACTCGGCCGAGTGGCATGTAAATGACAGAGAGGGGTTTTTCGAAACTTCCCTGATCAGTACCCTACTCGGCCGAGTAGGGTCTTTACTCGGCTGAGTATGGTCTTTACTCGGCCGAGTGAAAATGTCACTCGGCCGAGTGGGCTGCTATTGTCAGCTCCAACTCTCTGTTTTTTTCTCCACTTTCTGATTTTCTTTCCCACGTCGGTTTCTTCCTTCACTTGACATTTGAGCGCATCCCTGGAATGCTCTCCAACAACATTATCGTCCTCCGTTCATATGATCTCCTATTCTCCTTCTCCTGAAATGAAAAATGTTGCATGTTGTCAGGTTTTTCTTCGACACTTGACTCTAAACACTACGGAAAAATCAAAACCCTTTGCAGGATCTATACTATCTAAGGAGGTGGGAAAACCGACCTCGCAAAGATAGATCTAAAAAATAACTGCTATTAAATAAATTTTAAAGAACACGCCTTTGTTTTTGCAGTTGCAAAAATATTTTTAGGGTGATGTTTCGATATGATGTAACGCCTCGTCTCGGAGCGACCACTTTTCCAAGAAGATTTCACATTAGATGGAACCCACGTGCTAAGCTTCGGATTAGATCCGAACTTTCTTCAAGTTTTGCTAGAACCTGAAAGAGGGATTAAAGAGGAAAAAGGCGAACTAAAATTTTGTTTACCTTTAGATCAAGGTTTGCTCACTTAATTAGGAAGTGCTCCCTTGATCAAGGCTTGGTATAAGTTTGGTTGAAAGAGATGGACACTATTTATAGGCTGAGCTGAGCCTTCATATCAGTAACACATTCGACATGGTATTAAAAAGAGAACCCCTTTTGACTCAAGTTTTTTCCCCTTTCAGAGCTTAACTTTGAGCAATTGTTTCTCCCTCTCCAGTAAACCTGATAAGCCAAATGATATATCATTTCGAAGAACTTTGTATGGAGAACTCATAGAAACTAACGTCATTCATTTTCAAGATCGTTTGACCCTCTAAATCTGACATCAAAATTGACCCAAAACCATGCCCCGAAAGGTGCTTAGTCCACCCTCGGGTTGAAACCAAGCCATGCGCTTGAGTTTCACTCGAGTCGTGCTCGGGCTACAGCAGCAGCTTACATACTGCTGCTGCAGCTTAGGCAACTGCTCCGATGTGACCGAGCTGCAGCTGGGGTGCACCCGAGCTGCAAGTAGCTCGGACGCACCCGAGTCACTTGGTCACTACAGTGCTCGAGCTTAAAACTCGGGCTTAGCCCAAGTGATGCTCAGGGCTAGCCCGAGCCATAAACCTGGGCTAGCTCGAGTCCGTGATCGGGCTAATGCAACTAGGTCTGGGCATGCCTCGGACATCGGTTTGGGTTTTTATGCTCATTAGAATGGCTCATCATTTGCATCACATCCTATGTGACCGAAATCCCTTTTGCAACCAGTTTGCAACCATTTTAGTTCACTTGCACCATATGCATGTATATTTTATCTTTTATTACCTGGACGAGGATCTTAGCCTTTGTGAGACCCTACAGCCTAACCTTAGTACAGGTGGAACTCATAGCCCCTACGACAGTGATCGCGAGTAGCAGTTGTTGTCCTTGGTTTGGTATCATCATTATATGGTCTTCCCCTTGGCACAAGTGTTGTCAGGACTACCCTTTGTTATGACAGTGATGAATTCTGAAGTTGTAATCCTTTCGTCATCACTATACTGCTACGAAGCCTAGCGTATGGTTGATTGTCAACCTTTAATACCTTCTTGATCGGATCAGTATCATTTGGTCTTAGCTTGTCTTTGTTGGATCCTATCTAACATACCTCGACCAAGGATTTCCGCTAAGGACTGTACCGACTTTGCGACATTAACTCCTAACAGCGGGAGAGATGCATCCTATCTTAGCCACTACTCCCCTCATACGCTTTAAGTGCCACCTAACCAAAGACCTTTCGACGAGCCTTGCATCGAAGATAGTTAAGAGATAAAAGTGACACTGTTTACACACAGGCTTGTACAATGACCTCAAGTCAGAGGATCGGCTTACCTATCATCACTGAGAGTTGTTGAGGGATGAATGCCCTCAGTTCAGTTGTATTTGATGCAAATGGTTTTTTAATATTAGATGTGGGAATTTTGCGTATGATGCAAAGGAAATTAAATTTGTCGTAAAATGTTTACGTGCATATTTAATATAATAAACACGTGGAAAGGGTTACCTGGATGATGAGATCGTCCCGGTCTAAACGCAGGTTCAAACCGCGTCAAAACGGACTCCAAATGCTTAAAATAGAGCCAAAACAACCATTTAGCCCATTAAGGGCATTGTAGGTCGGGGGCCCACATCCGCAGGTGCCCGACCCGCGGGCCGCCTAGCATGCAAGGCAGGTGGGTGCATGCCCGTGCCCGAAAGTCGGGCGGGTGTGCGCCCGCTAAGGCAGGCGGGCGACCATGCCCGCGGGGCGTGTGCAAGGCATGTGCCCATGCCTTGAGCACGTGAGGCCCATGCAAGGGCCCCACGACCAACGGTTTCGTGCCATCTCATGGCGGCTGCAATTTTTGCGAAAAACTACGTTTGGGCTGATTTTTGGATCATCGTTTGAAGGGCCAAACGAACTCAGAATGGATTGTCATTTCTTCCTACGCGTTCACCGTTCAACCCTATTCGCAACGATGTGTGAGATTGTTCTTGGAGCTTAATGGTGAGGGAAAGCAAATTCTCAAAGTTTGGCCTTCGTGTAAGGCAAACTAATTTGATTTTTTCTTCTCCAACACATTTAGTCCCACACCAGAAATGGAGTGAAGGTGAGGGGTCAGCCGCCTATATAAATAAGGGTCTGTCCCCTTCCTTGAAACGTATCCCAAGCTTCAGATCTTAGTAGATCCATTAAACGTGAGCAAGCCCAGATCTGAGCTTAAATAAAATATTCTCTCTTTCTCCCTAAACGCTTCCTTGCTCCTGATCGGGCTCTTGCAAAGCTACGAAGGAGCTCGGATCGGATCTGAAGTCTTGACGAAGGATCCACTCAAGGTGAAACTTTCTTCGTCGCGTGGTTAGCTCGGCGACAGGGGTGTTGCTCACCTCAGGATGTGGTGCGGTTCGGGAAGCTGTTCGACTTGGGACGAGGTGCTGATCGGGACGCGGTTTGACTTGGGAGAAACGGTGCTGGGCCAAAGAAATGTAGCTGAAAACGACGCTTCGCATTCTACAGAAACGAAGTGAAAGGTATGTAGTTTAAATTTTCATGTGTTTATAATTGTAAATGTTAGATAGATCTATCATTGGGGGTTGGTCGGACCCAACCCCGGGATAGTAGAGATCTTGGATAAGGTTAATATCTTTAGAGCTTGATTTAAAATTGTTTTAAGTCTGTTTTTCCGCTATTGATTTGTTTTCGTTGTCCATCCAACTTAGGTCGGACGTCGAATTTATAGCCTTAAGGACCTAGAAAACCTAAAATTGGTATCAGAGCCAGTCTATATGATCTATATTTTGCAATTATAAAATGTATATAATACAGCATGTTTCTCCATCAGATGGAGGTTTTGTGTAAATTATTAAATTGTCGTTTTCCCATGCAATGTTTTTATTTTCGAAAAAATATTTTTTGAAAATTAGATTTAATTTTAAAATCATTTGAGAATTTTAAAATTAGATCTTAATTATTATATGATGATAATTAATTATTGATGTAACTTAGATTTATGAGATAATTTTAAGTTGCATGCTTAGCAAAATTGTTTAGTTGATAATGGTTATATTGGCTCTTATTGATTATGTAATAAGTCAAGAAAAACTATCAGGATAGCCATTAAAACCTTTCAGAAAATTATAAGATAATTTTTGGACATGCTATGATTTAAAGTTGTTTAAATACCTAATACATGATTAGGATAGCACCTTAAACATCCTTATAGTTAATAAGGACAGTAATAAAAGTTATTAACCAATCCTACTAATTTCGAATTTTAGGATTTAATTAGTTGATAGGATTAACTAGTTTTAATGAAGCCAATTCTAGTCGATGGCACACATATGAATAATAAGTTTCCTTCAATGGACCATGATCCGGTCTAGTATTTTTTGACTAGTGTTGTGGATCACCCTAGCTTAACTAAGGATAGTGATTCTGGCCTAGCCAAATACCTGGCCATGTTTCGCTGGACCACAAGGATGCGAATTATGATTATGTGACACCGTCGATTACATCTAGTCAATTACGTTAAAAATCTTCTTCAAGCTTAGCTGTAACCCTCCTTGTTTTAGAGGTTGGCAATTATAGGTTCTATGTTATAGTTGTTGAGCACACTCAAGCTATGTCATAGCTTCTTTATGGAACAAACTTCTCATTACATGAGATGTAGTCTAGACTTAACCCAAACCGTCGCGTCGTGCCCATACACCGAGCACCGGCGTAAGTTAGGCTAGACACAAAAATAAGGGTTCGACTAGACTAGTCATTGTGATTTGGATGAGCACACTCATGATCATAAGTGGCTAGGGGTAAAAAACCAATACGGGAATCGTATATGATATGATTTATGAAGAGTCATCTACCAATCGCAGAGTCAAGCAATTTGTTGAGCACTCTCAAGGTTGTGATGCTCAGGGTGGTTGGATCTCTTTCCCATTTAATTTAATTTAATTTAATCGTTCATTATTATGGCTAAAAATGATCGCAAAAATAGTGAGAGGATATAGTTAGATAAAAAAAGTCATTCTATCTATATTTAAAATTGAACATATGATAATCTAGGGTAGTTCTATGTTTACCGATGGAGTCCAAAACATAATATCCTAAAAGAATAAGTCAACTGGTCAAAATGGTTGGTTAAAGGAGTATCAACTCAAATTTTAATTGATAGACTAAACTATGTTCTCACTGACATTAAAAATGACCTCCTTAGCATAGGCTTAAGGACAATGATTTCCTTGAGCGCTGGGTCCAACAAAATAAATGCACACTACATGTCACTCGCCTCTATGAGGGGCAGCTTGAATATACTGATGTTCAAAGCATGTTTCTCCATACAATTTGTTGAGTCAACTCAAGGTTGTATGAAAAACAGTTTCGATCCGCAAAATTCGAAACTTCGATCAAATTGTTTGAATCGAAGATGAGTGCATGAGCAGTGCAAGACTATGTATCCCAACGGGATCTTAAGACGAGCAACTTATTGAGCACACTCAAGGTTGCAAAGCTCAAGCGTTTGGATACATGAGATGTTTGCACGCCTATTATTTGTGTTGAGACGCGTAATATCTAAATGGGATTTAGAAAGGAAGAAGGCATTCAAGAAGTCAATTGAGAAAGAAAACTTTATCTATCATTAGTAAAAGCAAAAGTAGGAGGAATTGAAAATGTGACATATTTAATGTCACGGTTTCAGGATAATCGTTATACAAAAGGAATAGATTATCATATGTATTGAAAAAGGATCAATTGTTGTTTCTTGGACCATAAGGGACGTCTAACACTTTTTTGGGCGAATGTCGTCACTTTGCTTCTGAAGCAATGAGTAATTTGTATAACGATAATGTATTAAATGTTAATACATGAATACGCAAGATAGTAGTAAACCTTATATGACAAAATAGACTAGGGCGTACCGAAGAGACTAAGCTTCACAAGTTATATAAAGAGGGGTCTAACCCTCTCGTATTATGAGTCAATAGGCACTTGTGAATCTTGTCTCATGGGTAAGATGGCCGAAATTCCATCTGTAAGACAGTGGGAGAATGAGTTGGTGAACTCGTTGTCTCGTACATACGGATGTACCCAGACCCAAGTCTAAGTTAGCCCGGATAAGTTGTTCTTACGACACGTGTTCTTGCTGAAACACAAGTCTGATGAAATAGATAACAAAATGACAGAAGTATTTGAATTGCTTAGATCGGATCGAGGAGGCGAATACTTAACTGTGTGATTCTTGCGTAATTAAAAGAAAATGAGATTTTCTCTCATGTCAAGTTTTTTTAACACATCGGTGTGTGGAAAGCATGAATCGCACCTTATTAGACATGGTGCGATACATGGAAAGTGACTATAGTTACAATCCTCCTTCTGGGTTAAGCCCAGATTATAATGCCTAGGTTCTTGATAAGGTTCTATAAGGACCTTATCAATAAGATATTCATTAAATCAATCGTTCGGAAGTTACTGGATTACTCGAGTCTTGTGAGACGAATATGTCGAGTAAAACATCATAGTTAATGATGACTTAGTTAACTTCCAGGATGCCATTTAGAGTAGGGACTCTGATTAAAAACTTGATGCAATCCGAAAAATGTCCGTGCACGTAAATAAAGTATGGACTTTACTTTACGTGCCCAAGGAAATTGTTTCCTTTGGCTAGAAGTGAATCTTTGAGACAGAAGATTGGTGTAGAAGGAAAATAGTGAAGTACAACTTATGTTGGTTGAGAACGGTTATCATCCTAACTCCTATAAATTGATTATAATGAAACTTTCTCGCTAGCAGATGTGTACAGATCTGTTCGGATCAGACTCGATGACAATGCTCATGATGACCATGAATACTGGAATGTGTTTGTTTTCTAAATATGATTTAGAAGAACAAACTTATAGAGTTTTCAAGGTCAGTGGGAGCGAATATAAAAGCATATGAGGCATCAAGGAGCCGAAACATATGTTTTGACAAAGTGGCCAAATAGTTTGACACTTTATCAGAAATGATTATGAACCGTCTAAATGACCAATAACTAATTTGGATTATTCTCGATGAGCTGGATGAGATTGAGGCAAGACATATATTATGGATTTCAAGGGACCAAGGAAATCTTTTGGATGAGATTCAAATGTGTGGTCTTAAATGAACATAGAAACCCCTTAAGTCTATACAGTAGAAGGTTTAGCAAATTCACTCACGAAGGTTCTGTCACATAAAGTCTATTGAGACTTATGTGTAAATGCGGTATGAGATACCGGGATAAATGGGCCTGATTGCAAGTGAGAGATGTTGGGAGATAGGTATGCCCTCAAACTCGAGGCAATTTATCTCGGTATAAGTTTACAAACATCTTGTTCAAAATTACAGTAAGTGTATGGTAAGAATTTTTCTAAGTTAATAAAAATGTAGTAGACATTAGAACTTAGGTAAAGTCCTAAGACTTAATGTGAAGTTAAACAAGTATCGAAATAAGGATCTCGATCATGGAGAATTGTTTGATCGTTAGTAGCATAAGTATGAAATCGTTCGTGGTCATAGATGTTTCGGAAAAAAGGATATCGATACATCGGATAGACCATTGTGTCTAAGTCTTCACCA
The DNA here is from genome assembly GCA_030789695.1 of Scilla litardierei. Lineage (NCBI taxonomy): Eukaryota > Viridiplantae > Streptophyta > Magnoliopsida > Asparagales > Asparagaceae > Scilla > Scilla litardierei. Next base: position 25,557,967 of record CM061132.1, on the reverse strand, counting down.
TGTAATGGTGACGATGATCGCATGGTCGTTTGACTTGGCGAAGTCGAAGACGAGACACATGTGCTCATTGGAGAATGAGTTCACTGAACGACCCAACGAGAGTTATCATATGGTTTATATTAAGTAATCTGTCAATGATAACTCTTAGTGATGATAATCAAGTTGGTCTTTTGACTTAAGGTAATTGTACAAACCTGTGCGTGAACGGTGTCACTTAGATCACTGAACGAGTCTCGAGAAAGCCCCGTTGAAATGTCTTTGGTTGGGTGACATTTGAAGCGTGCGAGGAGAGTAATGACCAAGATAGGATTCGTCTCTCCTGGTCAAGGGGAGTTAGTACCGCAGTGTTAGTTCGATCTTTAATGAAAACTCTGGCCAGAGTATGTTGGAAGAAGTCCAACATTATTTGACTAAAGATCGATGTAGACTAACCAAGTTCAACCTAGTAGGGTTGATAGTTGACCATACCGTAGGCTTGACTAAGCGGCATAGTTTTGAAGAGACTAAAACTGCGGTATTCATCACGGACACAGTCAGGGTGGTCCCGACAATACTCATGTCGATGAGTTAACCACATAAGTATGATACCGAAACAGGGACAACACCTGATACTTGTGGTCACTGTCGTCTGGGGTTTCGAGCCCCACCTGTAGTAGGGTTAGGCTGTAGGGTCTCACACAGAGTGAGACCTTCGTCAAGTAATAAGTAGAAATTAAGGAGAAAATGCATTTGATGCAAGAGACAGAAAACTGCAAAGATTTTGCAGTTAACTTCTGGACTCGGGATAAATGATCCTGAGTGTAAGTGGAAGATATTAAGGGATGTATGCCCTCAGTTCATTTGTATTTTATGCAAATGGTTTTTTAATATTAGATGTGGAAATTTTGCACATGATACAAAGGAAATTTAATGTGTCGTAAAATTTTTATGAGCATATTTAATATAATAAATGCATGAAAAGGGTTACCTGAATTACGGGATCGTCTCGATCTAAACGCAGGTTCAAACCGCATCAAAAACAGACTCCAAACGCTCAAAATAGAGCCAAAACATCCCTTAAGCCCATTAAGGGCATTGCGGTTCGGGGCCCGCATCCGCAGGCGCCCGACCCGCGGGCTGCCCAGCACACAAGGCGGGCGGGCGGGCGCTCGTACCCGTCGGACGGGGCCTGCCTTCTTCGTGCGTGCGGGGCCCCGCCCGCGTGCACGCAGACGCTTGCAAGGACGCGCCCGTGCCTTGCACGTGCCCAGGCGTGTGTGCTCCATGCACAGAGCGCGTGGGGCCTACGCAGGGGCCCCACAGCCTTGGGTTTCATGCCATCTCATGGCGGTTACAGTTTTTGTGAAAAACTATGTTTGGGCTGATTTTTGGAGCATCGTTTGCGGGGTCAAACAAACTCGAAATAGAGTGTCGTTTCTTCCTACGCTTTCACTGTTCAACCCTCTTCGCAACGATGTGTGACATCGTTCTTGGAGCTCAACGGTGAGGGAGAGAAAATTCGTCAAAGTTTGGCCATTGTGTAAGGCAAACTAATTTGATTTTCTCTTCTCCAACACATTTAGTCCCACTTCGGAAATGGAGTGAAGGAGAGGGGTCAGCTGCCTATACAAATAGGGGTCTACACCCTTCCTTGAAACTCATCCCACGCTCCAGATCTGAGTAGATCCATTAAACGTGAGAAAGACCAGATCTAAGCTTAAATAAAATATTCTCTCTTTCTCCATAAACGCTTCCTTGCTCCTGATCATGCTCTAGGAAAGCTACAAAGGAGCTCGGATCGGATCCGAAGTCTTGATGAAGGATCCACTCAAGGTGAAACTTTCTTCGATGCGTGGTTGGCTCGGAGACAGGTACCCGGCGCCCGCGAGACTTGGGTCAGGTAGGACCTAAATCACCCCGAGGGGCGAGCTAGCCCGAATCGGTGGATGGTTGTCACGAAAGGAAATGAAAGCGTATGAACAAAAAGAAAGTAAACCCGGGACTTTGGTTTCCGACCCGACGAGAGACTCTCGCCGCTACGGCCTACGGGTATGGATAGCGATCGGGATTAGGGTCTAATGGTGAGACGTTGCCTCTAAAAGTGGTACCGGCGTCCCATGGGCCCGATATTCCGGTCGGTGCCCAGGATGATACACCGGACTTCCCGGATTCGATCAGTGGGCACTCCCGTGTCCAAAAACACTGATCGATCCTGGGAGCACTAAGTCCGCAACGATATCTCCCAACGTCTCATCCTGCCACTCCCGCGTGCTAGGATTCGGCGTCTACACTAAAGGCGTGAGCTTTGGCTAGGGAGTCAACCGCCAAGTTTATTCCCCCTTGGCCCGACGGTCAAAGGCGGTCTTTTTCCCGCCGATGACAATGAAACGCCCCGCGTAACCGTTAGATTCCTACTCCCTATCGATTTCCTAACCCTATGGACGCATCGGGAAGAGCCCCGAAGGGGTTTCCACCAAAATCCCAGATTTGGGAACTACTCACAAAAATTCATGAAAAAGCAATCTAAATGAAATTTAACCGTTAGAATCATAATCAGACAATTGCAATGCGGAAGTAAAGGAGTAATAAAGACAATACTAAAATTTTAGAAAGATCTGAAAACTTACTTAAGAGTAACAATTACAGCCGTCACAAGGAAATAAAACAGTAAAAAAATACAACTCTCTCGTTTCTGGAACCCTAGGGGTCCTATATATAGATTTTCGGATCAACCGATCGGGTGACAAGTCAACCGATCGGTTGATCCGTTACAGATGAATTACAGAAAACGGCGAGTTTTCACCCGATCTCATGAACCGATCGGGTGAGTTCTTGAGCGACCGGTTGGATCTTGGAGAAGTCGGGTGAACCGGTCGGTTCGACGCCCGTGTCTTCAACTCATTTTCTCAGCTACAAATGAACCGATCGGGTGAGATTCACCCGATCGGTTGGAATTCTGCTCGAAGAAACGGAGAACAGCCGCCCGCAGAACCGGTCTGTGAACCGGTCGGGTGACTTTTTTGTGAGCTGCGGTAGAGACCGGGTGGTGCACGCGTGCATCACCCGATCGGTTGAAGATGATCAACCGACCGGGTGAGGGGCTGAAAGATGAATTCTTTGACGTTTGACCCCCTGGATCACGCGTGACTTCTCCCGTTGCTCCGGGGACTTGGGATATCATCGTAAAACGTCCCCTACGTGGTCGAACTCCTGCAATCATGGACAAACAAAGAAAAGTGAAAGAAAACGGGAAGATATACGAAAACGAATAAAAGACGGCGGAAAACACGGAGAAACACAAAAGAAAATGTGCGTGAATATATGAAATATAAGCGCACGTCAAAATCCCCCAAGCTGAACTCTTCCTCGTCCTCGAGGAAGACGAGTGAGAGTAGGAGCTCGGAAGAAAGAAAAAGAAAACTCTAAACCCTAGATCGTCCATCAGAGCCACCAAAATCAGAAACGACACACCAAGCAAGCAAACGGCAAATCACACCACTAAACCTAGGAAAGCGAGTCCAAATAAGTGTCGTGGGTCCACGCAGTGAAGCGCGAGTGAGCGTCGTCGTGTGCTAGCAAACGGTGATGCTTTCTACGATGTGTTGTGATGCTCGATATACACAAATCCAAGATATGACCCAAAATGTTGATCCGAATTGAAATAAGCGGTGAATATAAGTTCAAGCATGCACGAGAAGAGTTAGAATAGAAGCGTATCATGCATCGGGGACTCCACAACTAGGGTTAAGGAAATCACGCCACTATAGCCTAGATACTAGCTAAAAAGTTTCTAAGCCAAGTGTTTTTGATAACGACGGGGGTTGAGATGATGTGGAGAAGAACACTCGGTGCAAATTCTCGCCTTCCCTTTATTCTTGGCAAGTATGAAAAAAATATTCACACGGAAATTTTTTTGGGTTTTGGGTATTTGTATATTTTTTTGGATTTTGGGCTATACAAGATTTTTTCTTTTCTTTTATTTTTTTTGGGTTTTTCTTTTCTTTTCTCTTTTTTTTTGGATTTTTTTGGATATTGGGGTATATACATGTGTACTCTCCCAAGTGGGAGAACGGTACACGACGAGGGGATTTGCACCAAGTAAAACAAAAAAGAAGTCGAAATCTAAACACTTGGGCAAAGGAAACTATTCTCGCTAAATAGAGCGTAGGCTAAATGGGTTATCCTAGTCCTTAGTTGTGGAATCCCGACGCATGTGAATTGAAGTATACGATATAAATATATAGCATGCAAACAGTGGAAACATATACCGCATATTCAAATCGGAGCATGACAATCTAGGGGTCATTCCTGGACAGGTATATAAAGTAAAATCACAAAGCAGAAGCACACCAAATGCTAGTCACGACACACGACTCACAAAAAGCTAAGTGGACCTGCGACGCGTGAAATGCAAGAGGACTCGAAATCCTAGGGTTAGTGAGTGTGATCATCGATGCAATGCTAGGTGTGTGTGACTTTGTCGCGATTCATCATAGGAGTCATTTCTAGGAGAAAGAGCTAAAAACAAGAAAAACAAGAAAAAATAAAAACACGATGAAAACGACACGAAAAATACGGAAAAAGGACTCAAATGACGCACACAGTGCGACTCCCCCAAGCTGAAGTTTGCATTGCCCCCAATGCAATATGAGTGAGTACGGGAGGGCAATGAAAATGGGGGGGATACGCACTGACACAAAAAGAAATGAAAACGAGGAAAACACATAGATAAAACTGAAAAAGAAAGGAAAATGAAAGTCAAAATTAAACAATACGAAAATAAAAATAAAAATGAAACCACACGACACGACATTCAAAAAATGAAAAACAAGCACACACATCTAAAATGGGAAAAACAAACAAAACACGACAGCACACCAAAATAGACTTCCCCCAAGCTAGACCAGAAAGTGCTAGCGAAAAGATGTGATCAATGAAATGCAGAGATGTGCAAGGGGGAGTACAAATGGGCACAGAAGGAAGAATGGGGAGGTCTAGTCCTGGGTTATCTGACCACCCTACCCAGCAAGGAGGATCGAAACGATCGGCATGGTCGGGAGGTGGGGAAGTGGTGCGTGGTGTGGTGGATGGGTTGGAGGTGGTAGGTTGTGTGCGACGGGTACGACGGGTGGGCCTAGGGTTCGAAGAGCTAGCGTCGGTGGGTTTAATACGGCGGGGAGGCATTGTGTAGGTGTTGTTTGTGCGTGTGGGTGTGTGAGAATACAGCGAATTCAACACAAACACAAAATACGACCAACAAGCAGACAGAATATTTGGGAAAAGATTAAAATTAAGCAAAGGAGCGAGGTTACCCAAAATTAGATGAAGATAGCTGCTCGTGGATGCCCCGATGCTGCTCGATTGGAGCACGATGTGAAGCCGCAGCGATCTCTTCGACAAGTTCCGAAACGGGGGGGGATATGGTGGAAATCTAGGGTTTGTGTGTAGGGAGATGGCGGGGGAATGGAGAGAAATGATGGTGGATGGGTATGGAAATGGTTGGGGAAGAAGATCGAGGCTGATCTTGGGGAAGAAAGCAGGAAGGCGCACGACGGGAGACGAAACGGCAGAGGTTCGGGCGATCGGGCGATGAAGAAAACGAACGGGTGTCGGGGGGGTTATATAGGGTTTTAAGTCGAACCGATCGGGTGAGTCCTCACCCGATCGGTTGACTGTTAGGTCGAAAATTTTGCCGAAGAAATGCTACAGGCGAACCGATCGGTTGACTTGTCAACCGATCGGTTGGCCGCTCCAGTCAATTTCCCGAGAACTTAGGGCAGCTCACCCGGTCAGGTCAACCGATCGCGCTCGAACTCAACCGATCGGTTGATATTCCCCAAAATTTTCCGAGAGTTCTCCCCAGCTCACCCGGTCTGCCACCCGGTCTCTTCATTACTCAACCAATCGGGTCATATGGGGACAGATCTCGGCATGTATCTGATACATCCCAACTGATCGGGTGAATTGTCACCCGATCGGTTGAGGCTTGTTTCCTGCAAAAACCAAGAGAATTGATTAAGTCCCCGAACGGATGTTCTCGCGGTCGATTTTATTTATAAAAATAGATAAAATAAAGTAAAAAATAACGCTAAAAATTTGAGAAAAAGTTTAGAACATGGGTTGCCTCCCATGAAGCGCACTTGTTTAACGTCGTTGGCTCAACGCCCGCAAGAGATGCTCATGGTGGCTTATACGGGTGATGCCCAAATTTCGGCATCTCTTCCTCGCTGGAGCTGAAGGCGCTTGGAGTAGTAAGCAGCTGGAAAAATACTTGCTCGACTACCCCCCTTTGTTCTTGGGGTCCGGGGGCTTTTCCTTGGTGTTGGCGCTGGTGGGTCGGGGTGCGTTTTCCGTTCTTCACATCTATTAGAACGCCAGCAGTGGCCATGAAAGGCCGTCCCAGGATAATGGGGGTGTGTGCATCTTCGGGCATGTCCATGATTACAAAGTCCACGGGCACATGCACCCCTCTCACATTCACGGGCAAGTCATCCACAACTCCTACCGGATATTTTACCGACCGATCAGCTAGTTGTAGGGTCATCCCGGTGGGTTCCAAATCACCCATCCCTATCCTTCTGTACATCGACAAGGGCATCAAACTAACACTCGCTCCGAGATCGACGAGTGCACGATGAATCTTCACTGCCCCAATCGTGCAAGGAATGGAAAAGCTCCCCGGGTCTTTAAGTTTCGGCGGATTTGCCCTCTGGATAAGAGCGCTACACTCCGCCGTCAGCACTACTTTCTCTTTTCTAGACCCCCTCGTCACCAAATCATTCAAAAAATTTGCATAGGAGGGGATTGTTTCTATTGCTTCCAGGAAGGGGATCTGCAAACTCAGGTCCTTGACCATGGCGAAGAACTTGCCATATTTCTCATCAATTTTTGCCTGAGCCAACCGTTGTGGAAATGGCACAACGGGTTTATATACTTTCGGGCTCTCTTCCTCCTTCTTCTCCTTCTCTTCTTCAGAGACTCCCTCCGGAGTCATAGGATTTGATGACGAAGCACCGGCGTCGTTAGATTTTTCGGTCGGTTTCTCAACGACCAAGGGTGCTTCCGGATTGCTAGGGGGCACTCTAGTAGGAATTTGTGTCCCGCTTCTCAGAACGATAGCGGACACATTTGCGTGCTCGTGCACGAGTGCCGATGTCTGGGTTGCTCCCCTCGGGTTCACCTCCGGTTGTGGCTGTAATTGGTTTTGCGACCTTGCAAGGTTTGCCACTTGTAACCCCAGCTGGGTTACTTGGTCCGTGAGGGTCCGCTGACCCATTTCCAGCTTCTGGTTGATCCTCTCCTGGTTGGTAATATATTGAGTCAAGAGCGACTCAACCGGAGAGACAGCCCTCTGTTGGCCATACTGCTGCTGCTGCTGGAACGGCTGCGGATTCCTGGGGGCGTAAGATTGTTGCTGAGATGGTTGCTGCTGATATTGTTGCTGTTGAAACTGAATCTGTTGTGGCATAGCCGGCTGATATGCTTGTTGCTGCGGCTGCTAAGGCGGCGAGGGCTGAAATGGTGGACGGTAACTGAAGTTCGGGTGGTTCCGGTTGTTTGGAGAGTAGGCCGGGTTGGAATTTGTCCTTGGCGGGTACGGCACATTTCCCGTCGGGTTGTAAAATAGTGCGCTCGCCTGATCTAACGGTGGTGAGATGTCACCACCGTCGAATTCCCCGAAGAACCCGGACTCTACTGCTGAAATCTGATGTGTATCGGCCCCACCGGCTCCAACCATTAGTGCGGAGATCTGGGTCGAAAGCAAGTCAAACTTGTGTTCTCTAGAATATGTCGGCGTCCATAGAAGATTTCAGGTCATCACTCAACCCATTGTAGAACAGATTGATAATCTGCCACTTCGGAAGCTCATGGTGAGGGCATCTTCTTTGCATCTCTTTATATCTCGTCCAAGCTTCATGCAAGGACTCGTGGCTGGCCTGGGAGAAGGAGGAGATCTCGCTCCTCAACTTCATGGTCTTCCCCGGAGGAAAGAACTTTGTCAGAAAAGCGTTGGAGAGCTTCTCCCAGGTGTTGAAAGTGTTGGGGTCCTTCCCCCTTAGCCATTGCTTTGCTTTGTCTCGCAAAGAGAAGGGGAACAGCTTCAGACGGATAGCCTCTGTCGTGACACCATTGATCCGGAAGGTGTCACACTTCTCCAAGAAGGAGTCTAGATGCTCGATCGAGCTCTCCATGGGTGCACCCGCAAACTGGTCCTGCTGGATCCATGTCACTAGAGACGGCTTCAGCTCAAAGCTTTGGGCCGCAATAGCTGGAGATCTGATGGCGGAAGTCGACTCGATGATGGCATCGAGTACTCCAGCAGAGACTTGTGAGGCGGGGTGTTCTCCTACATGGATTCGGGATCTTCCCTTCTCTGCTTCTCGGCGGCCAAGCGCCTAAGGGTGGCGTTAATCTCTGGATCGAGGGGGATCAAGTCGTCAAGACTCCTTGAACTCCTGCGCATGAAAAACAACAAACACCCGTGAAGCGACAAGTGGGAAAGAAACAGATAAAATAAGAAATAAAAATAAGAAAAATAAAAAGAAAAAGGAGAATGCGAAAATTATCGCGAGGTAGGGATGTGAGCTAGACACGAGGGTTCTCAAGATCCTAAAATATCAAGCACGTTGCCTCCCGGCAACGGCGCCATAAACTTGACCGGCGCCCGCGAGAGTCGCGGCGGCGCGGTGTCGTCTACCGCAAGTTTCACGGTTAGTGTAGGGTGCGGGAATATCGAACTCAGGGAGGCGAGGTTGTGCTTGGGTCAGGTAGGACCTAAATCACCCCGAGGGGCGAGCTAGCCCGAATCGGTGGATGGTTGTCACGAAAGGAAATGAAAGCGTATGAACAAAAAGAAAGTAAACCCGGGACTTTGGTTTCCGACCCGACGAGAGACTCTCGCCGCTACGGCCTACGGGTATGGATAGCGATCGGGATTAGGGTCTAATGGTGAGACGTTGCCTCTAAAAGTGGTACCGGCGTCCCATGGGCCCGATATTCCGGTCGGTGCCCAGGATGATACACCGGACTTCCCGGATTCGATCAGTGGGCACTCCCGTGTCCAAAAACACTGATCGATCCTGGGAGCACTAAGTCCACAACGATATCTCCCAACGTCTCATCCTGCCACTCCCGCGTGCTAGGATTCGGCGTCTACACTAAAGGCGTGAGCTTTGGCTAGGGAGTCAACCGCCAAGTTTATTCCCCCTTGGCCCGACGGTCAAAGGCGGTCTTTTTCCCGCCGATGACAATGAAACGTCCCGTGTAACCGTTAGATTCCTACTCCCTATCGATTTCCTAACCCTATGGACGCATCAGGAAGAGCCCCGAAGGGGTTTCCACCAAAATCCCAGATTTGGGAACTACTCACAAAAATTCATGAAAAAGCAATCTAAATGAAATTTAACCGTTAGAATCATAATCAGACAATTGCAATGCGAAAGTAAAGGAGTAATAAAGACAATACTAAAATTTTAGAAAGATCTGAAAACTTACTTAAGAGTAACAATTACAGCCGTCACAAGGAAATAAAACAGTAAAAAATACAACTCTCTCGTTTCTGGAACCCTAGGGGTCCTATATATAGATTTTCGGATCAACCGATCGGGTGACAAGTCAACCGATCGGTTGATCTGTTACAGATGAATTACAGAAAACGGCGAGTTTTCACCCGATCTCATGAACCGATCGGGTGAGTTCTTGAGTGACCGGTTGGATCTTGGAGAAGTCGGGTGAACCGGTCGGTTCGACGCCCGTGTCTTCAACTCATTTTCTGAGCTACAGATGAACCGATCGGGTGAGATTCACCCGATCGGTTGGAATTCTGCTCGAAGAAACAGAGAACAGCCGCCCGCAGAACCGGTCTGTGAACCGGTCGGGTGACTTCTTTGTGAGCTGCGGTAGAGACCGGGTGGTGCACGCGTCCATCACCCGATCGGTTGAAGATGATCAACCGACCGGGTGAGGGGCTGAAAGATGAATTCTTCGACGTTTGACCCCCTGGATCACGTGTGACTTCTCCCGTTGCTCCGGGGACTTGGGATATCATCGTAAAACGTCCCCTACGTGGTCGAACTCCTGCAATCATAGACAAACAAAGAAAAGTGAAAGAAAACGGGAAGATATACGAAAACGAATAAGAGACGGCGGAAAACACGGAGAAACACAAAAGAAAACATGCGTGAATATATGAAATATAAGCGCACGTCAACAAGGGAGTTGCTCGCCTCGGGACGCGGTGCGGTTCGGGAAGTGGTTCAGCTCAGGACGAGGTGCGGCTCAGGACGCTATTCGGCTTGGGAGAAGTGGTGCGGGACCAAAGAAATGTTGCTAAAACGACGCTTCGTATTCTGCGAAATCGAAGTGAAAGATATGTAGTTTAAACATTCATGCATTTATAATTGCAAATGTTAGATAGATCTATCCTTACGGGTTGGTCGGACCACCCAACCCTGGGATAGTAGAGATCTTGGCTAGGGTTAATATCTTTAGTGCTTGATTTAAAATTGTTTTAATTCTATTTTTCCGCTGCTGATTTGTTTTCTTCGTCCATCCGACTTAGGCCAGAAGTCGAATTTATAACTATAAGGACCCAGAAAACCCTACAAGAGTTCAGTATGTGCATTCCTTGTAGCAACTCTCATTGTGTCATTCGATGAACTCATTCTCTAATGAGCACATGTGTCTCAACTCTGATTTCTCCAAATCAAAAGATCATGAGATCATCGCCACCAACACTTGGTGAAGACAGAAATTCAATAGTTTAACTTATGCATCGATCTCCTATCTCGATGCATCTACAACTACGAACAGTATTAGACTCATGCCTCAAATGGTCAAACATTTCACATGATCGTGATCAATATATGTTTGACCTCGCATTAAGTCTCAGGACTTTATCTAAGTATTAATGTACACAAAACATTTATAAAACATACTCAAATAAATGGTACCAAATAGCATACTATTATTTGAACAAGATGTTTCATTACAGATAATTGGCCTAGAGGACATACATATCTCAACATCACCCACTTGCACTAGGCCTAATTATGATGGTATCGCATACCACTTCTACACATGAGTCTCTCCAGACAGTCACATGGTAAAGCATTAGTGAATGGATCTACTAAATTGTCTTCTGTTTAGACCTGCAGGAGTTCTATGTACTTCCTCGATTCTATATCATGTATAAGGTGATGTCTATGAAGAATATGCTTGGACCATTTATACAACCTCAGTTCTTTGACCAAACTGATGGTTGCGTTGTTATCACAATACATGAGTATTGGATCTTTAGCAACAAGCACCACCTCCAGCTGGTCCATGAAATTTCTCATCCAGACGGCTTACTTTGCTGCATCGTTGGCCATTATATATTTGGCCTCCATCATTGAATCGGCAATAGTGCTTTGCTTGGAACTCTTTCAGCTAACTTCCCCTCCATTGAAGATAAAAACATATCCTGATACAGACTTTATTGGATATGGACGACATGTATACACCCATGAGGGGTTGTATGAGGGTATATGGACCTCAAATGTCGCGTACATGAAAACATGTGCGAAGGGAACCTTTTCATTTATGAAAAGGACCATTCGATAAGTGGAAAAGGTCATTTTATAAGTGCATAAAGGCACTTGATAAGTGCATAAGGAAGAGGATAAGGAAATGTGCTAATATAGGCTAATAAGCTTATATATGGTTATTTCCTACAATAACTACCCCTAAAGCCTATAAATAGGACCCAAGGGTAAGGCATTTTACACTAATCCTTCATGCCATAAGTTTGCATGAGGCAAACCTTTCCTCTTCTCCCTTCCATTAAGTTCTTCTTCCATTTAGAGATTTAGACGGTGGAAACGCTGCTTCGATCCTCTGTGACGAAGTACTGACCGTTGTGGCGAATCCGAGGGCAAAGTTTAGAGACTACAGTGCCGCGTACGCTAACGTAAGTCTCTCCTTCGATCCTCCATCTCCGCATGTCGAGATCCCACATTGGTATCGGAGCCATACGGGTTCGCTCCGGTCTCACCAACGATGAATGACGCGTTGTCTCTTTCACGAATGAGTTTCCTTCCATTATGGATATGGTATGAGCGCATCATGACGGAGAGAACGCCAAAAGTTGTTCTTTTCACGTTAGGGTCTTTTGTCATTACGGATATGGCAAGAACTCTCCGTGACGGGAAGAACTGACCGTTCATCTCGCCAAACTCGCACTCTTCATGGATGCTCAGTCTCCATTCAATAGGGAATGTGAACTCTCTTCATGTGGAGCGTGAAGTTTGCGGTCTTGAAAATGTGTTTTCTTTATTTTTTGGCACACGGCCATTGAAGCAAAACCGTTTTCTCGATGAACGGGTGTCTCATCGGAGAAGATGGAAGTTATTCTCAACGGAGAAGATAACCTCTTTGGTGCATGATCGCCATGGCCATATGGGCCATGGAGGCTATGCACCCCCCCTCCCCATGCGGAGGGGGTTGGCTACGGCCAATGACAACCAAGGCCCCCCCTCCGGGAGGGGGGTGTGCAAACCGGACCCCAAAGGAAGGGGATGCCGGCCATGGCCAAGGGGCCATGGCCGGCATGCACAAAGGCCATGGCCGGCATGCACAAAGGCCATGGCCAGAGAGCCAGGCCACTGCTGGCCCTTGGCCTCGGCCAGGGCCAAGCCCCGGTCAGCCTAGTAAATGGGGGGGCCTCGCATGAGCGGTGGCTTGCATGGCCGGTTTCTACAGAGCCGACTGCAGTTGTCTGCGGCAAAATTCCTCTGTAGGGGGGGAGCGCCTGGATCCATACGGGAGCCGGCGGTGGTGGCTTGCAGAAAACTCCCCTCAAGGGGTGTTCAGCCTTGGCCAAGTTGCGATGGCAACTCTCTCTTCGGAAGGGAGAAGAATCCGGCATTGGCACGACCACGACACGACCCCGGCAATGGCCGGGGAATTGTCGAAATATTTCGGCTATGTCACCCTGTAGGGGGTGTAGGACTTGCCGAATATTTTGCAAATACAACAAGGGTATTTTTAATACCATAAGGGTACCAAGTTGAAATTCCCTAATTTTTTTTGAAAAATACGTTTTCAAAATCGCTTTTCCGCTGCAAAGTACTATAAGAGTACTGTTATTTGATAAAGTGATGGAGAAATATTGAAAGTTATTCTAGATGGTGATTGTGATCGTAATGACTTTTCTGATTCAAGAACAACATCTTCAATATTTTTCGAAAGTAACTTATCAAATATTATAATATCATTCCAAGTGGGATTTTCCAAGTGGGAGTGATATTAAACTAGTCTGAAATTTCCACATTCGATTGATTCAGCGTCTCAATAGATCATGATTCGGCCAGTGGTCTTTTGGACTAGTTTGTGGGACACCTCGGCTCTTTCTGGGGGTAGTGAACCATGGACTAGCCATTCCCCTGGTCGGTCCGCTGGCCGAGACTGCTGAATTATAAAAATGTCTAAAATGATGACTATAAATATGAAATTTATGCAATGTTTTTTGATCGAACCTTCTTTTTATATCTTTTGTAGTGCTTTAAAGCTAAAATGTCTTCGCTTCTAAGAACATCGTCGCTGAGTTAAACAAAGGTGAAAAACTCAACGGCGATAATTACAAACTATGGTCCATGAAAATATAATATGTTCTAGAGGAGCAAGATGTGCTCGAAACTCTGAAGAACATAATGATTGAACCAGAGTTGGGCACTACGGCCTAACACAGAAGAGACAAGGAAGCTTTCGATGCTTGGTCTCGGAAAAACAAGATTGCTCGCATTACGTTGTTGTCCAGTATGGCCGATGACATAATGCGCATCTTCGAGAGCATGACCTAGCCATGGACATATGGTCCAAGCTAGAGGAGAAGTTTGGTGGCACCTCGGTGTCCAAGCTTCGTTCTTTAACTATAAGATTCGATTCGTACAAGAAACGTCCAGATCATTCCATGGGGAAGCATCTGCGACATATGGCGAATCTCATCTCAGAGTTAAAGGATGCTGGTCATGTGCTCATTGATGAGCAACAAATCCAAGCAGTCATACGTTCCCTGCCAAATGGGTGGAACCAAATGAAGATGCATCTCACTCATAATGAGAGCATAAGGAACTTCAGCGATGTTTCTAAGCACCTCGAGTTAGAGGAAGAGCGGCTTACGGCCGCCAAGCCAAGTGCAGAAGTGCACATGGTTGCTAGTTCCTCACACGGGGGAAAGAAACGGAAAAATCATTCGAAGTTTACTAATGAACGTAATAAGCAACCAGAGTCTACCAAGAAACCCAAACATAAGGGTGGGCACAAGAAATGGCATACGAAAAAGGACTTGAAGAAGATTAAGTGTTTCAAGTGCAACAAGTTAGGTCACTATGCTCGTTCATGTACGAGTGGAAGTGATGAGGTAACTTGTAATAATACTAGTTGCATATGTGTTTCTAGTTCAATATTTCTTGTAGAATCTAATCCTTTTTGGATAATTGATTCAGATGCCACTGACCACATAGCAAGGGACAGACAGTCCTTCGTGGAGTATCACCGGATACCCCAAGGAACGAAGTGGATCTATGTAGGAAACAACACACGTGTTGAAGTGAAAGGCGTTGGGACGTGCAAGCTCGTCTTGGACAACGACCGCACTATCCTACTTCATGATGTTCTCTTCGCTCCGGATATTCGAAGGAATATTATATCTGTGGTCGTTTTAATGGGTCTTGGTTATAGTTGGTTTTTTCATAGTTGTAAAGTGGACTTGTCTTGTAATAATTCTTTAATTGGTTCTGGGTATGTTTTCAAAGGATTTATTGTATTAAATACAATGTATGATTCATCATTTTATAATGAAAATTTCCTTGTTGCAAATTCATCAAATTATGAGTCAGATGTAATTTGTTGGCATGCAAGGCTTGGTCACATTGGACCAACACGAATGGATAAACTTGCCAAACGTGGCCTTCTATCCAATGTTTCAAAGGTCGAAATGTCGACTTGCGAACATTGCCTTGTAGGGAAATCTTGTCGCAAACCGTTTGGAACCGGCACAAGGGCCGAAGTTCCATTACAGCTCATCCATTCGGACATATGTGGTCCGATGAATGTCAAGACAAGACGTGGGAAGTCCTATTTCATCACTTTTATTGATGACTTCACCCGATTCGGTCATATCTATTTGATATCCCACAAAAGTGAAGCATTAACCTGCTTTAAAAACTATATGAGTTTGGTGGAAAATCAATTAGATCGCAAGATTAAGGTCTTGGAAACCGATAGAGACGGTGAATACCAATCAACAAGTTTTAAAGAACTTTGTGATGAAAAAGGCATAGTTCATCAGGTAACTATGCCTTATACTCCGCAACAAAATGGTGTTGCAGAAAGGAGGAATATGACTTTAATGGAAATGGTCCGTTCAATGATGGCGCAAGCCAACTTGCCAATCACCTTTTGGGGTGATGCATTATTGACGGCCGCTTTCATTTTAAACCGCATACCCTCGAAATCAGTTAGCTCCACTCCATATGAGTTGTGGAACCAAAGGTCTCCTGACTTAAGCATTTTAAAACCTTGGGGATGTGCATCCTATGCACATATTTCCTCCCATAAGTATGGCAAACTTGGGCCAAGGGGGAGGAAATGTATCTTTATACGATACGCAGAAAACTCCAAAGGTTATGTTTTCATTGGTCATGAAGACAATGGAGGACTAATTGAATTTGAGTCGAGGGATGTCACTTTCTTGGAAAACGAGTTTCCAAGACAGTGCGAGATAAGTCAGGACTTATCTCTATTTGAGATTTATGATCAAGAAGGATTACCTCATTCGAGTGGGAGAATTCTTGGTGAAGACGAAAATGCGTTTCAACCTTCACCAATGGATGATACAAATGATGCGAATCCTATTCCATACGGGAATAATGATCCAAGTGGGAGCATTTCTAACGACATTCCAAGTGGAAGTGATATTAGAATTGATCTAAATTCGAGTCAATAAGGCCTTGAAGAATCTCAAATACGACGTAGTAGTCGTACAAGGTTAGCTCCTCTAAGATTTGAGGATGAATTCCCACAAACCTTTATGACTTTACTACAAGAAGATGACAAGCCTGCTACTTTCAAACAGGCCGTATCATGCCCTGCAAAAGACAAATGGATAGAAGCGATGAAGGAGGAATTAGAATCCATGAAAGTTAACCAAGTCTGGGGCTTGGTTGACTTGCCCAGAGGACGTAGAGCTATTGGGAACAAATGGGTTCTCAAGATCAAGCATAAGGCTGATGGCTCTATAGACAGATATAAAGCTCTCCTTGACGCAAAAGGTTTTACGCAACAGGAAGGGATAGATTACGAAGAGACCTTCTCACCTGTTATGCGTTTTACCTCGATTCGCTTGATTCTGGCTATGGTAGCTTGCTTAGACCTCGAATTACATCAAATTGATGTAAAGACTGCCTTTCTCAATGGAGAATTGGACAAGGAGATCTATATGGAACAACCAACAGGGTTTGTAAAAGAAGGAAACGAACATAAGGTTTGTAAACTTTGTAAGTCCATATATGGTCTTAAACAATCCTCGAGGCAATGGTATATACGATTTCAAGAAGTTGTCTTATCAAATGGTTTTTCCATGCTTGATGAAGATAACTGTGTATATATCAAGAGGGTTAAGAGCAAATATGTCATTATGTCTCTATATATAGATGACATTTTAATAGTCGGAAATGACAAGGGCTTTGTGATGGATATCAAGGCTTGGCTTTCATCAGTTTTTGAGATGAAAGACATGCGAGAAGCCGTATATATCCTTGGAGTTAAGATTTCAAAGAATCGTTCGAAGAAACTTCTCTCTCTTTCACAAGAGACTTATATAAAGAAGGTTCTAGAACGTTTTAATATGCAGGACTGCAAGTCCATTGATACTCATATAAGCAAATGCAATAATTTATGTCTGAAATCATGTCCAAAGAACCAAAAGGAAAAGGAAATTGTGGAAAAAGTTACATATTCCAGTGCAGTTGGTAGTCTTATGTACGCTATGATGTGTACAAGACCGAACATCTGTTTTGCCGTTGGAATGGTAAGTCATTACCAATCCAATCCAGGGCAAGTACACTGGAAAGCGGTTAAGAGGATAATGTGGTATCTTAAAGGAACTACAGACTATGCTTTATGCTATCAAGGAGATGCCTTGAGGCTCGAAGGCTACACTGATGCTGATTGGGCGGGTGATCTCGATGAGCGACGATCGACCTCATGATATGTTTTTCTACTCGGATCTGGTGCAATATCCTGGAGTAGCAAGAAACAATCCTGCATCGTACTTTCAACTATGGAAGCCGAGTTTGTAGCATTTAGTATGGCAGTCCAAGAAGCTGTTTGGCTTAGGAAGTTCTTAGACAGGCTAATTGATGCAAGTGACTCAGGTGTTGTACCAATACACAGTGACAGTCAAGCATCTATAGCCTATGTCAAAGATCCAAAATTCCATTGTAAGACCAAACACATTGATATCCGCTACAAATTTGCAAAAGACTATGACAAGAACAAGAAGGTAGACATTAGATACATATCTACGCATGAGATGATAGCGGATCCGCTTATGAAGGCGATCCCCAGAGATGTGTTTTACAAACACTTATCATCTCAAGGTTTGCGTAAGAGCTGAGTTGTATCAATGTATATTCCCATGTCTATGAAAGGTCAAATTTAATAAAAGAATAAGTTCTTTTTCGACATTGCATATGAGTTTCTTGAAAATGTTTGTGTACATTTCTCTCAGCTATGTTTTTCTAGTATGTCGAACAGATTGAGGTTGGCTCTTTCACATGAGCAACTGCCTTTATTCTATCATACGGATAAGATAAAGGTGAGACCTGTTTAAAGTCAAAATCGTCAGACGGATGATTTAGAGTCATGACTTAAACAAAATGATCGTATGAAAGATCTGCATCATATGGATGCTTACAAAAGATCTAAGAAGATTTTTTCTTATCTGTCTTATGCGGGATGTGGGTCCAGGAAATTACTGAGTAGAAAAAGGGACTCAAAGTCAGACATTGTGGTGTTTGATCATCATCCTTACAACATTATTAAGACATACGCTCCCTGGGAAAGGAGTGATGTTGTAATACGTATTCATACTACGTATGCATTTGACCATTGGGTTAGAATAGTAATTGTGTTTACTATTATGTGAGACCCAAAGACCACATGGGTCTTAACTTCTTACCATTGTGGACTCTAATTGGTTCCTTTATATTTGACTGGGTGATCGCTATCTTAGCATGTTGCTTATGGACTATGGTAATTCGGTCCGGCGGGGCATGTTAGAAAAGCGAGTCAAGTCAAGATCGAAAGGATCGCAAGAAGAGGAAGATTAATTTCATATTCACATTTGGACTTTAGAGATTCAAAGCTGGCCAGCCAATTGTAATCCATATGGGATTCAATTGTTGAATATAAAGTATAAGAAATGTGAAGAAATAATATAGGGTAAAACATGCGTTGATCTACTCAACTTTGCACCCCCAAAGAGTGTTATGTATCTCTAACAAGTGCACAACAGCGGACTCTATGCACATGACGGTCACACGGTCTATTTCTCGGGATGATAAATAGAAGAACTAAAGGAAAAGATGTTTCCTTACAATCCCCTCAAGTGTGAGTGGGAGATGTTGGATATGGACGACATATATACACCCATGAGGGGATGTATGAGGGTGTATGGACCTCAGATGTCGCGTACATGAAAACATGTGCGAAGGGAACCTTTTCATTTATGAAAAGGACCACTCGATAAGTGGAAAAAGTCACTTTATAAGTGCATAAAGGCACTTGATAAGTGCATAAGGAAGAGGATAAGGAAATGTGCCAATATAGGCTAATAAGCTTATATATGGTTATTTCCTACAATAACTACCCCTAAAGCCTATAAATAGGACCCAAGGGTAAGGCATTTTACACTAATCCTTCATGCCATAAGTTTGCATAAGGCAAACCTTTTCCTCTTCTCCCTTCCATTAAGTTCTTCTTCCATTTAGAGATTTAGACGGTGGAAACGATGCTTCGATCCTCTGTGACGAAGTACTGACCGTTGTGGCGAATCCGAGGGCAAAGTTCAGAGACTACAGCGCCGCATACGCTAACGTAAGTCTCTCCTTCGATCCTCCATCTCCGCGCGTCGGGATCCCACAGACTTGCAGTCATCCAAGTTACTCTGGAAACTAGTGTAACGGTCTGTTTTCATCAACACAACAATTTGCGTGTTTAACCTTGTAAACTATTTTTCGTCAGGAGTTTTATGATTTCAAAAGTTTTTTATCAAACTAGTTATGGAGTATTTTAGTAAGTTCGAGTTTCATCAAATACATCTAAATAATTGGATAAAAATTCATTTTCACTCATTGCTGTTTTGGCTTAATGAATTAATTTTCTATACAAACATCTTCAAAACATTTTCAAACTTCTACGGTATTATCCTATGATCATTTAGGGCTTCCCACATTAATTTTGTAATTTTCTGAAGTCAAATCAATAGAGAACCCGCAAACCCGCTTCCTAAACATTTTGGCCCAAAACTCGTATTTTCGTAGCTCAAACTTCTAATTGAATCTCGTAGTCGCAATCCTCGCGATGATACGAACCCGTGGATATGTTTTCATAATTTTTCGAGGTCATATACGAAAACGGGGTTGTATTCCTCCGTTTTACTAATTACATCCCCTAATCACTTGTTACCCTTATTAATTACTAATTACATTAACCTAATTACTAATTACCCTAACCATGACTAACATGTGAGGGAGAACCGTGTCACATTTTTCCTAACTTAGTCAAAACAACAAATCTTATCTAATCTTCATAATTAAATGACATTTGACTAAACATTTAATAGGTTAATTAAAAATTAGTTTCTAAAACCTATTTAAACCCTCCCCTTAACCCTCTCCTTCTCCCAACATTCTCCCCTACTCCGACGAAGCTCCAGCCAACATTCCGGCCAACTTCGGTGAGCCTCTCCCTCCTCCTCCATCCTCCATTCTCCTTCATCAATCCACATCCCCAACTCTCTCTTTCTCTCTCTAAAAAACCAACACCAAAGCAAATGAACCCATCAAACCCCATGGCTCCCTCCTCTCTCCTTGATCCTCTCTCTCTCTCCATACAACTCCCCCTCTCTCCCTCCATTGATTTCCATCAAGGAAAATCAAACAAAAAAACAGCAGCAGGCCGAACCTGCTGCTGCCGGCCGGTGGCCGGCCACCACCCCACCAGCCCCCTTGGTCCATTGCTCCCCTTGGCATCTACCATTGATTCACCTACACAATGAAGAAGAAGCAATGAAGAAGATGTTTAAAAAAAATTTGACAGTTTAAAAATTTTGGGTTGCTGCCAATTTGTGAAGGGAAGAGAGAGAATGGGATTTGTAAAGGGAAATTGTGAAGGGGAGAAGATTTGGGAAGGTTTATTTTGTGAAGGAGAATGAATGAATATGTGAAGGGATTTTGAAGTGAATGTTAGAAGGATTTTGAAGGGAATGTGTGCTGCCAAACTAAATTAGTTTTGAAAAGGAAATAGAAGAGAAAAGGAAAAAAAGAGAAAGGGGAGATTTTTGTTAAGATTTTGGTTAAGTTTTTTTTAGAGATTTAGAAATTTTTTTGTTTTCTAATTTTTCAAATACGTGTATACGTATACATGTGCAAATACACGTAGTTGTAACTTCGATTATTATATTAATAAAAAATGGGTGCCTGCATGTGGTGTTTGTAGGTAGACGTCCCGGGAAGACACCGACTCCCGGACACGACACAGGATTCGCCCAAGGAACCGGACTACAACCGGTCACGACTACAGGCAAGTACTTACCAAGTAACTACCGTATATATATGCAAGTAATTACCCTGTATATGTACTGTACTTGTGCTCATTATTGCTTGAATTGTCGTACACATTGTTGGATGTACGAAATGATGGGCCTATAAGGCCATACGGATACGGATCCGGATACGAACACGGATCCGGATACACACACGATAAATGTGATACGACACGAGTTATGGGGTAGTCTTGAGCTACGAAGTGTGCGGGAGTGACCGGGTCCACCCTTATTTGGTAAGTTGTACCATCACCCTGCAGGGGATGGTAGGTAGATATTCCACGGGTTGCTCCGTGGTATGGGTGCACTTATGGTTGCATATCGTGCACTCGGGCTAAGGCTGATGCACTAGCTTGTTTGTTTGTTATGCCACTATTGCTGACTTGATACTACTATTCTACTGACTAAGTCGAGACTACTCGAACGTGATAGAGCGGTATAATAATAAGCGGTCTTAAATTACTACCGGATCAGTGTCTAGAAAGGAATGGGAAGTGGGTTGGCAACCAAGGGACTCGTCCTGCAGTCATAGAAGTGACCTGTGCCTTCAAGCCTTGACTGCCTGGCTGATTTGGGAGTTAAACTAGACTTCTTATTATTAGGCCAGCCTACACTATTAGAGTGTCAAGCGATGTTGTTTCCTCTTGCTTGCTCATTACATTGCTACCTTTAATTTCTGTTGGTTTTACTTGCCGCTTAGCGCTGACATGTATTTCATTGTCTTCTTTGAAATGCATGTTAGACTACGAGCCGATGGAGTACATGGAGTACTACACTGAGGACGATCATGTGGACCAGGGATCAAAGGACGTTATTGAGCTCGTACCTGTAGAGAAGTAGGAGTCTCTGACTTGACTACAGCATCAGCTTTCCTTCACCGTTAGTGTGCTTTCCTTTATCGTCAGTGTGTTTTCCTTACCGCCAGTGTGCTATTCACTTTCGAGTATTGTACTTTACTTTCTGTCGAGTCGTTGTAGGCCGTGCTATAAGGCCCAGTCATATACTACTTATCGTCTATTGGGATAATAAAGATGTTGTGTGTTGTTTCTCTGCGTTTGCATTACAAGAACCTGCCTTCGATGGAATTAGTACAGACGCTTATTGTGCATCGAACAAGGAAGAAAAAAACAAAAAATATTCCTCCTTGTTTTATGCACATGCGGACCTTCGTCGTGTCCTTGCTCCCGGGTATTATAGGAAGCGGGGCGTGACAGGTTTCTATGGTGGCCCACGTAGGTCATGCAAATACTCAGAGCAATATACACATCTTTACGATCCTAAGCTGACTGAGTACATATTGACTCAGGTTCATTGTTTTGCAGCATGGCAGGAAGACCAAACACACGCAACGAAAATGGCGCCAATGGAAACGATGCTAATGCAAATGGTGCCACCGAGATATCTGTAGTCATGGGAGTGATAAGAGAAATGTTGGAAATACAACACCAGGTGCTACAACGGGGACCACCAACACCACCATAACCTGCCGAACCTGGGGTTAAGCAATTCCAGGAGCTTCGTCTAAAGACTTTCTCTGGTAAGGAAGGGCCACTGGAAGCTGAAGAATGGGCCGTAACCACTGAAGACAAGTTGAACACTGCTCGCATCTCTCAAGCAAGATGGGTTGAAGTTGCAAAACTGCAACTGACTGACAATGCTCGAAGCTGGTGGGATCGTAAAGAACGACGTCTGGTTAAGCCTATCTCTTGGGGCATGTTCCAAGAAAGGTTCAACGCCCAATATTTTCCTCCATCAGCCAAAAGAGAACTCCAACAGCGTTTTGCTAATCTAAAACAAGGCAATAAGACAGTAGATAAGTATGAGGCAGAGTTCTCAATGCTCAGTCGTTTTGCTCCACATATGGTTGAAAATCCGGAAGACTGTGCCTATCAGTTTCGTCAAGGCCTAAACCCCGGTGTTCAAGCCTCGATGACCTCAGTGAAGCTGACTACTCTTGAGGATGTTCTAGAAGCTACACGGAATCATAAAACCGTTGCATGACTTGACAGGGGATTTCAAGTTAATACAGGCAAACGTCCGATGGAACCTACCAAGAACAACTTCCGTCCGACTCAGACCACCAATTTCAAGAAGCCAGCAGCTCCGGCCAATACCAAATCCACTATGATGTGCCACTACTGTAACCATGTTGGACACGTCAAGAAGGACTGCCGTGTGTTCTTGAACATGTGCATCGTGTGTGTGGCTTCTGACCATCTTGCCAAGGACTGATGTCACGCCCCGCTTCCCAAAAATATGTAGGCGAGGCATGAGGAGGTCCACACGGACTTGAAGCTGCGAAGCTACAAGCCTGATAAGGGTCAATAAAACTTCAAATGGCAGGTCCTTGCAAATGCGATACGAAACAAAGATAATGAGACAAAAGCAATCTCAGAATATCCATAAAATAAGTCTCAACATCACAGAAAAGCCACCAGGCTAAAAAGGAAAAGAGTCTAAGGCCCAAACATGGCCGACAAAAGTACAAAATACAAAGTAAAGGTTTCACGCACCGACAACTAACAGAAATCCTAAAACAAAAGGAAAACTCAGCAAGGTCACTAAGACTGGTCACCGGTGTCCACAAACTCCTTCTTGACAAACATGGGCTCAGGCTCAGCGTCAGCAAACACCACATCCTCAGCAACGGTCTCTGGCTCAGGGTCTAACATGTGACACCCAAAAGAGCAAGGGGCACATGTCAGCAAGTCTACAAGAGACTTGTGCAAGGAAACTGAAAGTAAAAGTAAAGCAACCTAGCAGTTCTAGTATGATGCAATGACATGGCAGATATAGCATGAGTGCAACAAGTGAAGTAAAGTATGAGCATGGAATGGCAACTGGCATTTAAATCATGACAGGGATATCAAGTTTGCAAGAACAATCACAAGGACAAGGACAAGTCTAGTAAGCACGTCGTGCATAGGGATTACGCCTTTTGGCTAGAGTGGCTGTACGGGCCAACTCTTACACTCAAGTGATCGCTTATCCCTACCCCTCCACGTGTATCGAGCCAGGGCCTTACCCCCGAACATGGAATGCTCGCTTCTGGATCACAAGCCAGGAAGTGTATTTGGCATAGGGTTGTTCCTGCAACGCAGGTGCCTAGCCTCAACAAGGAAATCGGGCATTGGCTTTTGACCAACACATGTAGCCCGCTTCTGGATCACGAGCCAGGAAGTACAAGTAGTGTGTGCTACAAATGAAACATTCAAGCATGGGATGACAAGTTTAGAATGCATGGCATGGCAAGAGTAAGTGCGTACAGATATGGAAATTTAAACATGGCAGTTACAAATGCATGGATGACATGGCAGATGTGAACAAAACAAGTAAAAGTGGTTTGGATCTAGCTTCGTTGTCAAGCTAGATCAAGTGAGGTGACGGATCTAGTTTCGTTGTCAAACAAGACCAAATAGGCGTCTAGGCAGCAATCATTTCACTGCCTAGTCTCTTTTACGCTACGGTACAAAAGTGGCCTAAAACATGGCCAAAACAAGCAATGGGCAAGTTTCACTTGCCTGCAAACCGACGTCTGAATATTCCGTCCAAAAGTCCAATCTACCTACGTGCACAAGTCCACCAGCCTACATTCCCATTTTTAATTATCTTAATTAGTGATTCTAAAACATTTAAAACATCAATTTTAATCTTGTTTAGCAGGCAATGGTTGGGTCCTACAGGTGCAGAACGTTACCTCAACACGACGCGAAGCTACACTGGCGTCGGGTAGCGACGCCAGGGGTTGGAATATAAGAACACGCTCCTAGTCCAATTTCCAGATCAGATTCCTCGCTCGAATAGTGATCGCTCCATATTTTACACCCTTTTTCTGCATGTTTGCATGCCACTTGATCGCTCATATCGCGTTTTTCACGATTATTCGACAATATTGTGATGCTTTTCACGATTTCTTGTTTTTGTCGTATTTCAGGAGATATGGAGCGATTCGGAGTGATTTTGAGATCAAGAGGACTTGCACCCACTGCGGAGTGTCACCCAAGGCTCCTCTGAGGACTATTCGGCTATGGGAGACAAGTGGAAGAAGAAGGAACGTCGTAGGAGCGACGAGGAAGCGAAAAGACGAAGATTGGGAATTTGCAGCATCTCACTCGGCCGAGTGAAGTACTCACTCGGCCGAGCCAGAAGACCACTCGGCCGGCCAGAACGGACACGCATCAACAGAAGAAAATCGGCGTGTACTCGGCCGAGTGACGATAGTCCACTCGACCGAGCAAGGAAATCCACTCGCCCGAGTAGCGTGGGAAAATCCACCGTCAAAAGAGGCCGACTTACTGTAAATGTACAGGCTTTTGACGACTCCGACTCGGCCGAGCAAAAAAAGCCCCTCGGCTGAGTAAGTAAATCCACTCGGCCGAGTCACCTTCCGAAGACAGACCCCCAAAATCCCGAACTTACTGTTAATGTACAGGGTTTGTCACTCGGCCGAGTGACATTTGTCACTCGGCCGAGTGAGCCGTCCCGCCTGCTGCGTAAACTGCGATTTTTGAGATGCGCTGGGGCATTTTTGTCACGATTTTTTGAGCGATTTTGAGGGGTATTTAAACCCAGTTTTTGCCCTAGTTTAGAAGAACTTTTCGATACTTTTTGCAGCCTTTTTAGAGAGCTTTTTAGGGAATTAGATTTAGGGCTTTTGAGAGATTAGAAAGGAGATTTTTGTTGGATGCTATTGGGTTCTTATTAGTTTGTCTCTTTTCTCATTAAAACTCCATTTTTGTTATTGATTTCTCTATTGCAATGATTTGTGCTGAATTTTCTATTGAATTTCTTATGAATTGCATGATGAATAGTGAGTAGTTCTATTGCTCTAGGGCATAGGGATGAATCCTATGAACCCTATTTCTAAATTATGATTAATTGGTGAAATTGTTGCTAGAATTGATTAGGGTTAGGTTGGGATTGATTGATTACGGATAGCTAGGGATTCATATTGATTGGGATTTGCAAGAGATTGGATCCCAATTGATAGGAAGCCCTAGAAATTCGATTTAGATTTACGATTGAAATTTTCTAGAATTGGTTTGCAAGAGATTGGACCAAGGCTAGGGTTTTCAATCGTATTTCTATGCAAATACCCGTTTGCAAGAGAGACACTCGGCCTCAGTCGGACGTGCTCGGCCTCGGTCGGACGAACGACGAGGGGTAGCCTCAATCGTCCAGCTGATTACGCGGTCGGCGAGGGGCGGAGGGGAAGCCTCGGCCCGTGGATTAGATATCCTCCTGCGTAGACGAGAACACTCGTCAGGGGGGCCGGACCTTGGTTCCGGCCAAACCCCCTCCGATGCCTAAGTCAGACAGTGATCTGAAAGAGGAGGCCCGGCGGAGACGGTACGACTCGAGAGGAGATCGTTACGGCGTCTCACGTCGCGAGCGGGGGAGGAAGGAGGAGAAATGGGGGAACTAGGTCGTTGATGGAGTACCTTAGGTTTTGGATACCTGAGATGCGGTCCCTTGTCCGGTCGTCCTCCTAGCCCTTTTATAGAGCTCCGTCGTGATTGCCCCCGACCCACGTCGCTCGTCCGCCCTCAATCGTGCCCCCTCAATCCGCCCCCCCCCCCCCCCCCCCCCCCCCCCGTCGCCGCTCCCTGCGCCATGCCAGCATCTCCCCATAACTGCCATTAAGTGGTAGCGGGATCGAGGGAGCGGTTATCGCAGGAGTGGGTGAGTGACCAGTGTGTTACCGGGGCCGGGTCGGATCGACATTGGGGGGGTCCCCCATAGGGTCTTATCGAGTGGGCCTGAGTGCGCAGATGGGCTCTTGACCGGCGGTCGGGTTTCTGGGCTTGTGTCTTTCGGGCCTCGGCCAAATAGGCGTAACAATTGCCCCCATCGGTCGGGTCGATCGGCTTCGGCCGGTTCGGCTCGGCCGATGTGACTTCCGCCGACTTTGACAGGCTCGCCAGTCGATGCCGACTCATTTATTAGTCGTCATCATGAGTTGGCCCGTTCGATACTTTTAAGGCGCGGGCTCCGAAGCGCCGTCGGTCCTCTGATGCTGCCACGTGTAGCCGCAAGCTTATCCCCACCGCTCGCGGGGTCGTCTTAAGTTGAGAAGCCGAGGGGTTCGTAAGCTGCCCTCGGTGGGGTCGATCGGCCTTGGCTAGCTCGGTTCGACCGTTGTGCCTCCTGGGGTTCCGAGTGGCGCTTTAGTCGAGGCGTGGTCATAAATGTAGGTCATGATGAGGCGGATCGATTGGACTTCCCTTGGCGCCGATTTCGAAACGCCGCCGGTTCTTCGAGGCCTGCCACGCGTTCTTGGCAGGCGCTTCGAATTCGCCCCTGTGTCCGGTATATAAGATCCCCAGCCGCGTTGATCTCCACTTCTTTCTTGCTCTTCCCATTGTTCTAGGCTTTCCACAACTCGGAGTTTCCCGTCGCCTTCGCTTCCTTGTCTCATCCAAACCAGTTAAAAGGTAATTCCTTTCTCGCTCTCGTATTATGGCTGCTCTTAGGATAGGCGGTTCTGGCCAAGGGGCGAGGGATCCTCCGGAGTCCAGGCGTGGCGGGCCCCGGCTAGGGGGATCAGGTTCCTCCGCTGGGAGTCGTCCCTTCCGGGATAAGGGGAAAGGGAAGCTTTTCCCAGACTTCGCCTGTGATGACGTGGCGTCGGCTGCCGTGCGGCTTAACGTGCCCCCGGTTGTCCTCCGAACGCCATCGGGGACCCCTCCTTCAGTGGCCATGGAGATCCGGGAAAGGTATCTCTGCTTCCCGTACGATGTCCGAGTTCCATTCGCCGACGAGCGGATTTGCCTTCCGAGGAGCAATGAGGTCGGCGTCTACGTCGAGATGTTCTGCCTGGGTCTTCTCTTCCCGCTCAATCCCTTCTTCATCCAGGTCATGGAATATCTCATGGTGCCCCTTTGCCAGTTCACCCCTTGTTCGATTGCGGTTCTGACGGGCTTCGCGACGCTCTGCTGTACCCGCGGTCTGGAGCCGTCTCTCCCCCTTCTCTTCCACTTTTATCAGATCCAGACGGTCGGCCCGGGGTCATGGCTACAACTCCGAGCTCGCTCGAGGATGGAGTGCCTGACCGAGCTACCCCGCTGGTCGGGGGATTGGAGTTCGGATTATGTCTTTGTGATCTTCCTGGAGGACGCCCAGATTTTGAGAAGTTGGGGCGGGTCTGTCCAGCCTCGCCCGCCGCTAGCCCTCTCTGACGTTGATCAGGCAGCCGCCGCGCTGCTGTCGACCCTCCCCTTGGAATCGAAGTTCATCTGGTCTTTGTTGGACGACCTACTCCTGAAGGCCGTCTTGTGGTCTCCGGGTAGGTCGCTTTTTCAATCTCGAATCGCCCTGTGACTCATCCTGATTTTGGTTTCCTTTGCAGGGATGGCTGGCCGCGAGTTCGTCCGTGACGTCGATGAGCTGATCCGTCGTGGAGCCGCTCGGAGCCGAGGTAGTACCTCTGGAAGGGCGCCTCGGCGGACCGTTGAGGAGGAAGTGCGCCGAGCCGAGCCCTCCGTGGGTAAGGTGGTGGCCGTGCCTCCCGCCTCTTCTTCTGGCGATCCCCTTCCCAGCGGGGTCCCAAGGGCGGACCCGCCCCGCCAGCCCAAGAGGCGGGGGGTAACGACGGGTCTGGTGCAGTCCTTTCTGCCCTTGGCGTGCCCCCTCTGGTTCCCAAGGGTGGGGATGGTGCGAGGCGGAAGCGCTCTCCTCCGGCGCCCTCGGAGCCTCACAGAGGAAAGAAGAGGAAGGAGGACGCGGATCCCTCTAGTCTGGCGGGTTCCGTGCTCCCTGCAGCGACCACCGGGGATCTTCCGGTAGCCTTGACAACCACCCCCCTCGCAGCGTCCTCGCCCATATCACCGGGGATCGGAGCCCTGTTGGCGAGCAATATGGATTCCCTCGATGTCGTCCCTGGGAGTTCTATGTTTGTCGACCGAGCCTTGGCCCAGCAGGTTGCTGAGGTCTCCATCCCTCCCCAGGACCGCAGCCTCCTCAAGAAGATCCCTGTCGACAAGATGTCGGATTCCTTGGTCTTGATCCTTCAATAGGTTCGGTCATCTTGCTGTCCTCTCCTTCCCTTTATCCTCTTCTTAGCCCATGTCTCGTCTTCCAGGGTTCAGCGCTCGCCGTGGAGTTGCAGTGCCGAGCCGTCCTCTTGAGGGAGCTGGAGGAGTCCTCCATGAAGGCCCACGAGCGGGCCGGGGCGGCGGAGGTAGCTATGATGGAGGCTCAGATGGAGTCTCGTCATCTCAAGCTCCGTGTGGCCGAGCTGGAGGGGCGAGTGGGTGACCTCCAGGGAAAGTTAGAGGACGCTCGGCAGTCGGCTGAGGACGCGGCTGAGTCGTTCCGCCTGGAGAGGGAGGAGCTTCAGAGGGAACTATCGGATCGGCGTCAGATGGTGCGGCTTGCGGAGGAGGTGGAGAGGGGTGTCGTCGGGACCCTGGGGAAGAAGATCCTCGAGGTTCTCAGGGAGGCCTTCGGTACGTATGAAGACCTCATCGCCCCTCGGATTGTCGAGGTCGTCCAGTCTTCCTTCCGGGATTGTGCGGAGCGCGTTCGGCAGGCTCCCCCGCTTGTCGATCCCCCTCGCTCCGAGCAGGGCGAAGTGCCCGAGGATGTGTCCTCTCAAGCCCGGGCTCCCTAAGCCATCCCTCCTGGCCTTATCCTCAAATTTTTTAGCATCCGCTTCGCTTTGGGCCAGTCAACTTGAAATGGATCCCTGCCCCTGCTATCTCCTTCGGCTTCGCTACCGGCTCCAGAGCCAATAATTGCTGGTTGCATGGCTGTTCGCTTGGGCTGACAACTTTGGGTCTTTTGTCAACGAATTTTGCTCTGTCGGTGTCGACCTAGTTTCTGTAGGTGACGAACTTTGTCATTCGTCGAGAGTGGATTATTTGTGGAGAGGTTTCTTCGCTTCGATTCCCTGTAAATAAGACACATTTTTGTACCCTGGTTAACTGTTATAAACGAAATTGACTTACTCGGACTTCTCGGGTATTTTGCGTTGCTGCCTTGCTCTTGGCCTAGGACTGGATGACGTCCGCGCTGATTGGGGAAATTGCCCCCGGACTTATGAGCGCATGAGTCGGTCGGCGAGGGCAATGCTCCGCGGCTTAGGACCGGTCGACATCCGTGCCTGCTGGGGGAACTGCCCCCAGACTTAAGAGCGCAGGAGTCGGTCGGCGAGGGCAAAGCTCCTCGGCTTAGGACCGGTCGGCGTCCGTGCCTGCTGGGGGAACTGCCCCAGACTTATGAGCGCTGGAGTCGGTCGGCGAGGGCAAATATCCTCGGCTTAGGACCGGTCGGCGTCCGCGCTGGCTGGGGGAATTGCCCCCAGACTTATGAGCGCTGGAGTCGGTCGGTGAGGGCAAAGCTCCTCGGCTTAGGACTGGTCGGCGTCCGCGTTGGCTGGGGGAATTGCCCCCAGACTTATGAGCGCTGGAGTCGGTCGGCGAGGGCAAAGCTCCTCGGCTTAGGACGCGCTGGCTGGGGGAATTGCCCCCAGACTTATGAGCGCAGGAGTCGGTCGGCGAGGGCAAAGCTCCTCGGCTTAGGACCGGTCGGTGTTCGCGCTGGCTGGGAGAATTGCCCCCAGGCTTCCGAGCGCATGAGTCGGTCGGCGAGGGCAGTGCTCCCCTTCCCCCTCCAGTGAGGCGGCGGTCTTCATTCTTTTGCACCATTAGTGAAACGTCAATTCCGTCGAGGATTCAAGAAAGGACAAAAGGGAATGCAATTGTACTCTTAAGAGTCCTATCGGACTGGTACATTTGGAGGAAAGGAAACAGGGAATAAAGCTGGACAGAGGGATGTAAACCTAGATAATCCCCTCGGACCAGGCTACGACTGGGGGAGAGAGCTCGCCCGTTCACTCTATGATACGGAGGGGTCCTTGGACGGTGTTGATCTTCTTCCCCTTGTCCGGCTGCATGGAGGTCCCTTCCCCATGGGCCGGCTCGTCGGCTAAGCTCCTGGCGTGCCCCCGACTCATCAGCTTCTCAATGTCCTTCTTCAAGTGCCAGCAGTCTTCGGTGTCGTGGCCGTTGTCCTTGTGGTACTTGCAGTATTTCTCCCCATTCTTCCCCCCTCTCTTCGCTTTCGGTGGGGGGCGGTCGGTGCGCTCTTCCTTCTGTACTTGAGCGAGGACGGCGTCTGGGGTGGCGTCCCTTGTACCCTCTGCCCGCTGCCTGTTTCTCGGCCTCTTCTCGGTCTGGTACCCCTCGGGGCTGCTTCGCCCGTTGTCGCCACGCTTGGTCCCCTCGAGTGGCTTTTCCCGCATCTACGGCCAAGGCCTCCTCGGTCAACATGAAGCGCTCGGCCCTCGCCATGATCCCTGGGAGGTCCTTCAGGGGATCGTTGTGCAGAGATTTCTTAAGGCCTCTATGACGCAGCCCTTTCTTAAGGGCCGTTTGGACAACAAGGTCGGGAGGGCTGTTCACGTTCAGCCTCTCTGCGTTGAAGCGGCGCATGAACTGTCGGAGCGGCTCGGCTGGGTCCTGCACTATGTTAAACAGATGCTCCGGATCTGGCTTTATCTGTCTCCCTGCCATGAACTGTTTACAGAACAGCTGGGAGAGTTCCTCGAAGCTGTCGATGGAGCGGTTGGGTAGGCTGCGGTACCAGGTCCTCGCTGCCCCCCTGAGAGTTGAATAGAAGCCCCGGCAGAGCAGGTCATCGTCGGCTCCTTGGAAGGACATGTCCCCCTCGTAGTCCATCACGTGGTTTCCCGGGTCACCTATCCCGTCATACTTCCCCAACGCCGGGATCTTGAATCAAGATGGGACCCGCGCGTCGGTTATTCTCCGTGATAGAGGGCATCGGTCTCCGTGGATGCCCCCGGGGGTCCGACACCCGCCTGCCTCTGGTTCGTTCTACGGCGGAGGGGGCACCGGCGCCGGCGGGGCTGGCTCCACGGCTTTCGCCACACTGGGGGTCGGGCTGACCCGTCGCTCCCGGCTCCTCCCGCGGGAGCTCCTGCTCCACCGCGATCGGTCTCTCGAGTGGTGTCGATCGCCTCTCCTGCGGTGGGGCGACCGTGGTCGACGAGATGACGCGGTCACCGATTCGTCCCTCGTGCCTTCAGTTTCTCTTCGGCTCCTTTCACGACGAGGGGAGGAGGCGCGTGATCTCGCCTGGCGGGAGCCAGACAACGTGAACCGACGCTCCGTGTTCGGTCCTTGGTTCCCGTGGTCGTCGACCACAGCGGACCGTAAGAGCGGGGGACCCCCTTGCCCAATGATGGTCGTCGCCCAATGCGCCTCCGTTAGCCGGCGTGGTGCTGACGAGCTGCTGAACCGCCGCGACCAGCGTCTGGATGTTCGCGTTGGTCTCCTGGGCCAGGACACGGAGTTGTCCCTGTGTGGCCAATTCTGACCCGCCAATCTCTTCAGTTGTGGGGGCGAGGTGATTGTTGACGGGCGTGCCTTCGAGGTTGCCGTTGGATGCCCCATTCCCCTCCTCCGGGATGGGGGGCATGCGCTTCCTTCCGTTGCTGGCTCGTGCCATTGCGGGTTTGGTTTGCTTCTTCGTGGGACAATTTGTCGTTCCCACAGACGGCGCCAGATGTTTCAGAGTGTTTTCTCACTACAAAAGTGTTGACCGTGGGTAACCCGGTCAGCGTGGTCAAGGGATCCGCCTGGGTCCCTCGGGTGTGTCGAATCGAAGTAGATGAGGCGTGAGTCGGAGCTGCGGACGGCGTGGAGCATGTCGGCTGGGCCGAATCGGGGTCCTCGGTCGTCGGTAGGGCGAGGGAAGCCTCGGCCTGGGTTGAGACGCTCGGCCTCGGTCGTCGGTAGGGTGAGGGGAAGCCTCGGCCCGGGTTGAGACACTCGGCCTCGGTCGAACGTGCTCGGCCTCAGTCGGACGGACGACGAGGGGTAGCCTCAATCGTCCAGCTGATTACGCGATCGGCGAGGGGCGGAGGGGAAGCCTCGGCCCGTGGATTAGATATCCTCCTGCGTAGACGAGAACACTCGTCAGGGGGGCCGAACCTTGGTTCCGGCCAAAACCCCTCCGATGCCTAAGTCAGACAGTGATCTGAAAGAGGAGGCCCGGCGGAGACGGTACGACTCGAGAGGAGATCGTTACGGCGTCTCACGGCGCGAGCGGGGGAGGAAGGAGGAGAAATGGGGGAACTAGGTCGTTGATGGAGTACCTTAGGTTTTGGATACCTGAGATGTGGTCCCTTGTCCGGTCGTCCTCCTAGCCCTTTTATAGAGCTCCGCCGTGATTGCCCCCGACCCACGTCGCTCGTCCGCCCTCAATCGTGCCCCCTCAATCCCCCCCCCCCCCCCCCCGTCGCCGCTCCATGCGCCATGCCAGCATCTCCCCATAACTGCCATTAAGTGGTAGCGGGATCGAGGGAGCGGTTATCGCAGGAGTGGGTGAGTGACCAGTGTGTTACCGGGGCCGGGTCGGATCGACATTGGGGGGGTCCCCCATAGGGTCTTATCGAGTGGGCCTGAGTGCGCAGATGGGCTCTTGACCGGCGGTCGGGTTTCTGGGCTTGTGTCTTTCGGGCCTCGGCCAAATAGGCGTAACAGCAAGAGATTGGACGGGTAGGAACTATCTCAACCTAGGTCGTAGCTCGAGTTTGCACGATAGTGGGCTCGAGATATGATTGAACGATGATGTCGATCCTAATGCTAGCGGCTTAGGTTAGGGTTTGCAAGAGATTGGGCCCTAACCTAGGTTTGCTATAGACCGGCAATAGTGCGAGAGCGTGAGCTTGGTTCCACATTTAGTTGCGACTAGTTCATCTAAAATTCAAGTATAGCAATGATGTAACCTATGAATCACAACGATGAGATACGGTTCGTAGCGGGGATTCCCTATCCCTAGACGCTTTATTTCATTGATATTTCTATAAATATACGAACGATTGTGACAACTTTACCCCGTATTATTCTTGACCATTTCGATAGCTAGGTGATTAGAAGAAGACACTATCACAGTCCCTCCCTGAGTTCGATACCTGCTCGTCACTTCGCCGTGCGCTTGCGGTAAGACTACAATCGTTCTCCGGGTGTGTATCCGGGGCCGACCAAGCCTTTGGTTGTGCTCTAGGGTTGCATTTCTGGGGTCGACCAAATAGTCTGGGCAACAACCAGATCAACGAACCAAGATTCCAATGCTAGCACGTGCGACGAAGAGCTATGACGTGTCGCAACGTCGTAATCGGCAAAACAACAGAGAGGAAACACTTGGGTGGGACCCACAGCAGTTCTAGGGGTCAATGGGGGACCCATAACACCTCTGGAGGACTTGGGGGGCCCACAGTGCCAAGCGGTGCGACGGATGCGGGTTAGCGACGAATTTCGCTCGGTCAGACCGAGCCGCTGCGGAGATTTCTCTCGGTCAGACCGAGAGAACACAGCAGCCGGTCGGGTGCTGGGTGCAGAGCGGTTGCAGCGGAGCGGGTTGCAACGGAGCAGGGGAGCGGTGTGAT
The DNA here is from genome assembly GCA_030789695.1 of Scilla litardierei. Lineage (NCBI taxonomy): Eukaryota > Viridiplantae > Streptophyta > Magnoliopsida > Asparagales > Asparagaceae > Scilla > Scilla litardierei. Next base: position 25,523,708 of record CM061132.1, on the reverse strand, counting down.
GCGGGGAGCGGGTCGGTTAGACCGAGGGAAGCTCTCGGTCGTAGCGGGTGCAGGGCGGGCGTTGCAACGTTGCAGTTGCAACGTGCGGGCGGAGCGACGGTGCGGGAAAATCTCTCGGTCAGACCGAGGGAAAACGAGGAATTCCGTCGGTCGGGCACTGGGCGGCTGCAGTTGCGGTTGCGACGAACGTCGCAAGTGTGGATGCGAAAGTTGGGGAGAGATTTGTGATGGCTAGATTGATTGCTTGAGGGAAATGGGTTTCCTAAGCCTCCTATATATAGTGTAGATGGGTTTGACCAAGTCTAGGGTTTTATTTGAATTAAAATTGCTTTTTAATCAATTTTAAACCCAAAAATTCACCCACACTATATCTCAAGCAATAGGGGTGCGACCAAGGGGCTAGGATTTGGGTCAAAAATGTTTTGAAGAGTTATAATCTAATAGAAATTACATTGGGTCGAAAATACTTTAAAACTTGGTATTTAAAAATATTTTAAGCTTGGCTGAAAATGTAAAATAGGTCAAATGAAATCCAAAAATTACGAAATAAATATTGGGGTGATTGGGACGACGAGAGAAAGAAAACTAAGAAGACGGTTCATAATTTCGACATCGGGGGACGAAACTAAAAATAGAAACGTCTCACATCAAAAGCGAAAACCGCGACGTCTCTTCGAATAAGATCAAATCGTGGGAGAACGACCCGTGAAATATCGTTTCAAATTAGTGCCATAATTTAATACTCTCAGAGACGAACACAACGACATATCACACCAAAGTGTTCAAAAACAAACAAAGTCTAAAATAAATACGTGCACGTTCAAAAGCACATGCACGAAGAAGGTACGATCGAAAACCGACCGTTACATCTGCCCTCGTCGCACTATCAAACCAGCCAACCCTGTGATGGTTTCAGGATCAGCTCAACAAAAGCAACCCCTACCTCCTCAACAACAAGCTTTTCAGAATGCCAAGCTGAATCCACCAAGGCGTCAGGCATTTACTATGACTGCTGCTAAAGCCGAGACCACTAATCAAGTGATCTCAGGTAATCTCTAGTCCACAGTATCATACAACATTCTATATCATATAGTGAGTATGTCTTGCTAAGACGTATCCTATCTTGATCTAGGTATTATCTTAGTATCTGCATCTCCAGCTCTAGTCTTGTTTGATTCAGGAGCTTCACATAGCTTCTTGTCGCAAAAGTTTGCGACGGATCATTCTATTACTATCTATGATCTTCCAAGATGTTGGAATGTCAACACTGAAAATGGCATAGTAAAGGTCTTTACCGGGTGCAAGTCATGTCCACTAGTGATCTGTGGATGTGAATTGTTCGCTGATTTCATGATCATCAGCATAGCCAACTTTGATGTGATACTCGGCATGGATTGGTTAGGAACTTGCTACGCTAACATCGACTGTCACCAGAAGAGTGTAGTGTTTAAAATTCCTGAACATCCTGTGTTCGAGTTCCTGAATGGAAGTTGTTCGCTTGGTCCTATCAAGTTTCAGGCCAAACCGAATGAAGCAATAGTCGCATCAATACAGGTTGAGCCTAAGAAACCTTTAGTAGTTCGAGACTTTGAAGACGTATTCCCTGAATATATTTTGGGATTACCACCAGACCGAGATCTCAAATTCACTATGGACCTCATGCCAAACACTCAACCTATCTCCAAGGCTCGTTACCGTATGGCTCCTACTGAATTGGAAGAACTTCGAAGTCAGCTCGATGACCTGTTGCAGAAAGGATTGATACAACCTAGTGTGTCTCCATGGGGTGCGCCTGTCTTATTGGTCAAGAAGAAGGATGGGTCGAGAAGAATGTGCGTGGACCATCGAGAACTGAACAAGGTGACTGTAAAGAATAAATATATGTTGCCTCGCATCGATGATATTTTTGATCAACTCGGTGGATCACGAGTCTTCTCCAAGCTGGATCTCAGAAGTGGTTGTCATCAAGTGAAGGTCAGGAATGAAGATATTCCTAAGACAGCTTTTCGGACCAAGTATGGACACTACGAATTCGTAGTCATGCCTTTTGTGTGATTAACACCCCAGCGGTATTCATGAATTTCATGAACCTTATATTATATGAGTTCTTGGATAAATTCGTAGTTACTTTCATCGATGACATCCTGGTCTACTCGAAGAGCGAGGAAGATCATGCCAAGCATCTGCAGATAGTTTTGGAGACTCTACGTCGTCATCAGCTCTATGCCAAGTACAGCAAGTGTGAATTCTGGCTGGATCGAGTCGCCTTTCTTGGACATATAGTTTCGGGAGATGGTATTTCGGTCGATCCTGAGAAAGTCGCATCTGTTAGAAACTGGCCGACACCACAGTCAGTTTTGGACATCCGCAGCTTTCTAGGATTAGCTGGTTATTATCGTCGATTCATCAAGGACTTCTCAAAGATTGCTGAGCCGATGACTCGACTGACTAGGAAGGATATTAGGTTTGTTTGGTCTGAAGCTTGTGAGCAGGCATTCAGAGAATTGAAGATGAAGCTGACAACCGCACCAGTTCTAACTATTCCGAATAGAACTGGAGGATTTGAAGTTTACTGTGATGCATCTGAAAAAGGTCTTGGAAGTGTGCTGCATCAACATGGTTGCGTAGTTGCATATGCTTCTCGACAACTGAAGAATCATGAGAAGAATTATCCAACACACGACTTAAAGTTGGCAGCCGTCATCTTTGCTCTGAAGATTTGGAGACATTTTCTGTTGGGAGAGCAAGTGAAGATATTCACTGACCACAAGAGCTTGAAGTATATTTTCACATAGAAGGAGCTCAACATGAGACAACGAAGATGGTTGGAACTTATGGCTGATTATGACATCGACCTCCAGTATCATCCTGGGAAGGTGAATGTCGTGCTTGATGCATTGAGTCGACTACCAACAGTCATGACTCTGACGACTCAATGGAGACTTCAACAAGACTTGAAAGAAATGGGAATTGAAGTCGTATTTCTAGGAGCTACATCATCATTGATGAACATGCAGATTCAGTCTACCATCATCGATCGAATCAAAGCTGCTCAATCTGGAGACGCAAAGCTGCAGAAGATCAAGAAACAAGTTGAAGCTGGTCTACGAACATAATTTCGTATTCATGAAGATGGATCTTTAAGGTATGGAAGTCGCATCTGTGTACCTTCAGGAGAGATCAGGGAAGAGCTGCTGAATGAAGCACACAGCTCTCCTTACTCCATACATCCAGGTGGTAGCAAGATGTACAAAGATCTGTGAATGAACTTTGGGTGGATTGGAATGAAGAGAAGTGTGGTCTGAAGCGTCGCCAAATGCCTCGTATGTCAGCAAGTGAAGGCTGAACATCATCGAGCCGCTGGATTGCTTTAACCTCTACCTATTCTAGAGTGTGTTGAGTATTGATTCCCCGGATTTGGTTTTGATGATGAACAAACATAAATATCGTGAACTAACTCTTTGTGAGCGTAATTATGGAGATCGTCGCCAAAATTCTATGAACATCAAAAGCGACGTCTCAAGACTTCTCAAAATGTGTGATCGAGTGCCTGAAGCTTCGTTGAAGCTAAAGGAGCATTATTGAAGTCAAGAAGATTCGGATTAAAGCTTTGAAGACGGTTCGTCAAGTTTAATTTATAGTCTTCTAGCTTCTTTTCGTAGAATGTTAAGCCTTGAGTAGGTCTTACATGATTATCTTCATAACGCTCATATCTTAGAGCTAGGATTATCTTAGAAGCCCATAGAAACTTTCCCGAAGCTTCACGCTTCATTTCGCAGCTTCTTGTGCATATTAGTTGGTTCAAGAAGAAAAACCAACCGACTAGATTGTCATCTAGTCGGTCAGTAATCCTTCTTGAACCGACTAGATCACCTTGCTAAATTTAGCATCTTCATTGTTGACCAATTAGTCGGTCCAAGAAGGTTCACCGACCGACTAGTTGTCAAACTAGTCGGTTTGGAATCCCTCTTAGACCGACTAGTTAAGACTTCATTTTTCTGCCTGAGCCACTGTTTACAGTTAGTCGGTCCAAGAACATTCATCGACCGACTAGTTGTGAAACTAGTCGGTTGGAATTTGTTCTTAGACCGACTAGCTCTCTTTGAATTCAACCTATTCTATTTCAACTCTTAGTCGGTCAAAGAACACTCACCGACCGACTAGTTGTCAAACTAGTCGGTTGGCAAGTCTTCTTAGACCGACTAGTTCTAACTCCTTGAATTCACTTTATTGGCTGTGAACTAGTTAGTCGGTCCAAGAAGAATCACCGACCGACTAGTTGAGAAACTAATCGGTCAGTGATCCTTCTTAGACCGATTAGACTGCTTCACAAATAGATCCGTTGGAGTATCAAATGCACGAATCTTCCCTCTCTCTCCTCTCTATCCTATATAATCTTGAGATGCTTCTTCATAGCATTCAAGGCTGCCATTATTGAGTTTTAGAGATCAAAGAGAAGAGCATTTAATTCTCATTTCCAAGCTTTCATTTCTCACAAGAATCTCTCTCTCTCTCATATTCCTCAAGAGAGATCTCATTGATTGTGAGCCACTCAAGCTAGGAGCTTGAATCCAAGTCTACAACATCTCCCTAGCCACCTATTGCTGATCATCTTGGTGGAGCTAGGGTTTGGTGACTTCTTCTTCCTCAAAATCCTCCTTGCCCTAAAATCGTAAGTTTACTCAAGGCATAGGATTTTGTTGGTAAGCATTTCATATTTCATTTACTTTGATATTAAGTTTTTCTCTCGGTTGTGAGAGAAGTTTGTGATCCCGGTTTGTGGGAGTCACATTTTCATTTGTGTATGATTTGATCTTGTAGAGGTTTTCTACAAGAATTTCATAGTGCAAATTTGAGTTAGAAGTTTCTAACTCAAGTAGCCGGAGGGGATCCGGGTGTTTGGGACGTAGGATCACCGAGAACAAGTCGGGGAGACTTGGGTGGATCCGAACCCGTTACATCATTTGTTTGTGCTTGTCTTTCTTTGTTGTCAATATTTTCATTCCGCATTGTTGGTTGAGTTTGCACGATAATTAGGAATAATTACTCTTGATTATTTTAAAGTACTATTCACCCCCCCCCCCCTCTAGTACTTGTGCAGTAGCTATTAGGGCATTACATTTGGTATCAGAGCCAAGTTTATAGCTATGTCTTCCAACGACAACAAGACCGTTCGTCCACCTTCAGACTACAGCACCTTCAGGAACCGTGAAGGAGCTTCTTCGATGATGGAAGGACACTCCTCAACTAGGCCTCCCTTCTTCAACGGTACCAATTATGGGTACTGGAAATGCCGGATGGAAACGTTCCTACGGAGCACTTCACTATGGAGAGCTACGTTGACGGAGTATGTCGAGCCCACTGAACCAGACTTCGCGAAGTGGACTACCACGGAGGTCGCCGCGGAGGTAAACAATGCCAAGGCAATGAATTCCTTGCAATGTGCATTGGAGCCCGAAGACTTCAATAAGATATGCACATGTAAGAGTGCATATCAAATCTGGAACTCACTCCTCATCTTGCATGAAGGAACAAGTTGGGTAAGAGAATCCAAACTCACTGTTGTAAATAAAGATTACGAATTATTTCATATGTAACAGGGTGAGAAGATGAAGGAGTACTATGCTCGCTTCGTTGACATTACCAATGAGTTGGAGGCTCTTGGAAAGACCTACACCCAAAAGGAGAAAGTCTCAAAGATAATTGATGGACTTTCTTCTTGTTGGGAAAAGCGTACCTTCGCCATCGAGGAAGGTACCGATATGAATAAATATACTGTCGTTCAACTAATGGGTACATTGATGTCTTATGAGGTACGCAAGGACAGTAAACTAAAGATGCAAGACAAGATGAAGTCGTACTTGAAGCAAGACGAACCAAAGAAAAAGGCGATTGCGTTCAAGGCCGCTCCATCTACATATACCGATGATGAAGAATCGGAAGACAAGTTGGACTTGGAATCCATTGCCCTCATGGCAAAGAAGTTCAACCGATTCTTTCGGAAAGGTAACTTCAAGAACAAATCTAAATTTAGTTCTTCTAACGCCTCCGCTCCTTTGTGTTTTAAATGCAACAAGCCAGGACACATGAAAGCGGATTGTCCTCAAAACAAACATAAGGAGAAATGGAAGGCGCCCAAGTTCGACAATTCAAAGAAGTACAAGAAAGGGTACAAGAAAGGACTTGTCGGAACATTCACCGACTCCGACGAGGACTCCTCAAGTGGAGAGTCGGATGATGAACAAGTGGAGCAAGCACACATGTGCTTCATGGCTAGAGAGGAACATGATCAAGAGTCCTCCTCCGATGAAAGCGAGGATGAAGGCGATGAGGTAACTATGGATGATCTTAGATTAGCTAACGAGCAAATTTGGTCTAAGTATTCTAAACTAGTAATTAGATATACTAAGACTAAAGATGAGCTAACTAGTCTACAAACCTCACCTAAGCCTATCGTCATCAACAACGACACCGTTGTTGAAGACTTGAGAAATGAGATTGTGAATCTCAAATCTCAACTTGAGCATGTTCATATTGAGGAATCGGATGAACGCGAGATAGCGGATTTGATTTCTCGAAACTCAACGTTGGGTATTGAGAATGAAAATCTCAAGTCTCGTGTTTGTGTACTCACATCGCAAGTGTTCATGTTGGATGCTTCTATGCATTCTCTCACCGAGAAGTATGAGTGCACATTAGGCCGAATTAATAAATTTAATAAAGGTAAGGACCATTTGGATAATATCCTAAATGACTTACTTCCGGCCAATCATCACATTGGCTTGGGGTATAAGATGGGAAATTCATCCAAATCGTCTACCACCTTTGTTAGGCCATCTTCCGAAGCCTCAACTAGTGGGAGTAAACACCCTATGGGTAGTTCATCTACCAATGGTGCTTCCACTAGGTACACACCCTCATTTGGAAAGAAACCCACTTTGGGTGGACCTCCAAAGAAGGGTCATGCTTATATGTACACCAATACTATGCCACGTAGGAACACACATCCTACTCCACCGGTTCACACGTATGATGATTTTTATGCTTCACGTCCACGAGCACGTGCACACCAAGTGAGACACCCTCACGCACGTGTTCCTCCACATGCATATGTTCATCCACATTATTATATGAATGATTACCATAATGCACCATTTCATCATGTGCCATATGCTTATCCACGACATGCATTTACTAGGCCACCTCCTCATAGGCCACATGCATCACGTAGACATCAACAATATATGCATGCTCCCAATAGGAATAGGGCTCCCAAAATATTCACTATTTGGGACCCGAAGAACACTAACATGCATGAGAAACAAGTATACATGAATTCCTATATTATGAGTGTCGTGCATAATGATGATTATGTTGGGAAGTCTAAGTCCAATTGGACTTGGCTTCCAAAGGTCTAATCTTTTAGGACCCAATGACCTTGGGTACCATGGAAAAATATTTCCATCTTTAGGTACTCAAGAAAAAGAAACGGAGCAACAAATCCAAATTTAGCTCCAAGGATGGGTGGATACTCGATAGCGGGTGTTCAAAACACATGACGGGTGAAGCTCAATTGCTCTCCGGAGTAGTGCCCATTGCAAATGGGAACCGAGTCGTCTTTGGAGGCAACGAGAGCAGAACCATCATTGGTGTTGGTAAAGTAGGTAACCCATCTAAACCTCTAATAATTGATGTACACCTTGTTAAAAGATTAAATCACAATCTTATTTCAATAAGCCAACTTTGTGACAAAGGTTACAAAGTTAGCTTTGCGAAAGGAATGTGTCATATTTTGAATAAATATACTAATAATGTGTTATTCTCTGGCACACGCCATAAGGATATTTATATATTAGATCTTCCAAATTCACATGAACAATGTCTCATTGCCAACACAAGTGAACAACACTTATGGCATCGACGTTTTGGTCATGTGAACTTTGAAACACTTTTCAAACTTTCCAAGTTAAATTCTATTAAAGGTTTTCCTAAGCTTGTCTTTCAAAAGAAAAGCTTTTGTGACTCGTGTCAACGAGGCAAACTTCCAAAATCGTCATTTAAACCTAAGAAAAGCATTTCATCTAAGCGTCCTCTAGAGCTTTTACATCTAGATCTTTTTGGGCCAACTAGAGTTGCTTCATTAGGGAATGCTCGATATGGACTTGTCATAGTTGATGACTTTTCTAGATTTACTTGGGTATTTTCTTTAAGTAATAAAATGATGCTTTTGAAAACTTCACAATATTTGTTAAGAAAGTACAAAATCTCATTGGAACCACCATTGTCACTATTCGTAGTGATCATGGAGGGGAATTTGAGAATGAGTCTATCTCAAATTTTTGTGATGAAGTTGGTATTACTCACACCTTTTCTTTCCCTCGCGCACCCCCTCAAAATGGTGTTGTTGAGAGAAAAAATAGGATACTAGTGGAATGTGCTCGTACAATGCTTGATGATAGCCAACTTGGGCGGAAGCGGTACATACCGCTTGCCACGTGTTTAATAGAATACTTTTGAGGCCCGGCACCAAACAAACTTGTTATGAATTGTTGTTTGGTAGATTGCCTCAAGTTAAACATTTTCGAGTTTTTGGCGTAAAATGTTTTATTAAAAACACGTATGGAAATTTGGACAAGTTTGATCCAAGATCCGATGAGGGAATATTTGTTGGATATTCCTCCCATAGCAAAGCCTACCGGATATACAACAAAAGAACCTCAACGATCGAGGAATCTCTTCATGTTTCTTTTAATGAAAATTTTGTCCCTACTAGAATTAGTAATGATGATGATTCCATGGATGTTTTATGTGATTCTATTGGTAATTCTAATTCTATTGATTCTATTGATACTAACCCTACTGATGATACTTATGAGAATGTTCCTAGTGATCAGGGAATTCCCAAACGGCTTCATACAGTTCGTGACCATCCTCATGAGCAAGTCATTGGCAACATACTTAATAGTGTCAATAAGAGATCTCAAGTCAACTACTTCGCTCATTGTTCCTTTGCCTCCTCAATAGAGCCAAAGAATATTAACGAAGCGTGCGAAGATAGTGCTTGGATCCTAGCCATGGAGGAAGAACTCATTCAGTTTGAGAGGAATGAGGTTTAGGAGCTTGTTCCATTGCCTTCGAATAACCACACCGTTATAGGAACGAAGTAGATTTTCAAGAACAAGACCGACGTGAACCAAAACGTCGTCTGGAACAAAGCTCGGTTAGTAGCTCAAGGCTACCGGCAAGAGAAATGTATAGATTTTGAAGAATCCTTTGCTCCGGTAGCTAAATTAGAATCTATTAGGTTATTGTTATCTTTTGCTTGCCATAAAGATTTTAAACTCTTTCAAATGGATGTCAAAAGTGCGTTTTTAAACGGAGATGTTGTTGAGGAAGTTTATGTTTCTCAACCTTCGGGTTTTATAAATGAAAAATTTCTAAATCATGTTTTCAATCTTAAGAAAGCACTTTATGGTTTGAGACAAGCTCCACGAGCTTGGTATGACCGCCTAAAGAACTTTCTTTTGGATTTGGGTTTTAAAATGGGTGAAGTTGATTCTACATTATTTGTTAAGTATGCGAATCATGATATTATTTTAGTTCAAATTTATGTTGATGATATCATTTTCGGTGCTACTAACTTCACTCTTTGCGAAGAGTTTTCTAATGTCATGAAGGACCAATTTGAGATGAGCCACATGGGTGAGCTCAAATATTTCTTAGGTCTCCAAATTCGCCAAATGAACGATACAATCTTCATCCACTTAACCAAGTACACGGTGGAGTTGCTAAAGCGATTTGGAATGGAGAATGCCTCAGGCAATAAGACTCCAATGAGCACTACTACACATCTTGATAAAGATACGGGCGGCAAAGATGTAGACATTCATCTATATCGAGGTATGATAGGTAGTTTATTATATCTTACTGCTAGTAGGCCCGATATTAAGTTTGCCGTATGTGTATGTGCTCGTTATCAGTCTCAACCTAAGGAATCTCACTTAATAGCGGTAAAACATATTTTCCGTTATTTAAGTTACACCCTCGACTACGGATTATATTATCCAAAGTCTAGCACATATGAGTTAATCTCATATATTGACGTAGATTATGCTGGATGTAAATCCGACAGGAAAAGTACTAGTGGCACTTGCCATTTTATGGGAAATTCTCGTGTCTCTTGGTTTTCCAAGAAGCAGAATTCCGTATCACTTTCAACCACCGAGGCGAAATATATTGCCGCCGGTGCTGCGTGTGCTCAGGTTCTTTGGATGAGACACACTCTTAAAGACTTTGGTATAAACTGTGATACTTGCCCTATCATGGTGGACAACCAAAGTGCAATATGTCTCTCTAAGAATCCGGTACACCATTCCCGTTCTAAACACATAGATGTCCGTCACCATTTCCTAGATGATCATGTTGCTAAAAAGGACATCATTTTAGTGTACGTTGAAACCCAGAAGCAAATCGACGATATTTTCACGAAACCACTCAAGGAAGACTCCTTTGTGCGGTAACGTCGAGAATTGGGGATTATGGGTGAATCCGAGATTTAGGATTCATATTTTTTAATAATCTTGCATGATAATAATTTTCGTTATATATGCTCATGCTAGATGTGTTGGGATTTTCTGGATTTATGGTTGGATTTTCGGAATTTATGCTAAAATTGTTCATGAACGTCGTATTTATATTTTTCGATGTTTTATGGGGTAGTATAATGATGTGTGACAGTATTTCGATGTTTCGTCCAAGTGTGCATAGGAGAGAACTTAAAATTTCGACATTTCAAATTTTTGGACTCTTTTAGTCGGTCCCAGTTCATTGGCCGACCGACTAGTTTGAGTTCTAGTAGGTCAGTTTTTGAACTCAGACCGACTAACTCATGCCCTATTTTTGACTTTGCTTGTTGTTTGCACTTAGTCGGTCCAAGCTCATTGGACGACCGATTAGATTGCATTCTAGTCGGTCAGCACTTGAACTTAGACCGACTAAATGCGTCAGGGGCAGCTGTGTCTTTTGGTATTCCGATCGACTTATATTACCCCGCACCGATTAGAATTCTTTCTAATCGGTGACATCCCACCTCTCAAACCCCCTAACCCCCGCGACCCTCCATCTTCCTCAGCCAGCTCCGCCGTCTCCGATCGCCGTGTGTCACCGCCGGCCATTTCTCCCTCCTTCCTAGGGTCTCGCTGGGTATAGCTCTCTCTCCCTCTCAGTTTTTAGGGTTCATTTCTACTTCGATTTCGTTCTACTTAGGGTTTCGACCTAGGTTTTCATCGCTCAATCTCTCGTTTGCTCTCGTGCGTTCGATTTTGAGTTGTCTCGTCTCGATCATGGCGAAGACACGTCTCCCTATCCGTCCATCTAGTCCGTCTCCCATGACCGTTGAGTCTCCTCTTACCGACCCCCCTCAACCCAAACGTCGCGCCAAATCGACTCGTCCATCCTCCTCTTCGCCTCCTCTTAAGAAGAAGAGGACGGCAACTGCTAAGCCTAGAGCCCGTTCTTCACAACCCAAATCTAGCTCTTTCCGTGCTCCCACTCCTCCCGATGACTCTGACGCAGAGTATATTCCTGAGTCTGAGCCTACCGCTAGGGCTCCTACTCCTCCTCCTCGATCTAGCTCTCGTCCGTCTAAGGGGAAGGGTCCCATGCCTTTGGGTGTCGTTGTGTTGCGATGACCCGTTGTGTCTCGCAGCTTACAACAGTATCGAGCACTGTCCATTGATATTGGAGCACTTCGTTCTGTTCTCAGACTTTCCACATCTCGCCGATCTTCTCTCCTATAGCGGGCTTTTAGACTATCTTCGCCATGACCCCAAGGCGAACCCTCACCCGTACCCCCGACTCGTCAAATTATTCTATGCAAATCGAGTACGGGATGAGTATGACGACACCCACTGCATTGAGACGACTGTCTTGGGGACACCTATTGTCCTCACGGCAGAAATCTTAGGGCAGTTGATCGGTGTCTCATCCTCTGGCCTGTTTCCTGCTGATATCTCCGTGGATGATATCCACGATCTTGACCAGTCGATGCTTTCTGAGATGTTCCATGTCATCCCTCCTGCCATGATTGGCGTCCCTTCCAAATCATTTAAGACTAACGCTTGGGTCTTCAATCGTATCTTGAAGTCGTGCCTCCTACCGAAGTACGGCTCTTCTAGCTTGCCCTCCCAGCCGTTCCTCAAGCTGATCTACGCTCTTTTCATGGGGAGCGAGATCAATTGGGCTCGTATTATCTTAGATAAGATGGACTCATTTGAATGCATCCGAAAGTCCACCAAGTCTGCTCACATCCCATATCCTTGTATGCTGACCCTTGTATTTCGTCACTTCGGTGTCCCTCTCCCTCCCGATGACCAGCATCCGTTGGGTCCTCCCCTGAATGTGACGGCCGTCAAGAAGTCTCTTGCGGCATTACGTCACGTTCAGAGGACTACCCCTCTGCTTCAGCTGCTCCTACTCCTTCTCCTACTCTGTCACTCGCTGAGTTTGTAGTTTTCTTGCGACGTGTGGAGTCTCGTGTTTCCCGTTCTGAGGAGATGCTAGCTCGCATATGTTCTCACTTGGGCATTGAGGTTCCTCCTTCAGTTTCTGACGAGGAGGAAATGGATGAGGCTGATCTCCAGGACCTTGTTGGATCTCCTGCTCGTGCCACCGAAGGGTCCGTCTGCTGCTGCTCCTTCTGCTGGTACTCCTGAGAGCACACCTACTGTCACCATTCCTTCGGTGGATACTTCTACTGGTGCTTTCGAGACCACTCCTGTTGTGACTCTCCCTTCGGTGGACACTCCAGTCGACCCAGTGACCACCACCCCTTCTGCAGAGCCTGCTGCTGCTGCTGATCCTGCATCCGCCTCCTGAGCTTGCGTTGGAGGACTCTCCCATGTGCACATTGGATGATCTACTTTGTCGTGAGAGAGTGGGGTAGGATAGTTGGGTGATTCTGATTTTTGATGTATTATTTTGGATGTTTTGATGATACATTTTGTTGTATGTTCATTTTTGATGTCTGTTGAGACTATGTTGTATGATGTGCTCCGATCTGTATGATCGTTTATATGTGTGTTGGCGGATGTATACTTTTGATGTACCTTGTTAGATATATATATACATCGTATTGACGTTTACTTCAGTGTGCACATTATATTTTTTTGTCTCTGATGTTGATTTCGTCGCTCGACGATAATATATTGATTAAATAGAAATTCTTTCTATGAAAACATAGAATTGTTTTCCATGCACTAAATTCATCAAATATGTTGATATTGGAGAGTATGTTCCATAACTCTATACGTGAAATTGATTTGAGTGTTGCTGATTTTATTTTTCGATTATCGACTAGGGTCCCGGTGGCTTGCTTTGATTTACTTCGTATTTTACATTGGTGTCATTTGGACCGTGGTCGTATTCTACGACTCCCGTGCTTTTCATTTGTTGTCGTTGATCTCCTCTCACTCTTTTTGCTAATGCCAAAGGGGGAGAGAATTAATAATGACGATGTGTTAAATGATAATTTAAAGCAATTTACCGTGAATCTAATTTGATATGTTAGATCCAGGGGGAGTTAAGATATAAAAATGGATTTAGATCCTAAATTTCAATAATTGGATTCACATTTTATACTTTCCTTGTCTGCTTGATGCTTTTGATTATTATTTTATATGGAATTAACGTGTCATCAATGCAGGGCGAGTAAGTAAATTTCATTTGAATAATTATTATTGATTATTATTTATGTTGGTTTGTCATCACCAAAAGGGGGAGAATGTTGAGTATTGATTCCCCGGATTTGGTTTTGATGATGAACAAATATAAATATCGTGAACTAACTCTTTGTGAGCGCAGTTATGGAGATCGTCGCCAAAATTCTATGAACATCAAAAGCGGCGTCTCAAGACTTCTCAAAATGTGTGATCGAGTGCCTGAAGCTTCGTTGAAGCTAAAGGAGCATTATTGAAGTCAAGAAGATTTGGATTGAAGCTTTGAAGACGGTTCGTCAAGTTTAATTTATAGTCTTCTAGCTTCTTTTCGTAGAATGTTAAGCCTTGAGTAGGTCTTACATTTTTATCTTCATAACGCTCATATCTTAGAGCTAGGATTATCTTAGAAGCCCATAGAAACTTTCCCGAAGCTTCACGCTTCATTTCGCGGCTTCTTGGGCATCTTAGTTGGTTCAAGAAGAAGAACCGACCGACTAGATTGTCATCTAGTCGGTCAGTAATCCTTCTTGAACCGACTAGATCACCTTGCTAAATTCAGCATCTTCACTATTGACCAATTAGTCGGTCCAAGAAGGTTCACCGACCGACTAGTTGTCAAACTAGTCGGTTTGGAATCCCTCTTAGACCGACTAGTTAAGACTTCATTTTTCTGCATGAGCCACTGTTTACAGTTAGTCGGTCCAAGAACATTCATCGACCGACTAGTTGTGAAACTAGTCGGTTGGAATTTGTTCTTAGACCGACTAGCTCTCTTTGAATTCAACCTATTCTATTTCAACTCTTAGTCGGTCAAAGAACACTCATCGACCGACTAGTTGTCAAACTAGTCGGTTGGCAAGTCTTCTTAGCCCGACTAGTTCTAACTCCTTGAATTCACTTTATTGGCTGTGAACTAGTTAGTCGGTCCAAGAAGAATCACCGACCGACTAGTTGAGAAACTAATCGGTCAGTGATCCTTCTTACACCGATTAGACTGCTTCACAAATAGATCCGTTGGAGTATCAAATGCACGAATTTTCCCTCTCTCTCCTCTCTATCCTATATAATCTTGAGATGCTTCTTCATAGCATTCAAGGCTGCCATTACTGAGTTTTAGAGATCAAAGAGAAGAGCATTTAATTCTCATTTCCAAGCTTTCATTTCTCACAAGAATCTCTCTCTCACTCATATTCCTCAAGGGAGATTCTCATTGATTGTGAGCCACTCAAGCTAGGAGCTTGAATCCAAGTCTACAACATCTCCCTAGCCACCTATTGCTGATCATCTTGGTGGAGCTAGGGTTTGGTGACTTCTTCTTCCTCAAAATCCTCCTTGCCCTAAAATCGTAAGTTTACTCAAGGCATAGGATTTTGTTGGTAAGCATTTCATATTTCATTTACTTTGATATTAAGTTTTTCTCTCGGTTGTGAGAGAAGTTTGTGATCCCGGTTTGTGGGAGTCACATTTTCATTTGTGTATGATTTGATCTTGTAGAGGTTTTCTACAAGAATTTCATAGTGCAAATTTGAGTTAGAAGTTTCTAACTCAAGTAGCCGGAGGGGATCTGGGTGTTTGGGACATAGGATCACCGGGAACAAGTCGGGGGGGCTTGGGTGGATCCGAACCCGTTACATCATTTGTTTGCGCTTGTCTTTCTTTGTTGTCAATATTTTCATTCCGCATTGTTGGTTGAGTTTGCACCATAATTAGGAATAATTACTCTTGATTATTTTAAAGTACTATTCAACCCCCCCCCCCCTCTAGTACTTGTGCAGTAGCTATCAGGGCATTACAGAGTGGAAATGGCAACACATCACTATGGACTTCGTGACTGGACTACCTCGGAGCTCAAAACAAAATGACGCCATCTGGGTGATCGTTGATCGATTAACCACGCCGACACATTTCATACCATTCCGAGTAGGACAATCCACGAAAATACTTACGAAGAAGTATATGGTGGTAATGATATATCTCATACCTTTAAACTCCTTACGGTATACATAGTGATATCTGATTACCGCAAGAAATTGTGAGGCTACATGGAGTTCCAATGAGCATCGTCTTCGACCGAGACACGAGGTTCACCTCACATTTCTGGAAGAGCCTGCAATCGAATCTGGGTACACATCTCAAATTCAGCATTGTGTATCACCCGCAGACTGATGGCCAATCAGAGCGTACCATCCATATTCTTGAAAATATGCTGAGAGCATGCCTGCTGGATTTCAAAGGATCATGGGAAGATCATCTACACTTGGTAGAATTTTCTTACAACAATAGCTACCAAGCCAGCATCGGCATGGCCCCTTTCGCGACACTCTATGGAAGGAAATGTTCGATCTCCATTAAGTTGGGATGACATTGGAGATCGAGAACTTTTATGTCCTAAGATGATCGTGGAAGCTGTTGATGTGGTGCGTACTATCAAAGACAAGCTGAGAATCGCACAAGATCGCTACAAACACTGGGCTGATGCCAAGCATCGACATTTGGAATTTCAACCTGGAGACCATGTTTTTCTAAAGATCTCACCAAACAGAGGAGTGATACGCTTTGAAAAACGAGGAAAGCTCAGTCCGAGATTCATCGGATCATTCGATGTGCTAGAGCGAGTTGGAGAAGTACTTTATCGTCTGGCCCTGCCACCATCATTGGAGGGAGTTCATGATTTATTTCATATCTCCCAACTGCGTCGTTACATCAGCGACCCCAAGCATGTAGTCGACCTCTTGGAGATTACTATTCGTCCGGATCTCACCTATGAGCAACAACCTGTGCAGATCATAGACCGTCGACAGAAGACTCTCAGGAACAAAGTTATTGAGCTAGTGAGAGTTATGTGGCATCATGATTCGCCTGGTGAATCCACCTGGGAACGTGAAGAGGAAATGCGTGAGCGTTATCCTTATCTCTTTCCTTAAATTCCGAGGATGGAATTTTTATAAGGAGGGTAAGATGTAACTGTGTGTTTTCGTCAACACAACTATTTGTGTGTTTAACCTATTAAACTATTTTTCGTCAGGAGTTTTATGATTTCAAAATTTTCTTATCAAACTAGTTATGGAGTAATTTAGTAAGTTCGGGTTTCATCAAATTCATCTAAATAATTGGATAAAATTTCATTTTCACTCATTGCTGTTTTGGCTTAATGAATTAATTTTTTATACAAACATCATCAAAATGTTTTCAAACTTCTATGGTATCATCCTATGATCATTTAGACCTTCCCACATTAATTTCGTAATTTTCTGAAGCCAAATCAATAGAGAACCCGTAAACCCGCTTCCTAAACATTTTAGCCCAAAACTCGTATTTTCGTAGCTCAAACCCCTAATTGAATCTCGTATTCGCAATCCTTGCGACGATACGAACCCGTGGGTATGTTTTCATAATTTTTCGGGGTCATATGCCATCTTCATTCGATCCTAACATCGTTGTTTTGACAGGATCCTACAAAAACAGGGTTGTATTCCTCCGTTTTACTAATTACATCCCCTAATCACTTTTTACCCCTATTAATTAATAATTACATTAACCTACTTACTAATTACCCTAACCATGACTAACATGTGAGGGAGAACCGTGTCACATTTTTCCTAACTTAGTCAAAACAACAAATCTTATCTAATCTTCATAATTAAATGACATTTGACTAAACATTTAATAGGTTAATTAAAAATTAGTTTCTAAAACCTATTTAAACCCTCCCCTTAACCCTCTTCTTCTCCCAGCATTCTCACCTAATCCGGCGAAGCTCCGACCAACATTTCGGCCAACTCCGGTGAGCCTCTCCCCTCCTCCATCCTCCATTCTCCTTCATCAATCCACATCCCCAACTCTCTCTTTCTCTCTCTAAAAAAACCAACACCTAAGAAAATGAACCCATCAAACCCCATGGCTCCCTCCTCTCTCCTTGATCCTCTCTCTCTCTCTCCATACAACTCCCCCTCTCTCCCTCCATTGATTTCCATCAAGGAAAATCAAACAAAAAAACAGCAGCAGGCCGAACCTGTAGCTACCGGCCGGCCAGGTGGCCGGCCACCACCCCACCAGCCCCTTTGGTCCATTGCTCCCCTTGGCCTCCACCATTGATTCACTTACACAATGAAGAAGAAGCAATGAAGAAGATGTTTTTAAAAAAATTTGACAGTTTAAAATTTTTGGGTTGCTGCCAATTTGTGAAGGGAAGAGAGAGAATGGGATTTGTAAAGGGAAATTGTGAAGGGGAGAAGATTTGTGAATGTTTATTTTGTGAAGGGGAATGAATGAATATGTGAAGGGATTTTGAAGGGAATGTGTGCTGCCAAACTAAACTAGTTTTGAAAAGGAAATAGAAGAGAAGGAAAAAAGCGAGAAAAGGGAGATTTTTGATAAGTTTTTGGCTAAGTTTTTTTAGAGATTTAGAAATTGTTTTGTACTCTAATTTTTCAAATACATGTATACATATACGTGTGTAAATACACGTAGTTGTAACTTCGATTATTATATTAATAAAAAATGGGTGTGTGCGTATGGTGTTTGTATGTAGACATACCGGGAAGACACCGACTCCCAGACACGACACGGGACTCGCCCAAGGAACCGGACTACAACCGGTCACGACTACAGGCAAGTATTTACCAAGTAACTACCGTATATGTGTGTGTGTGTGTGTGTGTGTGTGTGTGTGTGTGTGTGTGCAAGTAATTACCGCTAAGTTTTTTTAGAGATTTAGAAATTGTTTTGTACTCTAATTTTTCAAATACATGTATACGTATACGTGTGTAAATACACGTAGTTGTAACTTCGATTATTATATTAATAAAAAATGGGTGTGTGCGTATGGTGTTTGTAGGTAGACATCCCGGGAAGACACCGACTCCCAGACATGACACTGGACTCGCCCAAGGAACCGGACTACAACCGGTCACGACTACAGGCAAGTATTTACCAAGTAACTACCGTATATATGTGTGTGTGTGTGTGTGTGTGTGTGTGTGTGCAAGTAATTACCGTGTATATGTACTCTACTTGTGCTCATTATTGCTTGGATTGTCGTACACATTGTTGGATGTACGAAATGATGGGCATATAAGGGTATACGGATACGGATCCGGATACGGACACGGTTAATGTAATACGACACGGGTTATGGGGTAGTCTTGAGCTACGAAGTGTGCAGGAGTGATCGGGTCCACCCTTATTTGGTAAGCTATACCATCACCCTGCAGTGGATGGTAGGTAGATATTCCACGGGTTGCTCCGTGGGATGGGTGCACTTATGGTTGCATATCGTGCACTCAGGCGAAGGCTGATGCACTAGCTTGTTTGTTTGTTATGCCACTATTGCTGACTTGATACTACTGTTCAACTGAATAAGTCAAGACTACTCGAACGTGATAAAGCGGTATAATAATAAGCGGTCTTAAATTACTACTGGATCGGTGTCTAGAAAGGAATGGGAAGTGGGTTGGTCAACCAAGGGACTCGTCCTGCGGTCATAGAAGTGACATGTGCCTTCAAGCCCTGACTGCATGGCTGATTTGGGAGTTAAACTAGACTTTTTATTATTAGGCCAACCTACACTATTAGAGAGTCAAGCGACGTTGTTTCCTCTTGCTCGCTTATTACATTGCTACCTTTACTTTCTGTTGGTTTTACTTGTCGCTTAGCGCTGACATGTATTTCATTGTCTTCTTAGAAATGCATGTTAGACTACGAGCCGACGGAGTACGTGGAGTACTACACTGAGGACGATCCCGTGGACCAGGGATCAAAGGATGTTACTGAGCCCATACCTGCAGAGAAGTAGGACTCTCCGACTCAACTACAACATCAGCTTTCCTTCACCGTTAGTGTGCTTTCATTTATCGTCGGTGTGTTTTCTTACCGCCAGTGTGCTATTCACTTTCGAGTGCTTTACTTTACTTTCTGTCGAGTCGTTGTAGGCCATATTATAAGGCCCAGTTCTGTACTACTTATCGTCTATTGGGATAATAAAGATGTTGTGTATTGTTTCTCTGAGTTTGCATGACAAGAACCTTCCTTCGATGGAATTACTACAGACGCTTATTGTGCATCGAAAAAGGAAGAAAAAAATATTCCTCCTTGTTTTATGCACATGCGAACCTTCGTCGTGTCCTCGCTCCCGGGTATTATAGGAAGCGGGGCGTGACAACTGGAATCCATGAAGCCATCAATTTTTAGTTCTTTACCTCCACAGATCAAGACCAAATCTCTAGTTTTTCACAAGTACTTGAGAATTATTTTGACTGCTTTCCAGTGTTCTTCTCCATGGTCAGACTAATATCGACTTACTGCACCGAGTGCAAAAGCGACATTTGGTCTAGTACATATCATAACATACATGATGGATCCAAATGCCAAAGCATATGGATCCTTTTTGTGCTATCTCTCTCCAACTCAGTCTTTGAATACTTCTTCTTGGAAAGAGTTATACCATGATTGTCGGGTATGAAACCGCCCTTACTATTTACCATGCTAATATTTACCATGCTAAACCGTTTTAGCATGGTATCAAAGTACCTAGACTGAAAGAGATCTAGCATCCTTTTAGATCTATCTCTATAGATCTTCACACCAAGTATGAATGATGCTTCTCCCAAGTCCTTCATAGAGAATTGGTTCGACAGTAAGCCTTTGATAAAATTCAACATCTCTATGTTGTTTCCTATCAAAAGAATGTCATCCATGTGCAATAGAAGCATGACTAAAGAATTTCCATTAGTCTTTTTTAAAGGCATGGATCATCTTCATTTTTGACAAAGCCAAACTCTTTGACTGTTTTGTCAAATCGGATGGTCCAGCTCTTTGATGCCTGCTTAAGTCCATAAATGGACATATGTAGTCTACATGCTTTCTCCTCGCTCCCACTGGCCACGAAACCTTTTGGTCGAGTCATGTCAATTTTCTCTTCTAAATCACCATTTAGAAAATCAGTTTTTACATCCATCTGCCAGATTTTGTAGTCATAATAGGCAGCGATAGTGAGTATAATCTGAATAGACTTGTGCATGGCCACTGCTGAGAAAGTTTCATTATAGTCTATTCCTAGAATTTGAAGATAACCTTTCGAAACCAGTCTAGCCTTATACGTTTCTATCTTTTCATCTGCACCAATCTTTTTCTTGAAGATCCATTTGCATCCAATGAAAACATTTTCCTTAGGCACATTTTCTAAGGTCCATACCTTATTAACGCGCATGGAATCTGTTAAGGCCAAAATGGTCGAAACAATAATGATGCTGACGTGGACCCTTTTTACTGAGTTTGAGCCCCGTCAGCCGGTTGAGCGGGACCCTAGGTTAGTAGAACCGGGGTCGTTGACAGTTTGTAGTTGACTTACAATGCTCGTTCGACTCTCAAATGGATCGAGCCTCGATCAATTAGTACTGAGGAGCACCCGCACAACCTTCCCGCTAGTAAAATGTTGTCGTACGAACCTCCCATCGAATCAAGCCTCGATAATTTGTACCACAAGGAAGCGTCACGGGGGTCGGATCTGGGTTCCGACCCAAATCCACTCCAATTCTTAAGTTAGATTGGAGCTTAAGGAGAATCTTAGGGCTGTCAAGATCGAGCCAAGGAGGTTTGCCTTGAGTCAGTCTCCGCAAGAAATAAGTAGGAATAAATATATCAAGTATACATTAAAGGGTTAGCGTGTAGGTTATCCCATACCTTGGAAGTTGGAACCCCCTTTACATTGTCCTTTCGGATATTTATAGATGACGATTTACTGATTGCGAATAATCGTCCCGCATTGATCAGGGTGGGATCTTCTCCGGATTGATGATAACTACTGCCTATTTACTCGGTTCCATTAATTCCTCCTGGAGTATCAGCAGAAGTCCAATGGTCGAATGAGTTATTCCTTTGACCGAGTATTACTCAGCCTTAATGACGGGTTTCGGGTCACTGGGCCGAGGTTGTAGGCTCTAACTGGGCCGTGTATCTTGACACTGCTTCGTGGGCCGTACCCGTGCACCAACAATGGTCTCCATCATTCGTGTTTCAGGAAACAATGTTGTTGGAGACCGCATGATGTGTATTCTCATTAAATGGGCACAGCCTTCGAAATGGTTGATTTGATTTATGCCGCCAAACCCCTTCATCTCTAAATCAATCATCATCGTTTCTTGAGGTCAAGCTTAGACACGTGTCGCTCATCGGACAACTGCTTGTTGGGCTCCTCTATATAAAAGAAGGGGAGGAGAAACAAGAAGATTTTTTGTTCCGCCTCCAAATTTTCGAAAGCTCAACTCCTCCATTGCTTCATTTGGTGTTTTCCTGACTTCCGTAAGGTATCTTCCTTAACTGATCTAGATTCATCATCAAATCTATATGGACAAGTTTCCACCTATAAGGATACAGGAGCCGTCCTATAAAGAGCTCGTGTTGCGCCTTCGGCCTCCCTACTACGACGAGGTTCCGGGCAAAGCAATAGGGCTTTGAATAGAACCAGCGCCTTCAATTCGTCAGAGGGATCCGAACTTAGAGGTTCCCCAAGCGATTCTGGAAAAAGTGCCAGTGTTCTCTCATGATCTGATTGCTAGGGTTTGGTCGGATTGCATGTGTCCCCTTATAGGGTTAGGTTGCTAGAGCTCAATGAGAGGGTTAGGTTGCCAGAGCTTAATGAGAGGGTTAGGTTTGCTTCCCTCAGAGGAGCGAGGTAGGAGTGTACACAAGAGCTTTCCGTTTTGGGCTTCGCTTTCCTCTTCACCCCTTTATTATATAGATTCTATGCTCTTTGGGACTTTCTCTCTGTCAACTTGAACCGCTGGCCATTCCTCCCATGGTCTGCTTCGTTGTGCTTTGTGAGCTTTGTAGGGTTCAACCATCCATTCGGTTATTTAAGCACTTCTTACTGGTAATAATCGACCATCGCAAGATGTGGTATCACATTGTCGCTCGTTCCGCGAAGAATATCTCTGTTAATAAATCTTATATTTTTCAAGAGATTTATTTCAATTTTTCTTTTGATCTACTTATACTTTACTTTCATTTCTTTTAAGGATCAAAAGATTTGATTTTCATATAGCCATACGATATACACAAAGCTTCATGTTTACATTGGCTATAGATCAGCTGGTGTAAAGTGTATTGTCAAAAGGTTTGTAAGCCTTCGGAGAAGGCATTGGTAAGATGTTCCCTAGTGAAAGGGAGTATTGAGTTGTACTTGGTTGAAATTCCTAGTTGGTTTGTAACTAGATGTTTGGAAACTCTTAGTAAGTGAAGCTAGGTGCTTGTACAAGTCCTCTTCAGTTGAGTTATGGTAAGGTTGTTCTCGGGTTTGAGAGCTAGTGGATCGGTTGTTGAACGTAGCCCAAGGTTGGGCCGAACCAGTGTAAAATTTTGTTGTTTGTACTGTGACTCTTTTTTGTCTCTATACTGTTTATTCACTGCTTGTAATCTATATTCCGATGTGCTCATTATATTTATCTTTATTACAAGCTTCATATATGTGTGTTGATTAAGTACCACGTGAGGTAACTCTCCTTGGAGACTTGGGCAATAAATAGAAGGGTTTTATTTACACGATAATTTTTATTACTTTACATACAACAGTATTTAACACCCCCTTGTAGTGTTGTCTGTCATCCACATGATCTCGCACGGCCATCTACTATAGATTTCCAAAGCAAACTATGAAGACATCATCCTATTATTTCGAGACCCTCACCATCCAAAAAGCAAGCCGAGAGTGTGTATGGTTGCACCTAGTGGTACATCACATCCCAGTAACGGCTGGATCAAAAACTGGCGATTTGGAGCAGACCACATAGTCTAAAGACCATGCAACATGCTTACCCAAACTTTAAGGAGACCACGTCAGAGGCGATAAGACAAAGCACACCTCTCCAGAGCACTTTTGGTTCCAGCAGCTACCTAACAATGGTGATATCTGTAATTTATATATATATATTTCGGAATATTGTAAAGAGGATTGATGTAAAACGCCTAAAAGATCTGAAAGCCAAAGAGCTTGTATAGATTTAGGAGAGTTAAATGAGAATTGTACTCTTTTTCATTAGCTGTAGTTTTTTCGTGCAGGGTTTTCCATAGCCAAAAGTTTTAACGAGGCAAATCTCATTAACTCGGGATCACAAAGTATCTACCCGTGTACATACTCATATGATGCTCAAAATCTCGAAGTATTCATGAGCAGAGTTCACACTTATAGCGGGATAAGAAGAAGTGTTATGAAAGTATTATGTAGGCCCACGTAAAGGCCCATGTAGGGCTTATCCTATTCAGTAGGAGATTAAGAGTTTGTATCTTGTATGAACACAATATCATATCATAGTATGAACTCTTCTATATTCCCCCTATAAACCAAGGCACGCAGTGTTTCCCAGAAAACGGTTCACAGGAATAAGGTCATTATTGAAATTATTTGAAAAATTATATGCGCCTGGTCACTACTTTTGACATCGAAATATAACTCGGATGGTTGTTGGCATGGCTCTCAAGGACCGTGCGACCTCGATCATGGTTCACATGGTCGTTTATTATTCGCATGGCCACGCCGCCCATCCCTGTATCACGCTTCACTCACCCACGCTAGTGTTCCTTATTGATTGGGATTATTTAAAATCAATTGGTCCACGTATTAATTATTATAATTTAATATATATTTTTAAAGTCTAGATCAATTCTTCAAGTGATTTGATTGGTGATTGATTAATTCAGTGTCACGTCTGAGTTGATGTGGAATTGTTCAGGGTTAAAATCTGTGTGTATTTTACACAAATGACATTCGAAATGGGGTCATTGGTGGGGTCTGCAAGAGATGTTGGATCCAATTCACATGCATCTTCTTATTGGTGCTCAGCTAACGTCTTTTTCAAAATCAACATGCTTTCCTTGCTTCGATTTTTTAAGTTCTGATTTAAACGTTTAGGGCCCAGCTGGTCGCCGGGGTTGTGCCACGGGGTAGCCCGCTCTCCATCCAACCCGAATCAACCGGGCAAAATTAAAATTGTCGCGAGAGTATGGAAGAAAAAAAAAAGATAATCGCACAGAAAAAAAAACATCTTTTGGGATGACTACTCAGGCAAAAATTATGGTCATTATTTAATCGTTTTACTCAGGCACACATACCGCTTATTCACAAATTTGCCCTGCAAACTTGCTTTCCTATTTTCTCTCTTTTACCCCGCGCACCTTTAATTTTCTACCGTCTTGAATGGCAAACTCGTAAGCAAGTGGTATGTTCATGGAGTAAAACGGTGGGTGCGCAAATCAATTCCCCACATCAAATTATGAGCAGATGCATGGAGACGGAGGGGACGGTAATAAAATAAGCTTGAGTTTGGCGCATGCAACTCGCGTGCTGAAGTATTTTTACTAATTGGAGGAGAGAGAGAGTATGATTTTTATTTATGAGATGACATATTTGCTTATTTAGGAAATAATAAGTACATGCACCTAAATCTCCCTTTTTCCCTTTATTATTTGCATGGCTAGGACGCCGCCCATCCCTGTATCACGCGTCACCCACCCACGTGCGAAACAGTGTCTAGTCGAATTCAGAGGTTTTAAAATCAATAGGTCCACGTATTGATTATTATTATTTAAGTTTTTTTAAAGTCTACGTATTAGGCGTATGCATTTATTCGTGGTGAAGGGTAGATCGACTGTGTGCGTGACGGTACAGCCTTTTGCATTTCTGGCTATGTCTGATCTACATAGACTATCAAATTATTTTGTAAAACAGTTTAAACTTTATACATTTATACATTGAATTTAGCTATTAAAAAATTTTATTGTTTTTCTCAACAAAAACTCCATTCATCCTCTTACAGTTGGTTTAGATGGATGATTCTTAATGATGGTGGCAGGCGTATGATGACGCTGGCATGCCTTCATTTTGAGTTGATGCTTTAAATGAAGAAACCCAACTGTCAACTAGGTTGTCGTCTTAAATGAAGAAATGATCGGCCTAACGTGAGGACCTCTGGACTGTTGGGCCGAAGCTGTGGGCTTTACTGTGCTTTTGGGCAAGTCCGCTCAAATAAACAACTGAGTGGTCATTGGGCCGGCACAGTCCTGTATCAATGGCCCCCATGTCCCGAGCTCAACCGTCGCAGCAGTTGAGGTTGGGTGATGTGGCATGCGTTATGGACGGGTATGACAATCGAGAAGAATAATTTAATTCTGGCCGCCAAAACACCAAACCCTAGAATTTGACTGCCAAAAAACACAGAACTCGGAGCGTCGGTGCTATGAGATGTTGATATGCGTCTTAGATCAGACGGCTGAGCTCGAGAGTATGGGCTGAAGAAAACCTCTTCTTCTGCTTTCTGATCAACTTGCACTCGCTCTCGACCTTGCTTTCTTCTTCTCCTTTTGATTTCGTCGTCGTCTGTGTAAGGTAGTCCATCTTCCGTTCATGTGCCCTCCATCTCCTTCCACTAGCTACAGACCACGAAATAGTTGAACTGTGGACTGAGATTGAACAGGCTGATATGGGCCAAAGTAATTACCCAATCGCCATAGTTCCGATCACTTCATGGGATCATAAGGCAGCGGCGACAGAGCCCGCCGCCGCTAGTATGGACTAACTTTCTTGGCCGAAGGAGCCACCATGCTCTGATGATGTGCCAAAGGTCACCAAGCCTTCGGAGCCCAAGTGCACACGTAATAAAGGGAAGGACTTAGCTCTTGAGGCCACCAACTTAAAAGCTTCGATCTTGTGAGCTGGGGAAGAATAGTTCACAGAGCTTGCAGAGATCAAAAACAGTGTCTCCAAGGAACCCACTTCTTGGATCCCAACGATCCGAGCTGACTACCTCCGACCTCATTACAGGGATATGGTATAAGATATGTGAATACTTTAAGTCTTAGTTCGGAACTTGGATATGAAGCTCCGAAATTAGCTCGTCTCGGGTCGTAGAGGACCTCCGAGCTAAGTAAAATCTTGGCATTGGGTAGAAGACTTGAAGCAACTCCAATGCTTGAAAAAAAAATCTTGAAAAAAAACTCCCAAGTTTCATGTCATAAAGTACCAAGCTCGGCCGTATTGCCATCTCTGTGCCCACCGACAGCTCGGGCTCGCGCACTTTGAAGGTGGGAAGCGCAAGCTGTGGAAGAGCATCCCACGTGTCCATGGCCAAGTCAAACATAGAGAAAAAGTGGCCCCAGCCCCTATGGCTAGAGCGGTTCGACGAGGTGAGCAGAGACGGTCTGGATATCAAGGGTTTGCTGATATCATCGCAACTTGGCATAATAGAGAAGAGATGACCTTGTCGAGGTATCAATGCTGATTTGTAGACCTACACACTTTAAAGAAAGTGAAATGAGAAAAGCCGATCATGTTCTTCTCATTAATGCTCTCTTGGATTACATTTGTCAAAAATATATTAGCTTATCAAGATATCATCTTCTTTGAAATGAAAAACAAAGAAACCGAAATAAAAAATAGCACAAGGGTTCGCTTGGTTTACATTTTTTTTACTGATAACACCTCCACAGATGTTATGCATTCTAAGGATGGACGAGCTCCCTATCGTCCATTGTTGAGAGACTGGGGCCGAGATTCTATGTTTGCTTCAGTTGGGGATTTGAAAGTGCCTCCATTACAGGCAGCAATTGCCTCCTCTACCATCATATACCTTCTACTCTGGTAAGGATCTGATCCAAGCTGTGAAGCGGTTCATGATACAGAGATTTCATCAAGTCTTCACACCGAACATCCTTCTTGAGTGCAGCGATGGTCACCCCATCACTGTAGCTCTCAACATTCATCCTCTCTGAATTAAAGCTCTTAAAGAAGATTCTCTCTCTCTCTCTCTCTCTCTCTCTCTCTCTCTCTCTCTCTCTCTCTCTCTCTCTCTCTCTCTCTCTCTCTCTCTCTCTCTCTCTCTCTCTCTCTCTCTCTACACCAAGGTGAATAGATGGTCCTAGCTTTGCTTCCTCCTTCTCTCTGCTATGAATTGTTGAAAGAAGACTTGTGCCAAGCTCTTGAATGATCCAATAGACCGATTGGTAATTCCATTGTACCAAAAATTCAGTGTAGGAATGTGACTATTTCCCAAAAAAGGAAATAAAGTTGGAGAGAGTGTGATTATGAAGTGACAAACGATTGACTTGCTTTCCATTTTTGATAAATATTCCCATCAATACACCTATTTTTTTGGGTGTATATAGTCGCACTCTATTATAAACTTATGCTTCTTGGGGACAGATTTTAAACTGTTACTGCTACTAGAGTTCTTGATGATGAGTTTAGGGCTTTTGCTTGAATCAGCATGACGTAAACAAAGCAAGTTGCTTTTTACGGATTTGAGCCGATACATGTGGGTTGGCATGGGGGCATGTGAATTGGGCGAATATGATGTACTTAACAGCATTGTACCCCTCCTTTGTGGTCTTCGATAGGGTTGTTTGAAAAGCCTGACAGAGGAGGGAGTCATCGGCCCCCTGTATCACCATCACTCCTTTATTGTCTTGGACGTGTTCATGTGGATCGCCTGAGTCATCTATTTATCTAGGTCGGGCATCTTGAATCTGGGCGGCAGCAAGGTCGATGTGATTTTATTCTTCAAGGGGTTTGATTCTCATCTAAACTCGACGACGAGGAGTGATGTCATCGTACATCAACTTGGCACCTAGATAGCCGGTTATTGAAAGTGCTAAAAGAGTCGCATTGATCCTAGCAGAGGTTGTCTCTCTGAGCCTTCCTCTTGAGGCCTATGTAAGATCTACGATAAGGGCTGTAACTTCACCCATGATGGCTCTCTCTAAATTGATCATCCGTCAGCGTAGTGCGACGGTCTTCAGCTCCACCGAGTGAGGGCTGCAGGCCCTTGAGACTGGATGTAGTTGAGATGTAGCCCCCAGTCTTATCTCCCTAACTTCCTTCAGTGCGAGGGGAGATGGGCATTGTAGTTGTTGATGTAGGAAAGAAGGAAGTGTGAACTGCCACTTTGGGTTAAGAGCTACAGTTCCTTGGCCTACTTGCATGAGGGGTGGAACTTCTGGGTTCTGCTAAGAATGAGTCGGGAAGATCAGCAGGCTCACAGTTGGCTAGGGACGCTAACCAGTCAATCGTTCTATCATGGTAGTCAGCGCTTAAATATTGACGCTCACCTCCTGTGAGAACGCATGAAACTGCACCAAAGTCACTAATTGTGGCTCAGTAATTCTATAAGTGGAAGAAGGGTGCGGCGTAAGATTTGCTACCCCTACGGTAATTGGTCTTTCAGGCCCTTGATTGGTGGATCGAGTCATTGTCATTGTAGCTGAAGACGTGGATATCAACTCGAATTTCCTACAGATGGTGCCAAATGTTTACGGGTGTTTTCTTACCACTGATATTGTTGGATGATTCTTGATGATGGTACGTGATGTGTCCATATTTTCCATGTTTTTACTGCATGTTTTCATCTCATTTTGCTCGTCCAAAGTTCACTTTTCTATACTTTATTGCGTATTTCGTGATATATTTGATTCTCGTAGTGTTTTGTGAATTTTTAGGTACTTTGGTGCGATTTGGAGCAATAATGGATGATGTCACGCCCCGCTTCACATTATACTTGGGAGCGAGGACACGAACGAGTCTGCATGGGCTGAAGCGGTGAAGCTCAAACCTAATAAACGTCGATAAATAAAACCATACGCGGGAACTTGCTTGCATTTCAGAAACAATGGAATAACTATGAATTTAAAAGCCAACGTCCAGAAGAAGTTACACAAAATTAACAAGGCCCAGCATGGCCAAACAAAACAGAGTTCTACAAAAATGGATACACACCCTACAAAAGTGCAGTAAAATAAATGCTAAGCAGTAGCAGGTGAAGCTCAGCAACTAGTCCTCAGTGGGGAGAACTTCTGAATCAACGTACTCCTGGTCCAGTAGGTCAGTCTCCTCAAGCAGCTTGTCCTCTAGATAACATGTCTCGTGACCTGACATACATTTCAAACAACATAGAAATGTATGTCAGCAATGATCCTTGGCAAGCAAAAAGTATGAGTGGGACCCTCGACAAGGTTTTCAAAATATTTTTCCTGGCAATTAAAATATTACGAATAATTGAACAGTAATAATTTCTAAGCAGTATGAACAGAAACTATTTAGCATGGCAGTTCTAATATAATGAAAGCAGTAACAGTTTTACATGTCTTACATTTTAAGAAAGCAGTTTTCATGATATTTATGTGTGTATCTAACTAGTGACTAAGGTTCACGTCATTAGGCGAATAGCAAGTGAATCTACCTTCTAGTGCCCTCGAAGGTGACCCATTTACTTTCGACTAGTGCTCGTGAACCCAACCCTACCCACGTGTACTTATCGGGACCACGATCCAGATTCAGCCAAACCGGCCCACATGATTTATGATACTGGAACACGAGCAAGACTAGCCAAACTGGCACACAAGATAGCCAAACCTGTAATCCCATGAAAGCTACTGCACAAGTACTAGAGGGGGGTGAATAGTACTTTAAAAATAACAAGGAGTATAATTCCTAATTATCGTGCAAACTACTACCAACAAATGCGGAAGCTAAAATATGACAACAACAAATATTCAATGCTAACAATTGATATGATGGGTTCGGATCCATCCAAGTCTCCCCGACTTGTACCCGGTGATCCTACGTCCCAGAACACCCGGATCCCCTCCGGATACTAAGGTTAGAAACCCTAACCCTAGATTTCCACTATGAATACCTTGTGAAAAACCTTCACAAGATCAAATCATACAATCAATAGCAATAGTGAATCCCACAACCCGGGATCACAATCTTCTCTCACAACCGAGAGAAACAATAGCAATAAAAGAGTTTATATGAAATAAACAACAACTTACCACAAACCCTATACCTTGAGTATTCTTACCAAATAAGGGCAAGGAGGGATTTGAGGAAGGAGAAGTCACCAAGACCTAGCACCACCAATATGAGCAGCAATGGGTGCCTAGGAATGAATAGGAGACTTGAATCAAGCAATAGCTTGGATGGCTCAACAAGAACAAAGTTCTCTCAAGATGGATTCTAGATCTCAAATGAGGGAGAGAAAGATTTCTTGTGAGGAAGAGAGCTTTGGAAATGAGTTTTAATCTCTAACTCTTTCAATCTGAATAAGTCTCTCAATAGCAGCTCTAACCTTGAGAGATATGACCAAGCTTCGTATTTATAGGGTCCCACAAAATCGAGCTAGGTCATCTCCCAACGGTTGGAAATCTGGGGCAATTAGTCGGTCAAAGAACAACCACTGACCGACTAGTTTATCAACTAGTCGGTCGGTGAAACAACATGAACCGACTAAAGGATGAACAGTGAACAGATGAGATTTCAGACCTAGATAACTAGTCGGTCCAAGAAGACTTTCCGACCGACTAGTTTCTCAACTAGTCGGTCGGTCAGTTAACTTAGACCGACTAAGAGTCAAAAACTATTAGTCTGAATACAACTTGATTTAGTCGGTCCAAGAACAAATGTTGACCGACTAGATCATCAACTAGTCGGTCACCAAACGTTCTTAGACCGACTAACGATAAACAGTAACTAGGTGAAAAAATGGCATGTACAGTAAAGCTCAACTAGTCGGTCTAAGAAGCATCACTGACCGACTAGTTCACCAACTAGTCGGTCGGTGAGTCAACTAAGACCGACTAACTGTAAACAGTAAAGAGCTTAGAATTTGGGAGACAAACTAGTCGAACCAAGAAGCTTTTCTGACCGACTAGATCACCATCTAGTCGGTTGGTTCTTCTTCTTGAACCAACTAACATGCACAAGAAGTCCCGATTCGAAGCGCGAAGCTTCGGGAAAGTTTGTATGGACTTCTACTAAGATCCTAGAGCTAAGATAGGAGCGTTATGAAGATATAAATCGTAAGACCTACTCAAGGCTTAACATTCTACGATAGAAGCTTAAAGACTATAAATAAAACTTGACGATACCGTCTTCAATAGCTTCAATCGAATCTGCATGACTTCTAAAATGGTCCAAAAGCTTCAACGAAGCTTTAAGCATATGAATACGTGCTTTGAGAAGTCTTGAGACGTCACTTTGGATGTTCACGTGAATTTGGCGACAATCTCCATAACTGCTCTCACAAAGTGTTAGTTCACGATTTATTTATGTTTGCTCATCATCCAAAACCAAATCCGGGGAGTACAATACTCAACATTCTCCCCCTTTTTGGTGATGACAAACCAACATAAATAATAATCAAAAATAATGATTCAAATGTAAAATACTTACTCCCCCTGCATTAATGACACGTTAATTCCAAATTGAATAAATATAATACGCATCAAGCAGAAGTGAGAAATATAAAACATGATCCAAGTATTGAAATTTAGAATCGTAATCCATTTTTATATATCTTCACTCCCCCTGAATCTAACATGATAAATTAGATTCATGAACAATAGAGTTAAATTTTCATTTTGCCCTTGTCATTATTACTATCTCTCCCCCTTTGGCATTATCCAAAAAGAGTGGGGGGCATACAACGACAACAACAAGGCTAAAGAAAAATCCAACACCGGGAGTCGAAGAATACGACGATGGTCCAAAAGACACCAAGAAACAAAAATACACGAAGAAAATCAAGGTGTGCCAAATTGACCATTATCCAAAAGCGAAAAACGAAATCATCACAATACCAAATAAAATTCACTTATTGAGAAAAGGAACGTGCTCTCCAATCTCAACATTTTGGTTAAATTAGTGCATGGAAAACAATTCTATGTTTTCAAAGAAATAAATTCTTTTTAACCAAGTCATTATCGTCGGGTGATGAAATCGAATATCATAGACATTAAAACGAATATAAAATGTGCAAAACGAAGTAAAAGAGAACAACGATGTATATATATATATGAAGCATCATGAGTACAACCAAAAGATACATCGACTCCATATCATCAAAGACAGAAAGTACATCGACTACATCAAAATGTCACATAGTATATCAACATCAAAACATATCCAAGAACATCAAAAAACACCACCAACCCTGTCCTAACCCAAAACTCTCTCTAAAAGATGAATCATCCAAGGAGCATCGGAGAGTCCTCCAAACAAACTCTCAAGAAGTAGTGGTAGGATCAGCAGTCTCCGGAGAGTCCTCCAAACAGACTCTCAAGAAGTAGTGGTAGGATCAGCAGTCTCCGGAGGTCCAGTCGAAGGAGTGGACTCAGGCTCTGCTGGGAGGAGTGGTGTGTCAACAGAAGGAATCGTCGGGGCAGGAGTGGAAACAGCAACAGCAGGCTCAACGACAGAGGTATCAACAGGAACGTCAATAGGAGCAGACGTCTCAGGAGCAGCAGTAGACACGTCCACTGGAGCAGAAGACTCTGGAGGACCTGAAGAAGTGGCAGCTCCAGCAACAGATGTGGTAGCAGCAGCAGGAGTGGCCTCAGCGCCACGAGCAAGAGAATCAACGAGCTCATCGATATCCTCATCATCCATCTCCTCATCCTCAGAAACAGGAGGAGGGACCTCAACACCAATAACACGAGCAATACGACACAGAATCTCCTCGGAACGAGCATACCGAGACTCGAGACGACGAACTGAACGAGCGAGATCATCAAGTGTGGTGGGAGGTCTAGGAGTGGCAGCTGCAGAAGATGTGCCCTGAGAAGCTGAAGGAGTCGTCATCTGCATGTGGAAATGATGAAACAACAAAGTCAGCAGACAATGATAAGGGATATGCGCAGATTTAGTGGACTTGTGAATACACTCGAAAGAGTCCATCTTATCGAGTATAATGCGAGCCCAATTAATCTCGCAACCCAAGAAAAGAGCGTAAATCAACTTGAGGTAGGGCTGGGATGGCAAAGATGATGAGCCGTACTTGGAAAGCAAGCACGACTTCAGGATTAGATTGAGCACCCAAGCATTCGGTTTGAATGACTTCGATGGGACACCAATGAAAGCTGGAGGGATCACATGGAAGATATCGGCGAGAACAGACTGATCCAACGAAGAGATATCATCAACAGAAATATCAGACGGGAGGAGACCAGATGACGAACAACCAAGCAACTCCCCCAAGATTTCTGCTGTGAGGACTATAGGAGTCCCCAAGACAGTAGTCTCGATGGAGTGGGTCTCACCGTACTGTCCCCGGGTACGGTTCGCATAGAAAAGTTTGACCAGGCGAGGATAGGGTCAAGGGTTCGCCTTAGGGTCAAAGCGAAGGTAGTCTAAGAGTCCACTATAGGAAAGAAGATCTGCTAAGCCAAGGAAATCGGAGAATTTAACGAAATGCTCCAATAACAGCGGGCAATGTTCGATACGCGTGTATGCCGCTAGACACAAAGGGTCATCACGACACAACGATATATCGACACCACCTGCTGGCATCGGGGCCTTTCCCTTAGGCTATCGAGTCCTAGGATGAGGTGGAGTAGTGGGTTCCTGACAACTAGGCTCATCCTCGGGTCTAAACTCAGTGTCAGAATCAGATGGAGTAGCGGGGGTATGGAGTGTAGGCTTCCTAGACAGAGAACGTCTACTGGGTTTGGCGGTCGTCGTCCTCTGCTTCTTCAGAGGAGGCGAAGACGATGAAGGTTGGGTTGGTTTAGGTCGGCGTTTGGGTTTCGAAGGATTCCTAGGGTGTGGCTCTATGGACATAGGAGATGCACCGGAGGGAGTGATCGGAATTCTCGTTCTTGCCATAAGTGTGACAAAACGAGATCAAGCAAATAATCGCAAGAAGAGATTGAAGAACCCTAGTGATCGAAACCCTAGTGCTGAAAACGAAATTAGCTAAAACCGAAACCCTAGATAGCGAAATCGGCCTAGAACAGAACCCTAGATGCAAGAGAGAAGAGGAGGGATACCTAGGAGGAAGATCAACGGCCGTTGATGGTCGGAAAACGGCGATCGGACGGCGGAATCGACAGGAGGAGACGAAGGGTCGGGGGGTTTTAGCTGGAGAGGGGAGAGCGTCGATCGATTAGAAATGAAAATAATCGAATGGAAACGAGTTTAAGTCGGTCGAAATGCGAAAAGACACGACTGTCCCTGAGCACTTAGTCGGTCACAGTTCAAGCACTGACCGACTAGATGACGATCTAGTCGGTCGATCAATGAGCTTGAACCGACTAAGTCGAAACAGAGGCCAGTCAAAGTTTTTAGGGCTAGAGTTAGTCGGTCTAAGTTCAAGTACTGACCGACTAGTTTTCATTCTAGTCGGTCGGTAAGTGAACGTGGACCGACTAATGAAGTCAGTAGCAAAGAAAACTTATAAGCTTGAGCTAGTCGGTTTGAGTTCATTAGCAGACCGACTAGATATGCATCTAGTCGGTTTGTTGATGAACTGAGACCGACTAGATGAGTCCAAAAATAGATAAATGAGTTTTCTCCTAAATGCACTTGGACGAAACATCGTTCAACTCTCAAAAATCATCAAACTACCCCATTAATCATCAAAAAACTTAAACACGACGTTCAAGAGTAAATTCGAGCATAAATTCCAAAAATTCACAAAAATCCCGAAAGAATCCAATAAGTTTAGCATGAACAAATATAGGGAAATAGAATAGCATGCAGGATTATTGAATAAAAATGAATCCTATATCTCGGATTCACCCATAATCCCCAATTCTCGACGCAACCGCACAAAGGAGTCCTCCTTTAGGGGTTTCGTGAAAATATCGGCGATTTGCTTCTGGGTTTCAACGTACACTAATATGATGTCCTTTTTAGCAACATGATCATCTAAGAAATGGTGTCGGACATCTATGTGTTTAGAACGGGAATGGTGCACCGGATTCTTTGAAAGACAAATGGCACTTTGGTTGTCCACCATGATAGGGCTAGTATCACAATGTATACCAAAATCCCTTAAGTGTGTGTCTCATCCAAAGAACCTGGGCACATGCAGCACCGGCGGCAATGTATTCCGCCTCGGTGGTTGAAAGTGATACGGAATTTTGCTTCTTGGAAAACCAAGAGACAAGAGAATTTCCTAAAAAATGGCAAGTGCCACTAGTACTCTTCCTGTCGGATTTGCATCCCGCATAATCAGCGTCACTGTATGAGACTAACTCATATGTGCTAGATTTTGGATAAAGTAATCCAAAGTCTAATGTGTAACTTAAATAGTGAAAAATACGTTTTACCACTACTAAGTGAGAATCCTTAGGTTGAGACTGATAACGAGCACAAATACATACGGCAAACATAATATCGGGCCTACTTGCGGGAAGATAAAGTAAACTACCTATCATACCTCGATATAGACGAATGTCTACATCCTTACCGCTCGTATCTTTATCAAGATGCGTAGTAGTGCTCATTGGAGTCTTTTCCCGGAGGAACTCTCCATTCCAAATCGCTTTAGCAACTCCACCGTGTACTTCGTTTGGTGGATGAAGATTCCATCGTTCATTTGGCGAATTTGGAGACCTAAGAAATATTTGAGCTCACCCATGTGGCTCATCTCAAATTGTTCCTTCATAACATTAGAAAACTCTTCGCAAAGAGCGAAGTTAGTAGCACCGAAAATGATATCATCAACATAAATTTGAACTAAAAGTATATCATTATTCGAATGCTTAACAAAAAGTGTAGAATTGGCTTCTCCCATTTTAAAGTTCAACTCCAAAAGAAAATTCTTTAGGCGATCATACCAAGCTCGAGGAGCTTGTCTCAAACCGTAAAGTGCTTTCTTTAGTTTAAAAACATGATTTGGAAATTTTTCATTAATAAAGCCCGGAGGTTGAGAAACATAAACTTCCTCAACGACATCTCCGTTTAAAAATGCACTTTTTACATCCATTTGAAATAGTTTGAAATTTTTATGGCATGCAAAAGATAACAATAATCTAATAGATTCTAATCTAGCTACCGGAGCGAAGGATTCTTCGAAATCGATACCTTCCTCTTGTCGATAGCCTTGAGCTACTAACCGAGCCTTGTTCCGGACGACGATTTGGTTCTCGTCGGTTTTGTTCTTGAAGATCCACTTCGTTCCTATAACGGTGTAGTTCTTCGAAGGCAATGGAACAAGCTCTCATACCTCATTCCTCTCGAATTGAATGAGTTCCTCCTCCATGGCAAGGATCCAAGCACTATCTTCGCACGCTTCATTTATATTCTTTGGCTCAATCGAGGAGACAAAGGCACAATTGGCGAAGTGGTGGACTTGTGATCTCGTCTTGACTCTCATGAATATTGCCAATGACTTGCTCATGGGGATGGTCACGAACGGTATGAAGCCGTTTGGGAATTCCTTGATCACTAGGAACATTCTCAACAACTTCATTAGTCGGGTTAGTATCAATAGAATCAATAGAATCACATAAAACATCCATTGAATCATCATCATTTGAAATTCTAGAAGGAATAAAATTTTCATTAAAAGAGACATGTAGTGATTCCTCGATCGTCGAGGATCTTTTGTTGTATATCCGGTAGGCTTTGCTACGTGAGGAATACCCAACAAATATCCCCTCATCCGATCTCGGATCAAACTTGTCCAAATTTTCATAAGTGTTTTTAATAAAACATTTCGCACCAAAAACACAAAAATGTTTAACTTGAGGCAATCTACCAAACAACAATTCATAACAAGTTTGTTTGGTGCCGGGCCTCAAAAGTATTCTATTAAACACATAGCAAGCGGTGTGTACCGCTTCCGCCCAAAATTGATGGCCAAGTTGGCTATCATCGAGCATTGTGCGAGCACACTCCACAAGCGTTCTATTCTTTCTCTCAACAACACCATTTTGAGGTGGTGCACGAGGGAAGGAAAACGTGTGTGTAATTCCAAGATCATCACAAAAATTTGAGAAAGACTCATTCTCAAATTCACCTCCATGATCACTACGAATAATGACAATGGTG
Organism: Scilla litardierei; assembly: GCA_030789695.1. Classification (NCBI taxonomy): domain Eukaryota; kingdom Viridiplantae; phylum Streptophyta; class Magnoliopsida; order Asparagales; family Asparagaceae; genus Scilla; species Scilla litardierei. The sequence continues at coordinate 25,486,175 of CM061132.1, read as the reverse complement.
GTTCCGATGAGATTTTGTACTTTCTTCACAAATGTTGTGAAGTTTTCAAAAGCTTCATTTTTATTACATAAGAAAAATACCCATGTAAATCTCGAAAAATCATCTACGATGACAAGCCCATATCTAGCATTTCCTAAAGAAGCAACTCTAGTTGGCCCAAATAAATCTAGATGTAATAGCTCTAGAGGCCGTTTAGTAGAAATGCTTTTCTTAGGTTTAAATGAAGATTTAGGAAGCTTGCCTCGTTGACATGAGTCACAAAAACTTTTCTTTTCAAAAACAAGCTTAGGAAAACCTTTAATGGAATTTAATTTTGAAAGCTTAAAAAGTGTTCCAAAGTTCACATGACCAAAGCGTCGATGCCACAAGTGTTGTTCACTTGTGTTGGCAACGAGACATTGTTCATATGACTTAGGAAAATCCAAAATATAAATATCTTTGTGGCGTGTGCCGGAAAATAATAAATCATTATTAACATTATTAAAAATGTGACACAATCCTTTCGCAAATCTAACTTTGTAACCTTTGTCACAAAGTTGGCTTATTAAAATAAGATTGTGGTTTAAACCATTAACAAGATAGACATCACTAATTAAGGGTTTAGATGGGTTACCCACTTTACCAACACCGACGATGGTTCCGCTCTCGTTGCCTCCAAAGATTACCCGGTTCCCATTAGCAATGGGCACCACTCCGGAAAGCAATTGATCATCGCCCGTCATGTGTTTTGAACACCCGCTATCGAGTATCCACCCATCCTTGGAGCCAAATTTGACTTTGTTGCTCCGTTTGTTTTTCTTGAGTACCTAAAGATGATTATATCATTTCATGGTACCCAAGATCATTGGGTCCTCAAAAGTTAGACCTTTGGAAGCCAAGTCCAATTGGACTTAGACTTCCCAATATAATTAATATTATCCACTACATTCAAAAAATAATCATTCATGTAGATTTGTTTTTCATCCATACTTGTGTCCTTTGGGCTCCAAATTGAGAATATTTTGGGAGCATTAATCCTATTGGGAGCATGCATACTTTGTTGATTTCTACGTGATGCATGTCGTGGATAGGTAAAAGGAACATGATGAAATGGTGCATGTGGATAATTGTTCATATGACGATGTGGGTGAACATATGCATGTGAGGGAACACGTGCGTGAGGGTGTCTCACATGTTGCGCACGTGCCCGTGAATGTGTAGCATAGAAATCATCATATGAGTGAGCCGGTGGAGTAGGACGTGTGTTCCTACGTGGCATAGTATTGGTGTACATGTAGGCATGGCCCTTCTTTGGAGGTCCACCCAAAGTGGGTTTCTTTCCGAAAGAGGGTGTGGACGAGGTGGAAGCACCATTGGTAGATGAACTACCAATAGAGTGTTTGCTACCACTCGTCGAAGCACCGGAAGTTGGCCGAACAAAAGTAGTGGCCGATTTGGATGGAGTTCACATCTTATACCCCAAACCAATGTGGTGATTGGCCGGAAGTAAGTCACTTAGGATTTTATACAAATGGTCCTTACCTTTATTGAATTTATTAATTCGGCCTAATGTGTTCTCATATTTCTCGGTGAGAGAACGCATAGAAGCATCCAAAGTGGATACTTGCGATATGAGCACATAAACACGAGATTTAAGATTCTCATTCTCAATACTCAAAGTCGAGTTTTGAGAAGTCAAATCCGCTATCTTGTGTTCCTCCGGATCCTCAATGCTAACATGTTCAAGTTGAGTCTTGAGATTAACAATCTCATTCTTCAACCCTTCAACAACGATGTCGTTGTTGGTGATGATAGTTTTAGGTGAGGTTTAGATGCTAACTAGCTCATCTTTAGTCTTATTATATCGTTCAATTAATTTAGCATATCTATTCCATATTTGCTCATTAGCTAGTCTAAGGTCATCCATAGTTACCTCATCGCTTTCATCCTCGCTATCATCGGAGGCGGGTTCTTGAACATTTTCCTCGTTAGCCATGAAACATACGTGCGCTTGCTCCACTTTCACATCATCCGACTCCCCGCTTGAAGAGTCATCTTCGGAATCGGTGAAACCGACAAATCCTTTCTTGTAGCCTTTCTTATACTTCTTTGATTTGTCGTACTTCGGCGCCTTCCACTTTTCCTTTTGCTTGTTTTGTGGACAATCCGCTTTGATGTGTCCTGGCTTATTGCATTTAAAGCACAAAGGATGAGAGGCGTTAGTAGAAGTAAATTTAGATTTACCTTTGAAGTTACCTTTTCGGAAGAAGCGATTGAACTTCTTTGCCATGAGGGCAATGGATTCCATGTCCATTTCGTCTTCCGAGTCCTCGTCATCGGTAGTGGTGGATGGAGCCGCCTTGAACGCAATCGCCTTTTTCTTAGGCGCGTCTTGGTTCAAGTAAGACTTCATCTTCTCTTGTAACTTCACCTTGCTATCCTTGCGTACCTCGTATGACATTAAAGTACCCATTAATTGAACCACGGTATACTTGTTCATATCGTTACCTTCCTCGATGGCGAAGGTACGCTTTTCCCAACTAGAAGGAAGTCCTTCTATAAGCTTCGAACATTTCTCCTTTTGGGTGTAGGTTTTGCCGAGAGCCTCTAACTCGTTTATGATGTCGACGAAGCGAGCATAATACTCCTTCATCTTCTCACCCTGTAGCATATGAAACATCTCGTAATCTTTATTAACTACTACGAGTTTAGAGTCCCTTACCCTACTCGTCCCTTCATGTAAGATGAGGATGGAGTTCCAAATTTGATATGCACTCTTACATGTGCATATCTTATTGAAGTCCTCGGGCTCCAATGCGCATTGCAAGGCGTTCATTGCCTTGGCATTGCTTACCTCCGCGGTGACCTCCGCGGGAGTCCACTTCTCGAAATCTTTTTCCGTGGGCTCGACATACTCCTTCATTGTGGTCCTCCATAGTGAAGCACTCCGGAGGAAAGTTTCCATCCGGCATTTCCAGTACCCGTAGTTGGTACTGTTGAAGAATGGAGGCCTCGTTGAGGAATGTCCTTCCATTACCGAAGAAGCTCCTTCACGGTTCTTGAAGGTGCTATAATCTGGAGGTGGACGCATGGTCTTGTTGTCGTTGGCAGACATAGCTTAGTATCTGGCTTTGATACCAAATGTAATGCCCTGAAAGCTACTGCACAAGTACTAGAGGGGGGTGAATAGTACTTTAAAAATAACAAGGAGTATAATTCCTAATTATCGTGCAAACTACTACCAACAAATGCGGAAGCTAAAATATGACAACAACAAATATTCAATGCTAACAATTGATATGATGGGTTCGGATCCACCCAAGTCTCCCCGACTTGTACCCGGTGATCCTACGTCCCAGAACACCCGGATCCCCTCCGGATACTAAGGTTAGAAACCCTAACCCTAGATTTCCACTATGAATACCTTGTGAAAAACCTTCACAAGATCAAATCATACAATCAATAGCAATAGTGAATCCCACAACCTGGGATCACAACCTTCTCTCACAACCGAGAGAAACAATAGCAATAAAAGAGTTTATATGAAATAAACAACAACTTACCACAAACCCTATACCTTGAGTATTCTTACCAAATAAGGGCAAGGAGGGATTTGAGGAAGGAGAAGTCGCCAAGACCTAGCACCACCAATATGAGCAGCAATGGGTGCCTAGGAATGAATAGGAGACTTGAATCAAGCAATAGCTTGGATGGCTCAACAAGAACAAAGCTCTCTCAAGATGGATTCTAGATCTCAAATGAGGGAGAGAAAGATTTCTTGTGAGGAAGAGAGCTTTGAAAATGAGTTTTAATCTCTAACTCTTTCAATCTGAATAAGTCTCTCAATAGCAGCTCTAACCTTGAGAGAAATGATCAAGCTTCGTATTTATAGGGTCCCACAAAATCGAGCTAGGTCATCTCCCAACGGTTGGAAATCTGGGGCAATTAGTCGGTCAAAGAACAACCACTGACCGACTAGTTCATCAACTAGTCGGTCGGTGAAACAACATGAACCGACTAAAGGATGAACAGTGAACAGATGAGATTTCAGACCTAGATAACTAGTCGGTCCAAGAAGACTTTCCGACCGACTAGTTTCTCAACTAGTCGGTCGGTCAGTTAACTTAAACCGACTAAGAGTCAAAAACTATTAGTCTGAATACAACTTGATTTAGTCGGTCCAAGAACAAATGTTGACCGACTAGATCATCAACTAGTCGGTCACCAAACGTTCTTAGACCGACTAACGATAAACAGTAACTAGGTGAAAAATTGGCATGTACAGTAAAGCTCAACTAGTCGGTCTAAAAAGCATCATTGACCGACTAGTTCACCAACTAGTCGGTCGATGAGTCAACTAAGACCGACTAACTGTAAACAGTAAAGAGCTTAGAATTTGGGAGACAAACTAGTCGGTCCAAGAAGCTTTTCCGACCGACTAGATCACCATCTAGTCGGTTGGTTCTTCTTCTTGAACCAACTAACATGCACAAGAAGTCCAGATTCGAAGCGCGAAGCTTCGGGAAAGTTTGTATGGACTTCTACTAAGATCCTAGAGCTAAGATAGGAGCGTTATGAAGATATAAATCGTAAGACCTACTCAAGGCTTAACATTCTACGATATAAGCTTAAAGACTATAAATAAAACTTGACGATACCGTCTTCAATAGCTTCAATCGAATCTTCATGACTTCTAAAATGGTCCAAAAGATTCAACGAAGCTTTAAGCATATGAATACGTGCTTTGAGAAGTCTTGAGACGTCGCTTTGGATGTTCACGTGAATTTGGCGACGATCTCCATAACTGCGCTCACAAAGTGTTAGTTCACGATTTATTTATGTTTGCTCATCATCCAAAACCAAATCCGGGGAGTCCAATACTCAACAAAACCGGCCCACAAGAGTTATGATTTCCAAGACTACTTTATCAAGTAATTTATCAAGATGGCCACATTCACGAGTTTTATATCTTATAATTCTCACAACGTAACATGTGAAGTTTTAGTGTCGTTGTGTCACATATAATGTGTAGTTCGTCATAGTATTTATCAAGAGAGGTGTTGGCCTCGAGGTGGTGGCACTCAGGCTGTGCGGCCTGCTTTACACCAGCCTAGCGTTGAGGTTAACTAGCCTACTTTTGTGGCTCACGATGTACTTGTTGAGAGGGTTGAAGCCCATCGTGATGCTCTGGATAACCACCTCCAGAGAGGTAAAGGCAAGGTAGATGAAGGAGCCGCCGCCAGTCGATCACCAAAGAGGATTTGTAACGCCCCGCTTCCCGGTATACCCAATGAGTACGAATCCGTATCAAGTATTCCCGAAGAGGCGGGTGCTACGGAAGAGAAGTACACAATTTCGAAACTCACGCAGGCCCACTGCGCACTGCTGGGATAGTACCTGTAGTATTCCAGATAACAAACACAGAACACAAAAGGAACAACAGCTCAACTTAGATATACTTAAACCACTGATACATATAAACACACGACTAACCAAAGTTAACTTCATTAATACAAATCTCATATATACAACACGGTCCCACAAATTGCTAAAGTACAATAACACCGCCCAAAACTCTCTCACTCTCTAATGCTCCGCAACTACAACCAACTCCAACCAACTGGACTAGAGAGCCCCCAACTCCACGAGCCAACACCTGAAAAATATCAACGGGGACACGTCACAGCGTGACCCAGTAGGAAATCCAAACCCAACTCACATGGTGCACAAAATGCAATGCACTAAGTGAAAAACGGGAAACTAACTCATGACATATCACGACAGATTCATATGAAACTGTAAATGGTCTCATTAACAAAACACGTACCTGCGGCGAGAGGATAGCCTGCAAAACAAGTGAGTCCGACATTAGAAAGAAGTGAAACTGAAACCTAGAGTTACAATATCATCCCAAGTACAACTACTACTAGCAACCACATCTGATATTGCAACCATCAAAAGAAACCAAGTCACGTTATTCACCTCACAACCATAATAACATGGAGTACCTATTGCTATACAAATGCATCATGCAACAATTTATGGCTTGTGTGAAACTTAAGTTTTTCAAAGAATTCTTGAAGTGCTTCATGTAGTAATTCTTAAGTAGGCGTAAGCTTACTATTAGTTAGAGTGAAACTAAAATTGCTTATTTAAATTTGAATGTTCACCAAAACCCTTCTACTAAGTTTATGAAGAAACTCACTTCAACCTACAAGCTTTAGACAGTTTTGGTAACAATTTCATTCAACAACCTAAGGAGCATGCTTAGCAAATTGTGACTAACTTTAGTTACCAACATGTGGAATGTTGTCAACATTAGTAACTAAAATACAAGAATTTGAATTACAAGCCTAGATTGCAATATGTGATCACATAATTAAAGAAATAACCATTTTCTTTTCTATCACCACAACATGCAACATCAATTAGCAAGGTCATGGAGAGCAAGTTGCTTGCTTTAGAAAATTACAAGATTACATGCAACATACCACAAGATGCAACCTTAATAAGGGTTAATGAGAATTGGATGAAGCTTATACCATTCTACTTAGCATGCTAGTCGAACAAGACACATGTTCTAATAATAATCTAATTCATGAGAAAACTCATTTTCTTTGTTCCATGGGTTACTAAAGTTGCTAGTTGTAAGAAAATAAAGCCATGAAAGTGCCCATCTTAGTATAATTTGGCATGCTACATAATAAAGTTACTAGCTTTAAGTAGCTCTTAGCTAAAACTACAAATTCATCATACTACAATGAATTAATAGATATGGCAAAAATCACAACAACCCCAATTTAATATTTATTGCACAGCGGTGGGTTCCTATACTCTCTAAAGCTTCCAACTTGAAAGTTGTCAAAGATCCTCTTGCTAACTACTGTTTGTTCATTTAAACGTGGGAATTTAAGGGAGCTAGCAAGTGACTTTTTGTGTAGTATTCCTAGCTTAAGTTTCTAGTGCTTAGGATGTTATGGAAATGTTTATAAAAATTTCAGCAGAGTTTCTCTTGTATTTATCAAGTTTTCCAATTACAACATAAGAGATATTTCAAGGAAAACCTGTTATAACCAAAAACAAACATTTCCTTAATCAAGGAATCTCAAGAGAAGTGCCATAAGAAACTATTCCACATATGCACCTCAAGGCATGGCCAACAAATAGCGAGTTACCATTTGAACAATTCCAACAAATTGTATACATTGGAAGTTTTACACATTAATGTGATACATACATGGAGTTGTCATGGAATCATGGTTTTAGCATTTCGAAGCTTCTACTACAACACCCATTTAATTCCCATAACAATTAAGAAAACATGAATAGGTAACATGATTGGCCTACAAGCATATAGTGGTGGGCTAGCGAAAGACTACATGAAGCTAACATATGAGAACTTCATGCAAACGGCATGTAGCAAAATGAGTAAACGTGAACTACCATGAACCAAATAACATATCACAATAACTTTGCCAATAGCAACAATAATAATGCCAACATCAATAACATTAATAGTACAATAACACTAGCAACACCACCACCACCCAAGTTCAACTACTAACAACCCCAACCCCACTTTCAAGCATACAACCATTTCAAGCACCTATGCATTCATGGAAACATTCATGCCCAAAAGGTAACAATCACACGTATATATATAATCACCAATCACACGTGATGCTCAATGATGCCATGATGCGTATGAAACACAAATAATGCGATGCCATGCAATGCCATGCAATGAGGATCTCATGGTGTGCCGGCGTGCACGTGCATATGATTCTACTCCGTTATCAACGTGGAGCCACCTAATGGATCAAGAGGTGGCCAACGGCGTATTCACCTGCCTCGTACCGCAGCACTTTGTCCATGCCCGTGCACTCCACCTCGTGTCCTAATCACATCATACCACAACCCATGTGTATGGGTGCATATTACATTCTTTGCATTTTGCTTTCTTTCAAATTTCCTTCTTCCATCACCATCATATTTTCATTACCACATCAAAATATTACAAGTGGCCCAAGGCCGATATATCAAGAAAAGAGTTGCCACAACATGTGAAGATTTTCACTTCAACACAATAAAGAGAGAGACGACCATGGCTTACATATTTCATAAAAATGGGAACATATGCATGGACTTGGAATAAATATCATTCCTTGCATGAAAAGAGAGTGTCTTGCCAATATTGCAATAAACATCACACTTTTGAATCAAAGATATCAACTCATTTAGGCTCGAGCAATTTAGCAACCTAGGTGGGCTAACACATTCAAGGGAGGCAACATGAGGCTATTAGCAAGATAGCATCTAGTTAGTGAAGTGGTTAATTTAGCAACCTAATTGTTTTATTTAATCCATAAGACAAATGAGAGTTATTTGTAACAAAAGAAGAATAATTTCACTTAATCAACCTAACACAATAAGGACTACTGCATTTAATTAATGAACCCAAAATGAGTACAATCTCATAAAGGAAAGCAATTTCATGCAAGGAACTTTATGTTAAACTTCCAACATTTCAAAATAAAAGCAACTTCTCATAGTTAGCGAACAATCACTCAAGAGCATTATCAACATAAACATAGCAAATTGTGGCATTAAATAATTCATTACACCATAACAAAGCAACTATCCATAGCCAATTTCACCTAAGCATTTCATTATCAAATAATTCATATGTACCATACAAAGAAATTAAGTAATAAGGCTTCCAACAATAAAAAAGAGAGCATTTTTTGCAAATTTATTGAAGCAAGGCAATCAAGATCAACATGGGACATATTTGTAGCATCAATTAATTCAAACATCATCCCAATTCAAATTAGAATGCACCATATCAAAAATTTGCCACAAACCCTAAAAATGCAACTTTGAACTCAAGATGAAAATGAATGAAACATATGAGTAGGGTTGGAATCCTACCTCAAAATCAAGAGAGCCCCACCATGGATGCAAGCTCCAAGCTCCAAAATCCAAAATCTTCCTCTTGATTTCTCATCCAACTCAACCCTAAACAAGGCCCTCTTCCAATTTCTCTTTCAATTTCATGAATCCCCAACCCTCCTCCTTCAATTTCATGAAAACTCCATGAACCCATCACCAAGCCTTAATTTCGAATTTCCCCCATGGATCACCCTCATCAAGCTCCAAACCCTACCTTCTCTTGATCCCAAGCTCCCACAACTACAAGCTAATCACTAAGGTTCTAAAGGAGAATGAGAGGGGGGGTTTGAGATTGAAAAATCAAGAAAGCAAACCCAGAAATTTCGGCCAGCTTTGAGTTAGGTTTTGGGGGGAAAGTTTTGGCCATGGAGTTGAAAGAAATTGAAGAAGATGAATGGTAGCAGGAAGGGTTGGGCTAGGGCTTTGTTTCCTCTCTTCCTCTTCTTCTTTTCTTCTTCTTCTTCCCATTTTCTCTCCATGATTCCTCACAAATTTCGACAGCAGGGGTTCTCTTTTTTTCGGCCAGGTTGGGGGAAACGGGGAAGAAACGCAAAGGGGAAAATTAGACGAAGGAAGAGAAGTTTTGAGAAGAAGGAATAGACGGACTTGGGTTTTACAAGTTTGCCATCCCCATTCTTAAACAAAAATCTCTCTTTCCTCTTCCTAATAATAATCCAAGCACACCCCTAAACAACCAAGTCTCATAACTCAAACCAAATGGCAAAGCCCAATAACCAGCTCTTAGGCTACTAAAATTAACTATAAGCCCAAACAATAACACTGATAATATTCATCAACATCGCCAATAATAAAAAGACTAATACCAAAATTTTAACAACCAATCATCAATAATAATAATGTCATTCATCAATAAATATCTCAGCATCACCGTTTATCATGAACCTACCATTTTACTTTACACACTCACCAACGAAAAACGCCAAACACGCTAATAATCACTGTTAGCATGCTAACAATAATTTCATTTTACTATCCAACCACACGCATTTACTTATATATCCAACGCATATCATAGTTACCTTATAGCCATACATGTAGGAATTTACTATACACACAACAAAATTACTATAGCACACACGCTAACAGTATTTTACGCAAACAGGCATTACAGGATTGGGGGCATGCCAGCCAAGAGGAGGCCTAATGCACCGTTCTGAAGATGAGATGATGTCGAGTAGCTCGGCATCAGGGTGCTCAATTATATGTTAGGTGAGGCCATGGATGTGGCCGACTTGTTCCCTATAGGCCCCGACCGGTTTAAGCTATCCCTTCAGTGATTCATCCAGGTAAACGCATATATGGTCTCTGATCTCCATGTCTTCGGATTGGGATTGACTTGTCTTTCCCCTTTGCCCAGGGGATAGCAGAGCGGTGCCGCTACTATCTCAACCATCACTTTAACCAGAAGCTGATAAACACTTTGGAGGATGACCCCGCTCACTTTTGGGACACGTTTTGCCTATAGGAGGCAGAATTGGGGGGAGGTGAGAGCTCGTCTGCAACGAGCCAAGAGGTAAAAGGAGGAGTTGAAGGAGCAGTCTGTCTGGGTAGACTAGGCCCATCATCACGAGCTAGGGAAAGCTAAGGCTCGAGGTGATATGGACTTCGAGGTTATGATCAAAATTTTGAAGAATAGGTTCTGGGAGAAGTACCCAGAATATACTGGCTTGCTTTCCAACCTGGAGGAGGACACGCTACTTCTACTGCTATTGCTGCTGGGCCCTCAGCCAGGAAGGCCTTTGAAGATGGAGCAGGGAACTTGCCGAGGGGGACTTCAGATGAGATTAGGACGTGTGCCTGATGCAGGGCCTTATATGTAATTTTGCTTTTCGAATTTGTAGGCCCACGAGGTGGTGACTTTTGTAATTTTTGAATGACTGGATGAAGGAAAGTCTACTCTAGTTGCTACATTGTTCAGTCTATTGACTTTCGTTTGTGATGATTTATCCCATATTGACTCATCATGTGTACTCATTTGACTTAAACTTGGGGACAGTATCAGCAGGGGGCCCAGCCTGAGCAGGGTGCTAGACTCAACACAACCAGAATCAACTATTGTTTGACATTGTCAGGACCAATGTATGTTTTGCACATGGCCTGACCAAGGTCAAAAGCCAGAGGTTGGTGTTGGGACCAAAAGGCCTCGCTAGCAAAAGAGCTATGCTGGGAGTAGGAGGCCTGGCCAGCGAAAGAAACCACATTGGGACCTAGAGGCCTTGCCAGTGGAAGAACCCACACTGGGACCCAGAGGCCTCCTAGTGGAAGAAACCTAGTTTGGACCGAGAATCCTAAGTCATACATGGAAGGACCTCGAGTCATATGCCAGAGGTTTGAACTGGAGCTTTGGTAGGAAGAAACAACACCTATGGAATAGAAGCCATAATGCCTACTGGCGTGGTAGCCTGTATCATGGGATGTGATAAGGCGAATCATATCAAACTTGTGTTAATTACCGGATTGGACGGGATTGGTCTGTTTCCTGATAAAGTATCCTGGCATGGTGGAATTTGATTCTTAGCGATGCATCCACACTAATCACATAGCTTGGACAGTTGCGATTACCTCTTAGATGGCTTCCACTTTGAGGGGCTATAAAAGGAGGGGTACCTCAAGAAACCTCTCTCCCCTATTGATGTGTAGGAGGGTGACCCTCTTGGAAGGCAAATGGGAGATGCCATTGTGAAGATTGGGTGCCATGGTCGTGAAGGAGGTTACAGACTTCTGAGGTTTGCTCCATCCGAGCTAATGGTGATTAGGTGGCTAAGGTCCCACCACATCAATGAGGATATAAACACTGCATCAAAGATGATTGACCTCTATAATTGACTCCATCCGAGCTGACAGTGATCAAGGGGGTTGCGGCTCCCGGCACCGTTTGCAACCGTCGGAGTCTGAAGTGGGGAAGAAGAACTAGCCAGGGCTGGCATCTGCCCAAACCGATGCTTCTTCCTCTATGTTGTTGCCAAACCCATTGCGGGTGTCTATGTTGTAGTGCGCGTGAGAGATCTCTGTGGCCAACTCTGTCCGAACTAACAATGATCATGAGGCTTAGATGCCCTTCACCACCTCAGCTGCTCGGAGCAGGTCCGATGTCTACCCTTCGCATGAATCTATCGCCACTGCAAGGGCATTCCCCATGTCTTATGACTCGACACCACTTACCCGAATTGTCACTGTTGCGGCTTTAGACTTCATGGGATGGCAGATTTCCCTCTGAGGGGATTTCAGGAAGTGGATGAACCGGCTTCAATTTACTTTGTGTGTCTCGAAAAGCTAGATCTCTTATAGGAGAACTTTTCGAAATGACACTACTTATAGTGGCTGAATTGTTGTCGGAGAAATTTTTGAAATGGAAAGGTGGTTTTGGAAAAACTAATCCAACCTTTGAACCGAATCTTCCTTTTCTCCTCAATTCTTTAATCTATTTATTCACATCTTATTACTTTACTTGCATGATGGTCTACTATGCTTGCCACCATGTAACACTCTAGTCTGAGCTTGCTCAAGAGACTTATAATTGAAGTCACAGCGTACTGACAGGATCCCCTCACCGAGCATGTGTTACTGGGTGCATACTGGCCCCTTGGTCTCTTGAGTGAGTGAGGAAGGGGCTGAGGCTTTGGAATTGCATATCTGATCTGAGCCCTAAGAGTGGTAGCGGTAGGGCCCTAGCTCGATTGGGGGTTATCCCGAGTTCATGAGGTCAATCCAACAGGGGCCCCAACATGGGTTGGGGCTTAGCCATGATAAGAATGGGGTCGAATGCTGATTCTTGGGTACCTCAGACTGGCTGAGGACTTTGTTTGGTCGTGGCATGGCCGTGAAGGTCGGATGCTAGAGGTTATGTGCATCAGGCTGGCTGAGGGCTTTTTTGGACAAGGCATGATCGTGGGAGGTCAGATGCTAGATGTCAGATGCCTGAGGCTGGTTGATGGATTTGTTTGGACATGGCATGAGCATGCAAGCTCGGATTCCAGAGGTCGGGTGCCTCGGCTAGCTACGGGCTTTGTCTGGACGTGGCATGACTGAGCGAGGTCAGATGCCAGAGGTCAGGTGTCTTAGGATGGCTGAGGGCTTTGTCTGGATGTGGCATGATCGTGCAAGGTCTGATGCCAGAGGTTAGGTGCTGGGACCTTGGGTCTCGACAGCACGTTAGCCCCAGTCTGGGCTGGGGTTAAACACAAATGATGTGTAACCTTTTGGAATCTTTGGAATATTGTAAGAAAATTAAGGCTTTTCATTAATTTAAAAGTGCATACAAGACATGGTACCTAGTAAGGACTACCATCAGGTCATGGTCAGCTGTGCCATTTGCCAGAGGTTTGTAATGGGAGAGACGTCATGACTTTGTGGGCTATAAGCATGTATTCCCGGGAGTCTGACTGAACTCCCTTGAGGACCTCGATGTCGTGCTCCTTGGGGAACTTGATCAACAGGTGATAAGTGTACTTCAGTGTCCTCATTGCATTATAAGTTGGATGGCCTATGATAGCGTTAAAACCACCTGGGCAGTTAACCACGAGGAAGTTGACGATCTGCACCTGACAACAGGGTGGCGGGCTGAACTCCACTTGGAGGGGTATCATCCCTTCAATGTCTACCTGAGCCCATGTGAACCCAAAGAGGCTGGTGGGGATGGGCTACAGCATGTCTCCATTTATCCACAGCTTCTAGAACGTGTCTAGGTAGAGGATGTCAACGGAGTTCTCAATGTTAATCAGGACATGCCGAACATTGTAGTTGGTGATCAGGAGGTCGACCACAATGGCATCATCATGGGGTTGGTGGACTCTTCTTGCCTTCTCCTCAATAAACAGCAGGGGTTCAGTTAACTTGAGCTGCTTCGTGGCTTTCTTAACAATTATGGAGTCAAGGTCAGTAGGGGCTGAGCATGCCTGATGGGCAAGGTTCTTTTGAATCTGGTTGTACACTTGAGCCACTTTGCAGCCAAACTAGAAGACATGACCGAAAGTGAGGTCGATCGTGCACATCGGGATAGTGATGCCTTTACCCTTGTCCTTGATATGGGATCCCTCGGCTCGGTCGCGCTCCGATACTTGTACTCTCTGAGTCTCCCCTTGTAGATAATTCACTCGATTTGGTCATGGAGGAGCTTGCAGTTGTTGGTGTTGTACCTATATCCCTTGTGAAAGTTGCATTATCTAGACCTTTTTGTGTTGGGGTGTTTCAGCAGAGGGTATGGGTACTCGAAATTATTTAGTGCCTTAGCCAAAATCTCATATGGTGTGGTGGAGAGAGTGTTATAAACTCATGCCTCGGGAGACCTGGGTATCCACCCTTCAGCTCGAAAGCGCTCGGCTCAGTTGAAACATTTCTCAGGCTAGATGCATTTGTTGCTGGGACCATGGTCGGAATCCACCCTCTTGCGAGAGAGTCCGTGCTCGGCTATTGGCTGCCCATAGGCCTCTTATATAGTGATGTACTTATTGATCTGCCACATAAGTCGGGTGAAGCTGGTGGATCTCTGCTTGCAGACTGAACATCAAAGAAGACCCATTCAGGAGGCCTGCTTAGAGGGCCATCCTGACGAGGTTATCAGGGCAGGCCTTTATCGCCATGTGGACTCGATTGAACTGAGTCATGAAAGCTAGGTTGGACTCCTCGGGTCCCTTCTCCCTTCTTAATGGAAGCCTTGGACTCATGTGCTTCTTCATCACCTTCTAAGCAAAGTGGGAGAGGAACTTCTTTCAAATGTCGGTGAAGGAGATGACCGACCCCTTGGAAGGTTCCTGAACAATTGGCAGGCCATCCCGGGCAGGCAACTCGGAAAGGCCTTGCATATGAGAGCGAGGGAGTGACCTTTGCCCCCATGAACTCGGTAAACACTTCCAGGTGCTTGATCGGGTCGCTAAAACCGGTGTACCTTGGGACATCGTTTGTGGAGTGTGGAAAACCCTTCTATGGGCATGTTATAATGAGAATGGCAGAGGTGAAGGATGAGTCGGTGAGGAAACTCATGTCTTCGTAAGAATCCACCTCCCTCGCCGAAGCAACCAATTTGCTGTTGCAAGTCGACGATTTGCTCCACTGTCAAAGGAACATTTGCCTCACTACGGTCACCTTTGCGGGGGGGTCCCGCTGCCCTCCTTGGCCCATGCATTGGTGTGAGGGGGATGTGTGTGATAGGCTCTTGGCACGGCGACTGGCTGAAGGCTTTGCCTGGTCACCATGAGGTTTGCGATCGTCACCACCCGACCTTTGGTTGCCAATAGAACTTTTCGTATCTCGTTGGCGGTCTCGAAAATTACATACCCTTTCTCTCGTCTCTGCGGAGGCCCCTCACTACTGGATCTCTCCTGGGGGCCTCGGATCTGGCTCAGAGCATGTTGTGGACCATTTCCTCCATAACATCATTTGTCCTAGCTTTGCGAGCATGCTCCTCTCGTTCTTTGAGAAGCTCCGCCATGAAGGCCTGGAGATCGGCCGTTGGAAGGGCGGCGTAGTAGCTGTGATGGTTGTAGCAGCAGCAGTGGAGGCTTGTGGATGCAGGTCGTCGGCGAAAGAACCATTCCCCATGGGATGGGCCTTGAGTTCATGATGGGCTCGCCCACAACCACCTTGCTCTTGCCTTTCGCCATCAGATGGAGTAAGGATGAAAGGATTGTGGAGGTTGCTGGGTTGAGAGCCTTTGTAACGAGAGTTATCACAAGGCCCTTCCTCTAGCGCCAATTGTTGATGCAGAATTCTCGATGGGCCCAACAGACTACGTGGACGAGCAATCTAGTAACAGAGAGCCCAGACAGTGCGATTTGACCAGGCTATTTGTGTGTGTGTTTGTTTTTTTTTTTTTTTTTTTTTGGGGGGGGGGGGAGGGGGCAGGTCCTTCGCAAAAGTATGAAACAGATAGAAAACTCGTCAACCTCACCAGAAGAGACGGCCATCGAGATCAACCTCCATTACTTAAGTTAGTATCGAGCGAAGGAAGGAAGTGCACCAGTTAGATGTAACCGCTGATAGAGTTTCTGAAAGATGGATATGCTAGGGTTTGAGTTGGAGGAATTCGGCGGCCATCACGGCCGGCCTATTACATGATATTTTTCAACAAAAAATGCATTGTTCTTTTGGAAAACCTGTTTTGACACGTGTGTTACACGTGCGAGCTGACGTTCCGGTCTTTATGCTACCTACACGGAGCACGGGCAGGGGTAGAGAGCAGAGGAGCGTGAGGGAGAGGCATGCCAAACATGCATCAGGGGCAGACATGCAATCTCCGTGGATGTCGAGATGAGAATGTTGCCGCCTTGCGAGTTTTAGCCTTGGCCGGCCGAATACGGTGATGAGATGGGAAAGAATGGATCTGAACCAGATGGCTTTCTCCCGTCAATTGAACTGATTTCATTTGCATTTGGTTTACATCTACCTGAGGGTGCTGTTGTCCCTTTGTGGCTTTTTCTTGAGCCATTGCTTTGTTCGCTTTTGTTATTATTATTCTTAGAATACAAATAAGTCGGTGATAAAAATAAAGTTTAAAGATGAATGAGGAATTTAGATAGCAGTATTTTAAAGAAACTCGATATGAATTTAGCCAATCGTTCCGTTAAACACCACCAGACCAGTTCGACTCTTTAAACACTAATGTGTTACATCCTTGCGTTTCTTCCCTCATAGAAAATAATACAAAGAACCAAACAAACGGCAAGATCAAATTTCAAAAAACTCCCAAGCTTCATCGTTGTCAGCAAAACCTACAACAGAATACCTCAAACCAGGGCTTCAGCATATCCACATACTAACCTAGGATGTTCCATTTTCACAGAGGGGTTCACATGCATCGACAATCGTTACATACAAGTTTCAAGATACAAGGTAACAAGAGAACAAGTTCAGTGCAGAAAGGATCATGCATAGAAATCTAAACTTCAGAGCATATGAAAAAAAAAATAATCCAGATAATATGAGGGTAATATGCCGCCTACATAACCAATCTAGACGGTAAAAGCGAAGTCTGCAATCACCAACAGAGAGAATCCTACAAAATGAGGGTCCATAATAGTACAAAAAACAAGAACAGCATACTTAAGAGCCTTAGTAAAAGCGTCCTCGGTCCGCCCATCACTCTTCTTCCTGGCTACGCAGCCTAGCAAGCTTGTTGGTGACAACAATATCAAGTTGTGCAGCCCTCTCCACTATTTCCTTACGTTTCCTAGTTGAGACATTGTGCGCAATCTCGGCACAGTAAGTCCTGAAGAGTGCCATCATCATCATCATCATCATCATCATCATCAAAGATTAACAGCAGGAATAGATGACCCAATAATCAACAATGTGCAAGGAGATAGCTACCTGTTATGCATCATAAGCAACTCCAACTCAGACACATTGTGGACCACAAACTTCTTGAAGCGGTTGGGAAGATAGTGCCGTGTCTTCTTGTCAGAGCCATAACCAATATTGGGCATCAAGGTACATCCCTTGAACTTCCTCCTCACACGGGAATCAATACCCTTAGGCCTGCGCCAGTTGGGCTAAAACGGAGAACAAAATCCAAAAATGTCAGCCAAAACAAGATCATCCAAACAAATTCCTCTAGAGACAATCAAATAAGAAATACACAATCAACTTCAAATGTAGGCGCTAAATGCTATAAGATGGCTTAAAGAAGAAATGCAGATCAGCAAATAATTAAACCAGAGATAGAACAAACTAGAGTTCAGATCGATCACATGCTTTATTATGCTTTTAGTCCGAAGCTTGACCCAAAAAATGTCAAAGAATCTTTTGTAGAAAATTTCTGTATCACTGCAATGCATGGAGAGCTTAACTAATTTGCAAGAAATGACATCTAGGAGCTTGTGCCACAATCACAAAATCATCAAGTGATCGGCACAAAAGTGGATCTTCAAGAACAAACATGATGAGTCTGAATAAGTCATCAACAATAAGACAAGTTTACTTACACAAGGCTACAACTAGGGGAAAAAATACGGATTTTGCCTAAACATATGCTACTATAGCTAGATTAGAATATTTTCAAATGCTTTTAGCTTATGCAAATTTTATAAATTTTAAGTTATTTCAAATGTGTGTTGAAAGTGCATTTTCAAATATTTATGCAAATGAGGGATGTCCACCTAGGATTGTCCCGTGACTGGTACAAACCTAGGTGAGTCCCAATGGTGGATGGGTTTTGGTGATTTAACACCCCCCCCTCCCCCAAAAAAAACGATACCTGCACACACCCCCACATTTCTACACACCCCACATTTCTGGTTCCTTTTCAGTTGCCAGTTGCGCCGCATCACGTCTGTGTGGTTTATTTTCGCCGTGATATAAGAAGTTTATGTTGAACCACACGAGATTTTGAACACAAAAAATTAACAAATCATTTTAAGGTCATACGTATTTACAAATCATTTTATGGTCATACGAGATTTTGAATAACCACCCGAGATTTACAAATCGCGTTTTGAAACTTAAGAAAAGCATTTTATGGTCATACGCAGATTTCTAAGATTGATATGAGAGAATGAAAAGCTTTCTTATAGATTTTAATTATGCAATAGGAAAAGTTGATTCAATATTATTCATAAAAAATATTAATAGATTAATTCAGACATAATTTCAATTCAAATTTTTATGTAGATAACATAATTTTTTTGTTCTACTAATAAGCTTTGTAAAGAATTCTACAAGACTATGCAGGATTAAGTTTAAGATCCGCCACATGGGTAAGCTCAACTACCTAGGGCTTCACATCAAACAATTGAAAAAAGAAACTTTCATCCACCTAACTAAAGTAAATGAACTATTAAAGCGCTTTGGTGGCAGAAATAACACATCAATGTTCATATTAACTTCGCTTAACAAAGGCCTATCCGGAAAGAGTGTCGATCAAAAACTCTATCAAGATATGATAAACTCATTATTATTTTTAACTGCGAATAAACCAGATACTATGTTCAGTGCATGATTATGTGCACATTTTCAAAAAAACCCTAAAGATCACACCTTAAAGCCGTAGTAAAACAAACCCTTAGATATCTAAAAAGCACGTCAGACTATGTTTAGTTTTATCCTAAGACTAGCATATTTGATTTAATATCATATATTGATGCCAAGTTTACTGGATGCAAATCCGATATGAAGAGCAATAGTTGAACATCACTTTTTTTGGAAAATCTCCGAATCTCTTGGTTCAGTAAATATAAAATAAAATTCTAGTGTTATTATCTACAACCAACGCAGAATATATTGCTACCGGTTTAAATAATGTGCACAAGCCTTACAGATACGACAAACTCTGGGTGATTTTGATATTAATTGTCCCATATCGATAATTTTATGTGATAATACTACTGCGATTAATTTATCTAAGAATATGGTTCATCACTCACGCATAAAACGGATAGATAGTCACCAACATTTTCATTTTCTTAACGATCATGTTATGAAAGATGACACTGCATTAAAATTCATATCAACTGATAACTAAATTGTTGATATATTAACAAAACCATTAAAATTGAAAACACATGTTAAACTTAGAAAAAAATCTAGGGATATGATGCGAAAATAAGTTATAAAGATCCCTTATATAACATATTATTCATATCAAAATTGCTCATTCAAATCAATACATATAACTCTTTATTAGTCGACTAATGATATTACTAGCCGACTAATACAAAATGAGTTTTTGAATCATGAGCCAAATTAGTTGAAATTTTGCTCCTACTCGACTAATGTCTAAGCTAGTCGACTAATGAAACTGCTAGTCAACTTATACATAACCAATACTGTTTTCCAAATTTTGATTCAATTGGTTTATTTCTCATTTTAATGTGTTCAGACCCAATCCATTTAACTTAGAACGTGAACAGTGGATCTTCTTTCAAACCCCAATAATCCATTAGTCTACACCATTAAATCTTGATCAAATGGTAGACATCTTTTCAAAACTCCTCTTTAATTCCATAGAATATGAAAAATCCCAGCTATCTTCTCCTTTCCGCTTATCAGTTGACTAAAACCTCTTCCTCAGACCCTAGATCCCTCAGAGAAGCAAATTCCACCCTTCATCGAGCTTTCAAAGATCATGTTTATGCTTTTTTCCATCTCTTTTTTTAATATGCCAGCTTATTTTCACTCAGATTTCCAGCTTTTTTCCGGTTCTAACTTGTTCTTAAACTTCATATTCAGCTCCTTTAGCTCAAACTTGAAATCTGAATCTTGACCTTACCCTATACTGTCTAAAAAGCTAGAGCTTTCACCTCAAACCCATCTTCTTCAAGTTCAGCCCCCATCCATTTCACAGATTTTTGAGTAAACCCAAATTAAAAACAAAATTTCATGAGAACAAGCTCTTTTGAAATTATTTACAAAAGAATTGCCATATTTTTTTTGTTTCACTTACTATGGTTTATGTCAACTTTTTAACAACAATAAACTACACCATCTTTTCTCTCATGACAACATCCCTCCATGCTATCTTTTCCTTCTAAGGTTGCTTTACACAAACATGCTACCATCAAGAAACAATCACATAATCCCCTTGATTAAAAATGATGAAATAAAGTTTTTAGTTAAAAATTGGTAGCATTTTTGGTATACCAACCCATGGTATTGACCTTTCTAAAGTTGAAATGAGAAATCAAGAAATCCTCTCTAAAATGTTGATTCAAGGAAACACCATTGATGTAGGAATTCCATCCAAAAACTTACATCCATCGGCTAGACATGTAGGAAGAATTCCATCCTATAATATTCTTCTTAAAACTGGTATCTTCATATACATATCAGGCTTCAGTCGAAATAGCAAAATGCATTTATCCTATCTTCAAAAAGATTGAAGTGAATTGGGTAAAAATCATTTATGACAATATGACAACCAATTTACTCATCCATTTCTCATGAATGCATTCTGACTAAAATCTTCATGTTCTTCAAAATTGATCTTGATTCCGAGCCATATGTACTGCATAATGTTGTACTATTCCACAAATTTATACCATCTAGAATGCATCTTCCATACCTTCCATCCGATCCTATTGCTGAACCCCAAAAACCAAAACCAAAAACTGAACCAGAACCAGAACATCCACATTGTTCCTCTGCTGCTCCCCATCAGGTTACTCTTATGATCATCACTACCGCTCTTTAGATAGTTTGTAACATTCCCACAACATATTGTGAATTTTTTGCATCATCTGGCACAGATTCAGGATACTCAGGTAGCAATTCTAAGGAGATTGGATGAGCATTTTTTTCTACCAGCGTAGCTCATCTCCAACAGCATATCGCGACGTTTGTGTTCTATATTCTAAGATATATTTTGTGTTTATTATTTTATTTCATTGTAAAACCAATTTTATGTACTAAGATGATGCATTTTATATTAAATGAAGTACCATGTTTGGCTCAAATTATGTGTATCATCACTCTTTGTTATGATTATAAAAGAGGGAGAAAAATACACAATATTATGTGACACATTTATTTGTGTTATATGTCATATTGTAACACATTTTGTGGAATGTGTGATTGTAATAAAATTATGTGTAATTATATATGATACAAACATGCATCAATGCAGTTGGAGTTATTCTACGCTAACACTTTCTTAACTTTTTGATAAACATGTATTATTTGTTTATCATTATCAACAAGGGAGAACATATTAATTTTTAAATAACCTCATAAGGGTTTTGTTGATGATCAAACAATGCACTTTAAGTTAACCATACTTTTACAGCTCCCACATGATGCTAGAAACCAAGGGTAACTCATTGATCAATGGCAAAGGACCAAGCAAGAAGCACAGCTCAATGTTCATTGTAAAATCTTTTGTATTTAATGTTGTAATTTTCCTTTGATCATTAGAAAATTATTAAGCCTTGAACACACACATCATAACACATCTTATAGGATTCTATATTTAGAAATCATTGTCCAAGATTGATTCCAAAATTCCTTAAATTATACCGAAAAACATTGTTTTTTCTAGAGTCCTTGGTCGACTAACAAAGTCCATTAGTCGACTGACATGTATCTAGTAGACTGACATGTATCTGAAATTAAACCTAAAAACTTTAGAATCATTAGTCGACTAATCCTTTTAATAGTTGACTAATACAAAACAACATTTTTTTTCCAAATTTTTGCTGTTAGTCAAATAACTAATATATATTTATGTTTTCTGAACTTTTCTTGATTAGTCAACTAAGAACTTTCCTAGTTGACTAACTTTTTACGTAAGTTTGATTTTTGACCATTAAACGATCAATAGTCCTTCTAGTCGACTAGTAGGAATCTGCATAAATCATGAACCTTCTCATGAGTCAACTAATGATTCTCTTAATAGACTAATACAAATCAAAATGTATTCTTCAACTTGAACTATAATCAACTAATACCCATAATTAACGATGAATAATCTCGTTGTCTGCTTTTGATTGTTCATGATATATCTGTCGTAATAGTTCTATTTTTTTCATGTATGAACATTTATAAACATTGGATTTCAACTTTATAAAAAGAGATTCAAGTTAAAAACAATTGGTCTTGCGTAAAATTTGCTCTCTCCCCTCTTATGCCAAGAATAAGCCAAAATTCTAAAATGCATTCTTTTCTTCCAAGCTCTAATAATATATAGTCAAGGTTTTAATATCGAATATCGAATTGCTAATTTTCATATTGGATTCGGATATCGAATATCGGAGGATAAATCGGGATACACATTAATATCAGGTTGTGCATATTCGACAATATAAAAAAGCAATTATAATATCATAAATATCCATGTTTGTTCATATTATCAAAAAATCATCAATAGAACTAGATAAAGTTATTATAAATGCATTAAAACCCGATATTACTAACATACAAGTATGTAATACTATATGTCTACAAATTAACGAAATATTAGAACTTAAAATAATGTATGAAGAGAAAATGAATTAAAAGATTACCAAAAAGAGTAACTCATCACACATTATATAACAAGCTCATTCCACACACGTCTCTTGGACAAATATTTCAACATATCATTCTTTCCGTTCTGAAATCCATGAATCAGAACCTAAAATTTCCTCATCCTCAAGCATTTACTTCTTACCATTACCCTTCCCTAATAATGATGGTGTGACGGCTTTTTCTTTCTTGAAGTCTTTAATCTTTTACTAGCTCTTGGCGTTGGACCAGTCCACATCGCTTCAACGTCAACCTTTCTCCACAAAACACTTATCCTCATCTGAAGCAATAAAAGCATCAACTGATTTTTGAGACATTCACTTAGCTACATTCCCTCTATAATGGAACAAGCAGATAGGATATTAGTGTTTATGTACCCAAATCTTTCTTTCAATTCAATACTTAGTAAGTTCCTCCTCTTCGTGTGTATATATTAATGAAAATACAACCAATTAGCCATCATGAGAAATATATAATACACTCCAATTTCTTTTATAACAACTTGAGCTAATGGTTAATCTCAAAATTCTCATGGCCATCTTCTTCAAATCAGGGATTTGGTTGTCATGTCACCATGTGAAAGACACCAATTAACTAAAAAATAAGAACCCAAATTCAAATTCTTTTTAGTTTGAACTTTAAACTATCAAAACCTGTTATAAAAGAAATAAAAAATTCATTTTAATCTCTTAAATATACCTGGATCAGGTGCATGATTTTTAGCTTGTTTTTACACTATTTACCTACCAAAAGATCCGCTTCGATTTTGATACTGAAACAACTGGAAGCTAATTTTGTCTTATATCTTAGGATCATGGAAATACATCCTGAACAAGCGTGAATCCACCTGCAAAGGCACCATCTCCATCAATAGCCTCTCGTCTTTGATATTAAAAATACGGGATAAACAAAGGACCCACCATGTCCAAATGAGCCTTCAACTTCTCATTCCATCTTTTATCAATTAGAATAAAGGTCGGCTTAACTTTTTTCTCATTATGCTTTAAATTAATCGTGATGTCCTTCTTGCACATGTCCAAGTCTCTATACAACCCCCATTGATGGAGTGTCGCTATGCCATTCGAAGAAGGTTGACAATAGGATCAAAATATTTGATGCCAATGTCATGTTTTTCCAAAATGAACGACTATTGATGATTGTGTATACTTACAAAGGACAAAGTTAATCAACTCATTAATTAGTTATTTAACTCTTAATTGCGATAATATATGAACCAAATAACAAATTAAAGTTAGATATAATATATTTAATTTGCATTACATATAGGCTTGAGCTTTCCAATATCATGTAACAAGAGGTTCAATGAATGTGCAAAACAGAAATTCCAAAAAATATACGGACGCCTCAAAACTAACAACTTCGTTGCAGCCATATTGTTTAATGCATTGTCAGTCACTATTTAAACAATAGATTGTTCTCACAACTTATCAATTGTTGCATTCACCAGACCATAGATATATTTGTCATTATGAACATAAAGTATTCTTAGAATCATTGAACAACCTTCTAGTATAAGCATGAATGACAATGTTCATTATGTTCGCATCCATGCTGTCAGTCAAACAATCTATCAAATGACTATAACCATGTAGTCTACATGTCTCGAAAAAAGATTCCAACTTTCCTTTAGAAATTGCTTCCTTCGAAAGATATTTCTCAACTTTCTCAACCTTTTAAATTCACCAACAGCGTGTGCCATCTGTCCAAAAGATGAATGATCCACCATAGAAAATGGGATCCTATCTCAATATGCATCGTGTGATCCACTCGCATGCATCTTCTCTTTCTTTCTTCTTACAATGTTCATTAAGGATGGTTTGCATCCATTTTCCTTTATCCTTTGCAGCTACTCCAACATCCTCGTTTCTTGAACCTGCACATGTCGGTACATCGGTCCTTTGAACCTTAGACTTTCATGACATTGACTAGCTTCATGGGAGGACTCGACTTTAATATCCTCATCTTTAAGAGCTTGAACCTTTGATTCATTCACCTCTTTTGATAATTGTGTAGCTTTTAATGCATCAATGGCCTTCAACCTAACCTCCTCAGTAACTTTTATGCAATAAGCGACATTTCATCTCTTTCCTCCAAGATGTGCCTTGAAACAGCTAATACTGATCACAACACTTACTAGATGACAGGATCCTAAAAATTATTTCGTATGAGGCAGGTGATGCTTTGCTAGATGCTCCAGAAGACATTTCCAATGTTTACCATCAAAGAGCACAAAACATTGGAAAAATATTAAATTAAAATTTAAGATACAAAAACTTTTTAAAATTAAAATATTTTATAAAAATTAAAATATTTTATAAAAATTAAAACATATCATAAAAAATTAAAACATGTCATAATTAAAGACGATAAATAATTATGAAATTTACATGTATATATAGTATATTCAGGAATCAAGAGATGTCTATATTTGCAACTCAAAGGCAATATCATTGTATCAATCTATATAGTCAAGAATAAGGCATGTGCGGTAGTCAGTAGCCGATAAGTGATAGATACATATCCAACCCATAATCGCATGTCAAGTGTCAACCCAAAACTGATATAATATCCATTATCCAATAATCTAATATGCCAAGTTATCCAAGGATGCAAGTGAATGAATGAACCCCCTAACCAATTTAAGTAACTTGTATCTCCAATAAGGCAATATGCTGCCAATAGCGTGGCACAAAAATTGACGACAAAGATTAATTGAAATCAATTTAATATTATAATCATCTATGTAATACAACAATTTTTTCAGAATAATGTCATCGAAATAAAAAATTTCAACCCAACTTCCGAAAAATC
Source organism: Scilla litardierei (assembly GCA_030789695.1). NCBI lineage: Eukaryota > Viridiplantae > Streptophyta > Magnoliopsida > Asparagales > Asparagaceae > Scilla > Scilla litardierei. Next base: position 25,460,462 of record CM061132.1, on the reverse strand, counting down.
GAAGAATAAAAAGCGACGGCATTTATAGAGAAAAAGAAGAAACGATAGCAGCTGCAGAGAAAAGGAAAAAGAAGAAGCGGTCGCAGAGAAAACCATTAAGAGAAGTGGCTGCAGCCGAAAAGAAGAAGGAAGAAGAAGAAAGCAAAGAAGAAGATCGAAGAAGTATTAATAAAAATTCCCAAAAATCAAAAAGATCTATAGAATTTAGCTAAAAATCAGGAACACTTATTTTTTCAACTTACCTACAGTTTCCATTGGACGGGTATGAGCAAAGAATCGAAACAAAAGCCCCCTAAGAATTGCCGAATGATCGCATAAAGCAAAGAGACAATGATATTAAGTTACTCGTGCAAATTTAGGCAGAGTCGGTTGTTAGTTAGGGTTTTTAGGCAAACGGGTTTGGATTTTGAAACCTGATTGGAACAGTAAATGACCATATCGGCCAATATCAGCCCGATATTTTATCAGTCTGATATATCAGCAGTATCGATCGATAAATCCCAACATCAGGATTTTTTTCTTTCCATCCAAATTTCTCGATATCGGCTCGGATTCAGTCCGATACCAATTTATCGACCGATATTTAAAACATTGTTCAATAAAATAGAATCACAGTGCATAACCATCATTAGATCCACATGCATGTAAATTCAAGTATATGAGAGAATTGTATTACTTCAACTCAAAGATTGTTCCTTGGGTGTTGCTCTCAGGTTAGAGAGAGTTCCGTTTCAGGTTGTTGAGACTGATTGTGCAATTGACAAATGTTGTTTTGTCAAATTGTACCATTTACTCTTACAAGTTTGTAAGATGCTGATTGAGAAAATCTTAAACGAATAAGCTTTGGGCCTGCAAATAAATCCACATGTTTGCAATTGATCTAGGTATACACATAACTAAAATGCAACTCCAATAATTCTATGTTATGCACATAATAGCATATAAACAGTATGGTGCGATACAACACTATTACCTTGAATGTCCCACATGCATCACAAGTTTTCGGTTCCACTATCATGTGTTAACCCACAATTTTAATCATTCACATCATTCCATAAAAATCAATTGTAAAAGCCAAACATAAAAAGATATGTTTGCTTAGTTGTAAAGGGGTGAGGATGGGTCAAATGAAGTCCCGTTTAAAGTCTAGAAAAAGGCTTAAAACGCCAAATGATGAGAAAAGGGAAATGATGGGGTTAAAATAGAGAGCAAAAAGAAAAACATTGTACGTAGAGTAAATAATAGTTGGGTTATCAACTCATTTATAACAAATGCCACAAATTGGTATATTCACATGCCTTTGAAATAATAATACCTTAGAAAGGGTGAACAAGTAGAGACAACAAACCGTAAGATAAGTATAATGATCAGTATAAAAAGGTCACCAGCTTTTTCCATTAATTCATAAGTAACGCAACACTGGTTTTATCTGATTCTGAAAAGTAGGTGAAAACACAACTCTCACTATTCTCAAAGCACAAGTCAGAGAGTGTAACAACAGTGCATCTATTTGGTTTAGCAAAAAACCATCATTAAAGATAATGTGGCTCGCCTTTTATCAACCAATGGATCTTATCAAATATACAGCGTATGACAACCACCACCAATACCTATGATGGTTCAAATAAACAGATGTCCTTAAGTATTCTTTGGCTTTAAACTAGGGCTGTCAAACAAACAAATGGTTTGCAAACTGTTCGGTTTTGGTTCGATATTTAGCTTGATTTGGCTTGCTCAAAATCGTAAACAAGCCGAACTCAAATTAGGCCGGCTTGCTCAAATTCTGTTTGAATAAGCTCCATTTTACATACCTGCATGTATATGAATATATAAATGTTACATATAAATATAAGGTTTATATTTTACGCATAAGCGACAGCTAAAAATTAGAAATTTCTATATTTATACCTAATATAAATATGTACATATAAAATTAAATATTTATTATATAAAATCCACAGATAATATACTGCATTTTGTAATTTTATTATAGTCATATCTAGAATAAGTTTTTACTAAATACAAAATACGTTGTGAAAAGAATACTTAACTAATAAATGTTCTCTCTCCTTATGTAGTCGATTAACACTGCCAAATGACGTTATTAAAAGCATCAATTCTATGACACGTTGAATAAACAACCAGTTCACAAATGGTTTGAATTCGGCTTGGTATTTAATTGCCTCGCTCATAGCTCTATCGATGAAAAAAATAGCCGACTAGCTCGAGTTCATCTAGTTCACACCCGTAATTTCAACTACCACCAAAAATATTTCCAAAAAAATAAATTAGGAGCAGAAATTCATTTCAAAAAACTAATTGAAATCACATTAAGTTTCAAAACTAAAGGATCTGGAGAACGTAGCTAGATTTCACATTGCCCGTTAAAGCTTTAACAGCATCTAGTATTAACGAAAACCAGCAATCCATAAGGATCATCTGATAACACAAGCTGTTCATTTCAACACCGTATTAAAAAAAATAAATATATAATGCTAATATGGCAAATAACAAAGAGAAAACGGAAAATGACTTTTCTTGAAATCCAATTCTCAAAATTACATGCTTTGCCCCTCCACAACACAATCAAACAACTCAGCATCTCATGACAGCTAAACATCCGAATCCATCAATAAGGAACCATATCGACAGTGGCAGAACTACATGTAGTGTGCCCTGGGCAGCTGGCGATGGCAAAAACCAAGAAAGAAAATTACTTTTTTACATGTATACGTCATTTTCCCCATCTTTCTCCTCACGGCTTAACCCCCTCGCTCTCAGTTGCTTTAAGGAAATGCTATGCCCACATATTTTTTTGCTCCAGACACATCCTAGTGGAAAATTTGCACTTGAGGTGCGTGGGTAAGGCAAAAGGAAGTGTGTGCATAACACCCCCCGGTTTGACCGCATCGCTCAGTTGCTTAAGGTAATGATATATGCACACATTATTTTGGTTCTCACACATTCTTAGTGAGAAATTTGCACTAAAGATGTGTGGGGAAGCAAAAAAGTGTGTATGCATAGCACTCCCATCTTTGACCCACAATATAGAAGTGGCGACTAGGAAGTGTCTGGGAATTTTGCTTAAAAAAAGTTTATGGCTTTTTTTGTTCATCTTTATAAAAAAAATTGGTAAGCTCATCGCCATGATTCCATCCACAAAATATTCATCATTTTTATTCACATTAGCTTCTTTAGATGTTCAATTTTTCCTATGATTTAGACATTCAGATTTTTATTGACCTGCGAATTTTGCATTTCTTGGTTGATAGTGAGCATATTATTTTTTGGATAGAATTTCTCTAATCTCCCCTCTATATCGACTTCTTAAGTGACAATAATCGAAGAGTTGTCTGTCAATCCTCGGAATCTCTCGTCGCTTGCAAGGTCTTCAACAAATAGGAATGGGTTGCCAACAACATTTACAATGATGTCCCTAGTCTTTTTCGTTTTTCCTTTCTTTTTTTAATTTTTTTTTGTTTCTGATTGGTTTGATTTTGATTCTTGATCGATCTGATTTTTTGTGCAAATAATGGAGAGATGGTAAGGAAAGGAGAAAGCTCAAGAATAAAATTTTGTTGCTTTGATATCTTAAAAAATTATTCTTTACGTCATCTTTATTTTTGCGGCAAAAAAAATTTCTGGTGGTTACGCCACTGCATATCGATCAATGAAATGACAGTAATCCAAAAAAATAATACCTTTACACAGGTCCAGCGATCGCTCTGGGGCCTCTTAAACTTCTTGACTCTCTTCTTGACGATCTTCTTCGTGAGCAGCGGAACGGCCATCTCTGCTCCCCAAACCTAACCCCTGCAATGATAGAGATCGATCGGGTTAAAGAGTGAGAAACCATAATTCTATGCAAAACATAAAAAGCGACGGAGGCGGCTAACCGAAACCCTAACCCTAGGAAAAGTGAGCGAGTGAGATGAGAGGCGCTGGGAGCTCGGCTTTCGGGGTTCTATAAAGGCCGGTTTTATATCTGGTGTGATTCCACCACATAATTAAATATTTGTGGTGTCCAACTCGTGGGTCAGTGGGCCTCTTTGGTGATTCAGATGTGAATGAAAATGGGACTGGCCCGGCCTGGCCTGATGCCAAGAATACGGCCAGGCCTAACCCGGATCCTGTCTTAACATTTTTTATCTAAAATTTTGCTCAGATCTATTTGGGGGCTGTTCTTTTGCCAAGAATATGGGCGGAAATGTCAAATTTGGCACTGTTCCCGCATTGTTCATCCTATTCCAAGTTTGTATTTCAAGCGGGTGTTCTTTTGGGTATAGAATAGAATCCACGTGGCTATTCTAATTTGGTAATGATGAGCTCTTTTGTTTTCCTTGCATTTTGCTTAGAATACAATGGAAAATAGGGAATGGTGAGGCCCGCTGTCATCCCTCTTTCTCCTCTCTTCAACTCACCAACATTCCACTTTCTCATTCCAACTCTCCAATCCCAAGAGAACACAAGAATAGAATGTGGACCCACTTTCTATTTCAAATCCATTTTCCATACTCTATTCCACCCAAAAGAACACAAAACTCCATTTTATCTCTCTTTGAAATACAAACTTTTCCATATTCCATTTTTCTCTATTCCAGCAAAAGAACATGCCCTTAGATACTAACGAAACCTAATTTAGTGCTTTAGTGTTTTTTGTTGGATTTTACATTGAATCGGATTGGATTCTTTGTTGGATTAGCGTTAAATAATGGGTGTAAATTGGGGAGTATGTGCAGATATGGGTTTGAGAGGGTTTTGGGTATTACATTTCTGGTTCGATTAAGGTTACTGTTATTGTTAGAACAAAGGTGAAGGTGAATGGGGTGGGTTTGAGATAAATTAGAATACTAGAAATAACCCGTGCAGAGCAAAAAAAACCCCCACGATGAAGATACGGTGAATATGCGCAACTGAAAAGGAGTGAAAAATGTGGCTGTGTGTGCCGGTATCATCGGGGGACAAAAAGTGCAAAGTCCGGAGGTTAAATGCAAAAAAACTTTGGGTGGCAAACTGTCATGCCCCGTTCCCCAGAATACCCGGCATTTAAATTTTTTTTCCAAGTATCCTAAAGAGTGAGGGTGATGAGAGAGGAAAAGAGAGAGAAAGAAGAAACTGAATATGCAGGCCACTGCGCACATGCTGGGATAGTACAAGTGCAGCTTCATTATAATATCAAACAACTCATAAATAACATAGAACAACAACAGCATATTTATATAACAACTTTTGTTTGCATACATAGTCCAAGTGCACCACTACACATACACTGCCACTCTCCACCTCCCAAAACAACCATGTCACACTACACATCTACAGCTCACACCAAGTTCTACTCCTGAAACCCAACTTTAAGTCACCACCAACCATGCCGCCCCTGCTACCTGAAAAATAGGGAGGAGCACGTCAATGCGTGCCCCAGTATGAACCAACTTGGATTTGGAACACCACTTTAAGGTTATCAATCCACAAAGCAAGGCAATAGAAATAAGACATGTAAAATAAGTAATATAGCGAAAGGTAAATAGCTATGTAAGGGAATCATACCTGCGGTCCAATATCGAGCTACTGCAAGAAAAGGGTTAGCACGAATAACGATAAAAACATTCATACAACCACAATCTAAAAAGGGGATCACAAGTGTCAGGAGTATAACATGCAAAGTTCTCATTTTATAATTGAAATAATTAATTGACTTAATTGGAAACTTGGGTAAACTGTGTGATATCATGTCATGGACCTCACCCCAAATTTGGGATGAATATAGCACACTATCAGGTCCTGGACCTCACCCCAAATTTGGGGTGAATCTAGCACACGGCGCAGTGGACACGGGCACTGTACGCCGGGCCTCTCAACTCCCACGTCCCTGTCAGGAGTGAGGCCTTCCATAATAACACAACCTCCGTATGTCTCCTCCACTCCCGTAAAGGCGAGTGGGAATAAATATCACATATCACATTATCATTTCCACCAACTTCTCAGTCGAGGCCTCATATCCACAATTTACTCAAATCTCCCCTTAAATCCGGGTTTTGCTAACTCACCCTCATTAGAGAGGACTGAGACATTCTAAATCATCATTTACCATTATATATAGCACTGAAAGGGACATGTTTGCATGGTTTCACATTCCACCCTCATATCAATATGGGTCACTCGCCGAAGTGGCATGCCCTCCATTGTAACCAAATCACATATCAAATGGGTCATGCACCCAAGTGGCATGCCATTCAACATAGCCATTTCAATTCATCATTCATAACATATGAAACCATGCTTTTCCATGACCCCATCATTACTATTTCACAACATATTTCATGATTCATATGTTTGCAAACTCATTTTTAATGTTTCTCACTTCCGTATCGTTGAGGCATTTTCACAAACACTTGGCAGGCAACACAACCAGGATCATTGTAACATCAAAAAATTCCATAGATATTTGCATGAATAACTATCTTTCAAATAACAACAATAATCATGAATTATAAAGGAAAATTAGCAACAATACACAATTCAAAACACCATTCCAGTGCTTCAGCTTGCTGGAAGTTGCAGTCAGTGACAACTCATGGCAACATTTCATCGGTTTTATTTGAGAATTTAACAAAACTTCCCAAATAAACGTTGTATGTATATTAGTCCTGGGTTCACAGATAAAATTTCAGGCAAAAATATTAAGTAGGTAATTTATGGTGAATTATTTGGTGAGGTCTGTCAAATCTGTTTTTCACACAGATTTCAGAGTCTATAAAGATTGCTGTTTTTGGGCATGTTTTAACCAGAATTTTGAAATACATGCACTGATATGACGTTGGGGAAAAACTTGTTAAATTTAGACCAAGAACATAAAATTTCATTGTGTGTGCAGGTACTGAGGTCAATTTTACTAAACTGTGTCCAGACTGAAGATCAAACAGACAAGTTGTAAAGATAGAATTTTTTCTACTGATTTATGAATTGAACATATATCAAAATTTATATGATTTTGGGTTAGAACTTCAAGATCTACAAGGATATATATTTTTCGAAACCTAATTCGAGCTACAGTAACCATAATCAAGGCAACAACAGACATCAGGATTTCTGAATTTCAAAGGGGATAATTTTGCTAAGAATTTCAAAGGGAAATTCATGAAAATTGAATCATGGCACATTAATTTGATTACCACTACTTCATGTTGATAAAACATGATATAAAAACATGATAAAATGGAACCCTAAATAAGTTTCCAAATCCAAGTTAGATCATACCTCAAAGTTTGATCTTTCTTTCTCTCCTTCTCTTTCTCTTCCTTCCACCTTCTTTCTCCTTGAAACAACCAAGGCTCTCTTGATTTTAGGGGCTAAATTAGGGTTTGGATTGAAGAATAAGGAGATTAGGAGGAGGGTGTGCCGGCCATGGCATGGGAGGGAGAGGGGAAATGAGAAAAGGGAATGAAAAATGAGAGAACGAGAGAGAGATCTAGATTTCTCTCTTTCTTTCTCCTCTCTTCTTATTCCTTTCTTCTCTTCCAAGAAAGGAATATTCCAAGGGAATATTCCATGTGGAGATGACCAAAATACCCCCAATATTCCAAGTATTTACAAGTTTGCCATTACTTTATGCACATACCACTTTAGTATGTACACACATCACTTTTGGTCCAAATGACCATTTTGCCCCTCACCTTTCTAAAAATTTACGAGGGTTGCCATTGACCCCTAACCCCTTTTCACACTAGCATTGCTCTCCCACACACACCCATGCATGCATACAGATGCATACAAGTACCATGCACACACGTCTACACATTCCTGCTGTTTTATACCCACAACGTCATTCGCATTTCTCCCACACTCATTCTCACTTTCTCGTCTCTTAGCCACGTATTACGGCCTAATCCCCCTTGTACTACGCTACATACATCGATATATATGTTTATTGCATGCCTACACATGTATCGTAAGTAGAAAAACCACGTGTGTTCAGTAGAGTACACGTATAGTTCGGCATGACACAAACGTGTAAATAAGTGGCTGTTTTTTTAATGGCAAACATGTACATAAGTGAGTTTGGGTTGATTTCTTTGAGGGGATGGCAAACATGTAAATAAGTGGCTTGAGGTGAGTTTTTGGGTGAGGTGGAGGGTGAGGTGGGGGTGGGGGTGGGGGTGGGGCCCACCTTTGTCTTAGTCATATTTTAGCATCCACCTGGGACAACTTCACTAATTGTATAATAGATGTGAGAAGAGACGCGTAAAATTTGGGAGGGTTTCTTGGAGGGATAAGAATAGTATGATGTGGATGGTGTTAGGGCTATGTTTATGGTTTACAAAATGTTTCTTGAGTGGTGACGTAATGGAGGGGTGGGTAAAGGGTCAGGGCTTTGGAGTGACAGAGTAATTAGAGTTGAGCAGATAGCATAAAGCTTGATAGAGAGGAAGAAGATAACGTTGATGTTAGGAGTTAAGGAGGATTGTTGGTGATAGAATAAGTGAGGAGGGGAAGAAAAGGGAATAACCGGAATTTTAGCTTTTCATTAACGGTTACGGAATATGCTTCAGTTTGGAACAAAAGTTATCTGGAAGAATTATTTTCTAACCAATCGATATATTCAGAAACCAAGTTGCAAAATATTCGAAGCATCGATGTCGAAATATACATAGCTTAGTTCTAATATCCAAAAAAAACTTAGTTAAAATAATTCAACTTAACTAGATGATGCACTTGATGCACTCAGTACTCCAAGTAATTTGTATGTAACTATGCTTAATTTTGGGCTTACCAACACCACATCTTCTACTTGTGCTTATAAATGTGCTGAAGTAGACTATTTTCTAAAGTTTGCCTCTTTTATAAAGAAGTTTATAGATATGGGCTAATTTTACAAACTACCTTGAATTTTTTTTGTTATTCTTAAAAGCTACTCTCAAATTTGTAGATTATTATAAATTACTTCAAACTTTTTTATATAACTACCATAATCTAGTTTTCTATTAACGAAACTAGAATGTGATAATCACATGTAATATTGAAAAAATTGCAAAAAGAAAAAAAAATCTCCTAACCTAGCGTGTGCAAAGCAGATGCTATAAAAAAATTCATTGTCTTTTGTTTTTCCAATATTGCAATGCATGGGATTAAGAAGCAAGGGTGAAATGTCATGTGGTTAGGGGCAATAGCAGCTTGCTAACATGGCTGCACGGGCATGTAGGACCTGAAACTATATGGAAAACATTATATGTGGTGAATAGTGTTTTATGAAATTAAAAAGAAAATTAAGCCTAATTAAAATACTTAGTAACCAATAGTGCTGAAATGAATAAATGGGACAAACAACCACAAAAAATGCAATCGCAGACAAGTTATATACCCTGGTTCGGATTCCTCTCAGTCAAATCCCGACTCTCTGGAATCCTACTATGGCAACCCACTAGTAATCCACTAATAATCCCTTACCAAATCCTGGTAAGAGTAAATCCAATACAATTTAACATCACTTCCCACAAACCGGGATTGATCCACTCTCACAAACGGAGAGTAATTCTCTCAAGAGAAACGAGAGAATATGAAATACTCAAATTGAAATAAATAAACAATCATATGATCTGAATATGATCTTACTTAGAATTGGGGAGAGAGAGAGAGAGAGAGTGTGTGTGTAGGGTAGTGCTCTAAAACGAGAGATGTGAGCACTTACTACTTGTCCAAGATTGAAGCAATGAATGTATGTGTGTTGTGTAGTGCTCTAAAACGAGAGATGTGAGCACTTACTACTTGTCCAATATCGAAGCAATGAATGCTTGATGTGTGAACTTGAATGCATGATGACAAGTGTAGAAGATGCGGGCTTTGAATGCTAGAGGGAGATTTGAACGCACTTCAATAAGTTTAGATGAGTTGTAAGCGTTCAAGTGTCCTAAATTGAATGCATCAAGTCTCTATTTATAACACAGAAAAATTACGTTAAATCCATAGTGAAATCTTTAGCATTAAATGCTGGAAACTGCCTCTAACGGGCAGAAATTTGAGTCACAAGATGACTAGAGAAGTCCCACCAGGCGATTGGAGTACTATGCTGATATGATCATAAATGCAGTCTAACGGCTAGTCGACTAGACGCCTGTTGAAGGGTTCCCATATGTCTGTGTCTCTTCAGGAGTCTGGCTCTAATGCATCAGACGACTTAATAGTTCGGCCAAGGGAAAAGAAGTTACTGGAAATTTTGGCGAAAAATACCAGACGTCTATAGAAGGGGTATCAAACGGATGTGTGATTGTTCATCGTCTGTCAAGAAAGCTACAGACGACTTAATAGTCGGGTCAAATGGAAATGAAGTTATTGGAATTCTAGACCATAAATAACAGATGCATGTAGGTCATCTCCCGGACATCTGTCCAATAGTTCAAACGATTGAGAAGATACCTTCAGGCATATGTCCTATTAGGGTTTCTAGGGCATCCTAAAACATGCCCACCAAACGTCTGGTCTGGTTGTCAGCTACCATGCGTCTGGTTGAAGGTTGAGAGCTCATATATGAGCTGAATGACTATCTAACACTATGGGATCAACACATAAATGATCTACAATGTTGTGTGTGATAAGTAAGTGCTTCTAGCAATTCTATTCAAGGCTTAACATTCTAATTCAAAAAAGAAGTAAAGAATTGAAAATATTACACAATATTCCACTTCACTTCCTATTGAATTCCTTAAAGTCTTCTATTTGAATCCTTGAGTTCGTCTCTCGATTTCCTTACGTCATCACTTCACGTCATCGTCGCTTTTGATAAACTTTGATATACATTGACGGTGCTTTCATTGACTACAAAACAAGGTGTTAGTCATGTTGTTCTACAAGGATGCGTGAAAAATACCCTAGAGGGGGGGTGAATAGGGTGTGTGGCACAAATTTAAAAACAATCACAATCACAGAGATAATCAGACACAGATATTTTTTAACGGAGTGACTCCCCGCCAAACTCCGACCCCAAGACCTATGAGGATTTCACTTAATAAACCTGATCACACTTACGGGTAGTGATCTCACCGTTCACAGATATAGTTTGTCAAGATTAAGCACATAGATAGCTTCTGAATAAAGCTATTCACAATATGATCTCACAACAAAGCAACTTAATACTTCAGTAAAAGTCTGGAAAAATATAACCGTGATGAAATTTATGAGAACGTGGACACGTAGGCTCAAACCGCTCGCAAATCTGATGTCAGGATTGGAAGATATAGTCTTCGGAAGATGATTGCGCGAATCTGAATTCTGCAGTGGCTGATCTGTAGAAAAATGTCCGAACTGAGTATGATCATGTGGACTGAACAATGGAGACTATCACCGTTGCAAAGGGCATGAAGATGTGATCGCGTGGGCGCAAACGGCTCGTCGATCCGACGTCTGGATCAAGAGATATTAGCGTACGAAGTCGGATGCACAAATCTGAAATCTGCCCTTGAAATCTGCGAAATCTGGACTTTAATATCTGTGAGGCTTTGAAAAAATGCGCTCTGTCATTTTGTTTTGAACGTGCGGCAATTGCTGTTCCCCTTGAAAAAATCGACAGAGTCTTTTGATGAGATATGCTTTGCGTGAATTGACAGAAGCTGCAAACACAACCAAAGAAGATCACGAGAATTTTTAGGCCAAAAGAAAAAAAACTATCAGCTTTTGCAACTTAAGAACACAAGCCGAATCATATGGGGGCTGCTGAAAAAAATTTCTGTGCGTGCTTTCGTTTGTGTACAGGAGCACAAAGGGATGGTTGGTTATTTAAGGTTTTTGGCCACTTGAATATTTGATTTGTTGTTGCTTTTGAAAGTGCAACCGTACACAGATTATTGATTTGAAAAGATCTTTTACTCATTAAACAAATTTTGAAATGTGGTAAATTTGTGATTTGAACAAATTAACCAGTACACAAATTTTGAAAAGATTTGAACAAATCTGTTGCTCATTAAAGACTTGGCTGGGTTTATTGATTTTTTGGAGAGATTATGCGGTAGTCTCAATCTTTTGCTTTTTTCCAAAAAATGCAGTTGCATCAAACAAACAGATTTGTGATTGTGTGTGTCAGCTTCATAATGATGAGATCAAAAGAACAAACTCTAGAAGAGTTCGGCAAATTGAGGATCTTTTGCACCAATGACCACATACACGCTCTCTCTTGCGAACGGAACTTATTTTGCGTTTTGCTCCCTGAAATCACTTAATGAAAGACGTTAGTCACACGACTTGTTTGTCATCATCAAACTTATATCGTATGATCTAGTTAGTAGACTAACTAGGCCAACAATCTCCCCCTTTTTGATGATGGCAAACAAGTCTGGAAAAATTGAGAAATAATATTAAAGAGCAAGTCATATAGTGCACATGATTATAAACAACATACAAAGCTCCCCCTATCGATGTGCTCTCATGAAAAGTTGTGACAAGCTCCCCCTCAAAATGTGCATCTTCATCTTTCCCCCATTATTTTATTTTTCTACTCTCCCCCCTTTGCCATTAATCGAAAAGAGCACAAAAATATATTGAAGATGTTAAGAATGAGACATGAAACAAGTTTAGCATATCGAAGAAACAAGAAATTGATGACGATGCTCATATTAATGCTTTTTCCCCACGAACTTAAATTATACAAATGTCATGAGCATTGAAAGCATACGATCGTTGTAAGAAATCTAACAAGAAGATGTCATATTATGAAACACTTTGACAATATGAAGGGTGCTTAGAAACTAAGAGATGAAAATATAATATAATCTCATACAATTTGTGAGTCTTTGTTGCTATGGAATAATCAGTAATTAATGTGTAGGGAGACACCAATCAAGGGATACCATGGTGTTAAATTTCGGGTCCTTTGAAATTGAGGTGCGCTAAGTGGTTACTTCATCTACCATATTTCATACGCATTGCTCAACAAACCCCCGAAATCCGGTTACTAACCGCCAGTATCAGATGTATTATATTTGAAGATGTTTTGCTATTTGCTTTTTCTTTTTCTATCTTTTTTTTATAAATGCTCATTGCAATTTTTTAATTACCATGTTGGTGTCTCAGAATAGTGACGCATGAAGGCATCGACATACTCGACTCCTACTAAATAATTTTCCATAGAGATTTAAGCGCACAAAATAGTAAGGATAAAATATAAATTCAGAAACTTTAGAATCTAAGCACATCCAATTGTCTCCATAGTTTATAAGACTCAATCAATCTATTTGATTCGTATAATTTGGTAGGCTTACAAGTTTCACTTTTTCAGCAATAATTCAAGCGTGTGGATTTTACAAAAATATGGTGCATCATCATCAAAAACATTTTAATGTTTCTAAGATGTCTAACAAGGTTCATATAAAATTCTCAACCAAAAACAATAATAGTGATGACGATCATGCATGCATATACAAAGAATGACCAAACCCATGTTAAGATGAAATAGTGTGCAATGTGTGTAGCATGGATACAATTTTTTAAGCATGTGTATGTGCATGGATATGCGTGTTAATGCTCAATTAGTGACATAATCCCCAACTCCCTTCAAATGAAGCAAAATTGCTTTTGATTTAAGGGTTTTGTGAATATGTCCGCTAATTGTTTTTCTGTATCAATATATCCTAAAGAGATATCTTTCTTATCTACATGATCTCTAAGGAAGTGGTGACGAATATCAATATGTTTTGTCCTAGAGTGTAGAATAGGATTTTTAGATAGATTTATAGCACTCTTGTTGTCACACCAAATGGTTGTAGGGTGGAAAGTAAGATCGTAGTCTCTGAGGGTTTTTCTCATTCATAGAATTTGAGCACAACAACAACCTGCTGAGACATATTCGGCTTCGGTTGTACTCAATGCTATGGAGTTTTGCTTCTTGGAGAACCATGAAACAAGAGACATACATAGTAGTTGGCAAGTGCCCGTGGTACTCTTACGATCGGTCTTACTTCCCGCAAAATCCGCATCACAATATCCTACAAGCTCAAATGATGTGGAACAAGGATACCATAAACCAAAATCTAAGGTTCCTTTAACATATCGAATTATTCGTTTAACATAAGAAAGATGGGACTCTTTCGGACAAGATTGAAACCTAGCACATAAACATACACTAAACATTATATCAGGCCTACTAGCTGTCAAGTATAATAGGCTACCAATCATACCGCGGTACAAGTGTTCATCCACTTTCTTTCCCTTTTCGTCTTTATCCATCGTTGCCGTCGTTGACATAGGAGTAGAACATTCCTTAGCATTTTCAAGTCCAAACTTCTTCACTAACTCATTTGCATATTTCGCTTGATTGATGAAAATTCCGTCCTCACATTGTTTGATTTGCAAACCAAGCATGACTGTAAGTTCACCCATCAGGCTCATCTCAAATTCCCTAGACATGCATGTAGCAAATTTGTCACATAGTAGATTGTTAGTAGCACCAAAAATGATATCATCAATATATATTTGTACTACAAGTAGATCTTTACTTTGATGTTTAACAAATAGAGTTTTATCCGCCTTTCCCATGGAAAAATTATTTTCAAGCAAAAATTTACTAAGTCGCTCATACCAAGCTCTAGGTGCTTGTTTGAGCCCATATAAAGCACGGTTAAGCTTGAAAACATAGTCCGGGTGGATGGAGTCTTCAAACCCAGGAGGTTGTTTGACATAGACTTCCTCAGATAAAAATCCATTCAAAAAGGCACTCTTGACGTCCATTTGAAAGAGTTTGAATTTCATGAAACTAGCGAATGCTAGAAGCATCCTGATTGCTTCCAATCTTGCGACGGGAGCAAAGGTTTCATCAAAATCAATCCCTTCCTCTTGGTTATAACCTTGTGCTACTAATCTAGCTTTATTACGCACAACATTTCCTATTTCGTCAAGTTTGTTTCTAAATACCCATTTAGTGCCTATAATTGTTTGATTTTTTGGTTTAGGAACAAGTTTCCAAACTTGATTCATATCAAATTGTGACAATTCCTCCTGCATTGCCATAATCCAATAGGAATCTTCTAAAGCACTATCAACATTTTTAGGCTCCAAAATGGATATAAATGCAAAGTTAACCATCAAATTAAAGCTACTTCTAGTACGTATACCTTCCGTCGTGTCTCCAAGGATTTGATTCTTTGGATGATCCTTCTGAAAGTGCCAATTCTTAGGGAGATCTTGTGATGACCTAGTAGCTTCTGCTTCTTTTGGTACACCATCATTGTTGTTCTCTTGCTCATTGGAATTGCTAGTGTTTGTCTCCAGTTCATCCAAGCCACCTGTAATATCTGTAGATTCTGCAGCACTAGAAGATTCATTAATAGCAATTTTCTCGTCAAATTTCTCATGCACAGTTTCTTGAATAGTAAGAGTTCTTTTGTTAAATACTCGATAAGATTTGCTATGTGGTGAGTATCCAACAAAAATGCCCTCATCGGATTTAGCATCAAATTTATCCAGATTTACGCCTACTTTCAGAATATAGCATTTGCATCCAAATGGTTTTAAATGTGATAAGTTGGGAGTCAACTCTCTATAAAGCTCATAAGGTGTTTTCTTCAAAATGGGTCTAATGGAGACACGATTTAAAATATAGCAAGAAGTATGTATGGCTTCAGCCCAAAAATATAAAGGCAATTTGTAATCATGAATCATGGTCCTAGCCATTTCTTGCAAAGTACGGTTTTTCTTCCCAACAACCCCATTTTGTTGTGGTGTCCTCGGGGCGGAAAAATTATGTGAATAACCTTTTGAAATGCAAAAATCATCAAAGCTAGTATTAACAAATTCTCCTCCATGATCACTTCTAACTTTGACAATTGAAAAACCTTTTTCATCTTCAACCTTTTTACAAAACATTTTGAAGACATCAAAAGTTTCATGTTTGTGTGTCAAAAAATAAACCCAGGTGAAACGTGAAAAGTCATCGACAATAACAAAGCAATAATGCATACCACCTAAACTAGCAACCTTTGTGGGTCCAAATAAATCCAAATGTATTAGTTGCAATGGCTTAGATGTAGTTACAATATTTTTAGGATTGAAACTACTTTTATGATGTTTACCTAGTTGACATGCATCGCAAAGCTTATCCCGATCAAAGCTAATTTGAGGTAAACCTCTCACCAGTTTCTTTCGAGCAAGCTTTGAGATTAGGTCCATGCCGGCATGGCCTAATCTTCGATGCCAAAGCCAACTAGTCTCATGTGATGCAACTAAACATTTTAGATTATTTGAATCACTAAGTTTGATAGTATAGATGTTATTATAAGATGTACCCTTGAAAAGAATATCATCTCCTTTTAAAATATATACTTTGTCATTTTCGAAATGAACCTTAAGGCCAATAGAGCATAGCTGACTCACACTTAACAAATTATGTGCTAAACCATCAACAAGATTAACATTTTCAATGACCACAAGAGGATGCTTACCAATGTTACCTTTACCCAAGATTTTGCACTTCTTTCCATCTCCAAGAATAACCGTCCCTCCATCTTTTCTTGATAGCGTCGTGAAGAGGGATTCGTTTCCCGTCATGTGATTCGAGCAACCGCTATCAAGGTACCAAATGCTGTCATTTTCCACTTGAAGATGCACCTACAAAAGAAGATGCACCCTTTGGTAACCAAATTTTGGATCCATAATTGTTAGTACGATGCTTTGGAACCCATATAAAATATGCAGGATAATATCTGGCCAAGCAATCATACATAACATGCCCATTTTTGTTGCAATAAAAACATGTAACATTGAAATGCTTATTGGTAGATGACATATGATTTTTGTGCATGCAATGTTGAAAGCTCATGTCTCTTGCAAAATTCTTTTCAATGTTCATCCTAGTTTTTTTCTTAAGTTGTTTTTTTTGAAAGCCAAGACCATGTTTACTAGATTGTTCATTAAGACCATTTATCATCTTATTGAAGCTTTCTTGGCTATTTGTGAATTTCTTTAATGTCAAGCTAAGATTTTGATTTTCATTCTCAAGTTCACTAATCTTAGTCTCATATCTTTTTTCTTTTTCACTAGTTTCTGAATCGATGGCTATGTGTTTTCCTTTTATTAAATTAGATTTTTCGTTTTCGAGCTCTTCCAATTTTTCTTCATAGCTAGCCACTTTTAGGTTCAATAATTTTATTTCAGAATCTTTAGAACTAAGAATACTAATTTTCTCTTTTAATTCTTTAGCTAGATTAACATGGTTAAGCTCTAACGTAGCCAATTTTTTATTAGTATTTTCTAGCTCTAAGGTTTTTGTTTCTAGTTGGGTTTCATCAAAATTATATATTATTTCCTTTTGTTCTTTCCACTTAACAAATAGCTCATCTCTCTCTCTCTTGTCATGCTCCCTAGTTCCTCTTTTAATGAATCACGAACCTTTTTTAGTTTAAGGAATTTAGGACCCATTTCTTGATGGAGTTCTACAAGAAATTCATAAGCTTCCTCCATGCTAGAAAACATATCATCACTAATATTCATTTCATCATCAAAGCTTTGAACAAGAGAGCTAATTTTTACCTTTTCGTTTCTAGCCATAAAACAAGTTCCAGTGTTGTCATTCCAGTCATCATCTGAGGAGAGCTCTTCTGCGTCACTTTCTCCCCACGTATCCACCATTCCTCGTTTTGATGTTCTCTTTTCTCCATCACCAGTCTTTTCCTTTCCTTTTCCTTTCAGAAATGGACATTCTGCTTTCATGTGCCCTCTCTTGTTGCATCTGAAACACTGAGGTGCAGAACTTTCTCCATCATTTCCTTCATTTTTCTTGGTTCCCCAAATGCTTCCCGTCCTTCTTTTGTTGTTTTTCATGAATTTCACAAATTTCCTTGTAACAAGAGCCATGCTTTCATCGTCGGATTCATTCATCTCCTCCTTGAGCATTTTGGATACTTGAAAGGCTAAATTCTTTTCCTTTGTTTCCTCTTCCATCTTTGGTGTGCTGTCATTGGCCATCTTCAATTGAACCTCATAAGCCATTAACTTTCCCATCAGCTTCTCGAAACTGATATCTGCTAAGTCATGTGCTTCTTCGATCGCCGTCCTCTTTTAAATCCAATCGCCAGATAAAGAGTATAAAATCTTTCCAACCAGATCTTCCTCTGTAATGTCCTTCCCTAAGGATTTCAACGGATTGACGATATCTGCAAAACGAGAAAACATATCATCAATAGACTCATTAGGCAGCATAGCAAAATTTTCATATTTCTGTAATAACATTCTAATACGAGTTTTCTTAACTTCACTAGTTCCCTCATGAGTAACTTCAAGTCTCGTCCAAATATCCTTAGCAGTAGAACAAGAACTAATGCGGTTAAATTCAGTTTTACTAAGACCACAATACAAGATGCTCATGGCCTTAAAGTTCAGATTTTCTAACCGATCATTTTCTTTTTGCTGCTCAGGAGTGGGTTTATCAAATAGTGTAAATCCTTCACTGATTATTTTCCATAATGCCATATCGATACCTTTGATGTGTATGGACATACGTTGTTTCCAGTAACTATAGTCCGTACCATCAAATAGAGGAGATCTGAGATACGACTGACCTTCTCTTTGATTGTGTGTGTCATATGAGTATGTGTGCGGAATTTGAGCCATAGGATCGAAATTCCACTAGACTTTGAGTCTAAAAGGAATCCCGCTCTGATACCAATTGAAAAATACCCTAGAGGGGGGTGAATAGGGTGTGTGGCACAAATTTAAAAACAATCACAATCACAGAGATAATCAGACACAGATATTTTTTAACGGAGTGACTCCCCGCCAAACTCCGACCCCAAGACCTATGAGGATTTCACTTAATAAACCTGATCACACTTACGGGTAGTGATCTCACCGTTCACAGATATAGTTTGTCAAGATTAAGCACAGAGATAGCTTCTGAATAAAGCTATTCACAATATGATCTCACAACAAAGCAACTTAATACTTCAGTAAAAGTCTGGAAAAATATCACCGTGATGAAATTTATGAGATCGTGGACACGTAGGCTCAACCCGCTCGCAAATCTGATGTCTGGATTGGAAGATATAGTCTTCGGAAGATGATTGCACGAATCTGAATTCTGCAGTGGCTGATTTGTAGAAAAACGTCCGAACTGAGTATGATCCTGTGGACTGAGCAATGGAGACTATCACCGTTGCGAAGGTCATGAAGATGTGATCGCGTGGGCGCAAACGGCTCGTCGATCCAACGTCTGGATCAAGAGATATGAGCGTACAAAGTCGGATGCGCAAATCTGAAATCTGCCCTTGAAATCTACGAAATCTGGACTTTAATATCTGTGAGGCTTTGAAAAATGCGCTCTGTCATTTTGTTTTGAACGTGCGGCAATTGCTGTTCCCCTTGAAAAAATCGGTAGAGTCTTTTGATGAGATATGCTTTGTGTGAATTGACAGAAGCTGCAAACACAACCAAAGAAGATCACGAGAATTTTTAGGCCAAAAGAAAAAAAACTATCAGCTTTTGCAACTTAAGAACCCAAGCCGAATCATATGGGGGCTGCTGAAAAAAAATTCTGTGCGTGCTTTCGTTTGTGTACATGAGCACAAAGGGATGGTTGGTTATTTAAGGTTTTTGGCCACTTGAATATTTGATTTGTTGTTGCTTTTGAAAGTGCAACCGTACACAGATTATTGATTTGAAAAGATCTTTTACTCATTAAACAAATTTTGAAATGTGGTAAATTTGTGATTTGAACAAATTAACCAGTACACAAATTTTGAAAAGATTTGAACAAATCTGTTGCTCATTAAAGACTTGGCTGGGTTTATTTATTTTTTGGAGAGATTATGCGGCAGTCTCAATCTTTTGCTTTTTTCCAAAAAATGCAGTTGCATCAAACAAACAGATTTGTGATTGTGTGCGTCATCTTCATAATGATGAGATCAAAAGAACAAACTCTAGAAGAGTTCGGCAAATTGAGGATCTTTTGCACCAATGACCACATACACGCTCTCTCTTGCGAACGGAACTTATTTTGCGTTTTGCTCCCTGAAATCACTTAATGAAAGACGTTAGTCACACGACTTGTTTGTCATCATCAAAATTATATCGTATGATCTAGTTAGTAGACTAACTAGGCCAACAATGCGCACCCCCAAAAGGTATGCACAAACTCACCCCCTCAAATGCAAGGGTGTTAGAGCAATATATTCCCGATAAGTTCGGGATCGAATCCACAGGGAGGCGGTTGTCACACTACCTATTGATCCTAGGCTGGGTTAGGCTTCGAGTTTTATTGGTGTAGGTGGATTACGAAGTAGGTCGTAATGGCAATGGAAGTGGAATGCAAGTGTGTCACGATCAGCAAGGCACGACCAAAGACTCCACACAAAAAGAAAAACAAATAAAACAAAGAAAACGATCGAGAAAAAGATCGCTAGGGTGTCGGGAATCCCCGCTATGGCTTTCGGGTTTGGATAACGAGTGAAGGATCATTTTGTTGGACGATGGATCAGGGTAGGAGTGTCACATCCATGGATGAGAACGAGTACTTAACTTTCGTTGTTCCTACTTGTATAACACATCCACATGAGAAGCCATGCTCTTGCAGTCCGCTTCGTATGGGGACGTGTGTTATGCTTAACACTGGTTCCCGTATCACAAATCTGTATCCACTCTCGTGATCTACGGACTTTGATACCATGCTATGGTTGGTTCTAGCAATCGGGCTACTCTTGTAATCACCGACTAGCGGATCGAGGATTGATGGTCGCCTTAGCTCTCGAGTTACTCTCGTAATCACGAGCCCTAAAAACGGCCACTAAGCCCAAGTCGGATTCGTGGAGATTCTCCCTAGGATATGAAGTCGCCTTTGTGATACTTCGATCCCGAGGCTAATCCCCCAAAACCCTTGTTCAACCCACCATAGGGCAACCCTAGACTCATCCAACTAAGGTTTAGCCTATACCCAAACCAAAATCCTAGGGTTCATCCATAATCCTAGCAATAGATCTACTCAATCATAGCACAAGACAAGGAAACAATAGGAATCAACATCACAAGCAAATAAAAGAAGAGCATATCGAAGATTCAACACCAAAAACAAATAAGAAAAGCAATAGAATGAAGATTAATAAAGAATACGTAGCTCATACAAGATCCGATACAAAATCAGCGAGGAGGGGGCCTATGGCATGGCATAGCCTCCGAAGAAATGTTTTCTAACCTAAAAAACGAACCCCTTGGCAATAGCTGCTCTATATATTTTTTGTTGGAAAGTTAGCATGAATTTTATTGAGTAATATACAAAATACAACAATAGGACCTATTGGAATGTGAATTCAAGAGGGAGAGGATATGGCACAAGCGCCATCACTCTCCACTTTCAAATCCAATTCCAGGAGGGATCTATTCAAAAGAAGGTCAAACTAGTTTACAAAACTTGTCACTAGGAGGACATGTCCAAAACTCAACCCAAATCCCTGAATTCCCAATTTGCATATGCACTAGCCTCCTCCTCCGTAGCTGGGTCTTGGTCTTGTAAAACAACTCTGATGTCTGCGGCAATCTCCTTGAAGAGGAAGGTCATACATCTCTTCTCCCCATCAAAAATACGCCTATTCCTCTCTCTCTCTCTCCAGATATGCCAAACCATTGTGGCAAGGACAGTTTTAGCAAGTAAGCTCAGAGCATTCTTTCCTCCAAAGTGAGAGAGATAGTAATTCCCAACATCCCACAGGGAAGGAGAGATGGGAGTTACAATACATAATTTTAGCAAAGCCCTGCACAGAATGTAGTGGGAGTAGCTACAATTGAAGAACAAATGATCTATAGTTTCCTCCCTATTTTCATCGCATACAACACACTGAACTGGAGTATTGAGCCCCCACCTTGTAATCATATCCCTAGTAAGCAATTTATCTCGAAAAGCGCGAAGGAGAGTCAGAGACATTTTGGGAGTATGATTACTATACCAGATCAATTTGTGATAGGGAAAAGAAAGCCCTCTCTTGCGGACACCCTCCCAAGCTTGCTTGAAGGTAAAATGATCTCCATGCACCCAGACCCATTCATCCGACCCAGTATTAAGTCGCACATGCTGCAGTAGGGGACGTATTGGATCAAGAGAAGGGTCAGCGCTCCATTCGCCAGTTGACCAATAGGAGCTCACGCTTCTACGAGATGCGCCCGCCGGGATCTCAAGGATATTTTTAATTGGCCCGCCCTGTAGCCACGAATCCTGCCAAAAGAGAGTGCTCTGCCCATCTCGCACTTTCTTTCTGATTAAATTTTGGGTTATAGGTCTGCATTTAATTAACCTTTTCCAAGTGCCTGAGTTCTGTAACAAACAATTTGCTGCAAAAAATCCGACTGCATCACCATATATATTCTCCATGTGCCGTGCCCAGATGCCATCTTTGGTGAGATATCGCCAAGTCAGCTTCAGTCCTGCAGCATCGTGTAATTCTTCCAGCATTCCAATTCCAACCCCACCTTCAGCCTTAGGTTTACAGATATCTTCCCAAGCCCAAGCTTTTGAGTTCCCCAATATAAACCGCCTACAAGTTGACGAGATAATCCTCAGAATACTAGCTGGAATGTGGAACGCATTCATCCAGAACACAACAATTCCATATATGACCGTCCTAACCAGTTCAATGCGACCTGAAACAGATAGTAGTGATGAACTCCATCCCATCATCCTCTTCTTGCATTTATCCACCAATTTGCTGTAGTTAGCAGACTTGGGATATTTCGATAAAAGGTGAAATCCCAGATAGGTGGTAATAGTTGTTGAAATCTTGATTCCCAATAGATCCGCCAATCCATGTCTGTTTTTACCCCCTTGCTAAACAATCCAGCACTTTTATCCCAATTTACTTGTAGCCCAATAAAATCTGAAAATTCATACAACAAATTTTTAATTCCAAGGAAAGAAGTTTTGTTCATCCGACAGAACAAAAGATGGTCATCAGCAAACAACAGATGAGATATAGACCGAGTGCGACGCATAGGAAGGATATTGCACATATTAATAGCTTTAGCAGTTAGGATGGAGAAAGCTTCCATAGTAATAACAAATAAGTAGGGGGGAGAGGGTCACCTTGGCGGATACCTCTATTGCTCTGAAAATAACCGACAGGGCCACCATTAATCAAGACAGAGAAGGTTGGAGTAGATATGCACTCTTTGATCCAGCCTATGAATATATCAGGGAACCCCATTTGACGCATGAAATAGAAAATGAAATATCTATTGACACTGTCAAATGCTTTCCTCAGATCTAGCTTCAGACAAGCTCTGCTCCCCATAGGGTTGCTGAAATCTCTGATCTGCTCGTGGGCTATTAGAGTGCAGTCGTTAAGAAGCCTCCCTTTAAGGAAAGCAGATTGATTTGGACATATCAACTCATGAATCACACCTTTAATCCTGTTGCATATAATTTTGCTAACAATCTTATAGAGGACATTGCAACAGGAAATATGTCTATAATCACCTAAGGTCGAAGCATTAGCATTCTTTGGCACAAGAGTAAGAAATGTATGATTGACGAGTCTGAGAAGAGAACCTAATCTGAAGAAAGATTTAATGGCAGAAGTAACCTCCTCTCCAATAAGGGCCCAATTATGTTGAAAGAAGAACCCATTATACCCATCAAGCCCAGGGGCCTTGTCGGGACCAATCTGGAAAACAACAGTTTTTACCTCCTCATCTGACACCCTCCTACTGAGCCAAATAGAGGACTCATCTGTTAATACACGCTTCGAAACAAGTTTAGGAAAGCTGCTCAAGTAGTGATTCTGGTTATATAGCTTTTCATAATAAGCAGTGGCCTCCTTCTTCAGGTCATCATATAATATGTTATGGTCACCATTCGCATCAACCAAGTGCCCCAAAGAGTTGAGACATGATCTCGACTTCATGGCATTGTTAAAGAACTTGGTATTCATGTCCCCTAATTTTAGCCAATCCTGGCGACTTTTTTGGCGAAACATCTCTTCCTCAAGCTTCATAGCTACCACCAATTCCGTGATGAGTTACTGTTCTTTTTTGCTGTAAGTTAATGACGGAATGGATTATAGGGTCCTTTCTAATTGCCTCCAGCCTCTTTTTACAATTCGACACCAGGTTAGCCGCATGATAATCTCCAGCCCACGCACGAAGTAGGGGTTTCAACATCTTTAATTCCTGTGTCAGCCGAAACATGGGTGTGCCCTGGATGTTGCCCCTCCAACCCGATACAACCACCTCATTAAAACTCGGGCAATGAATCCAGTAGTTAAAAAAATTTGAAAGGCTTTGGAACTGAAAGGGGCTTGGCATGTAGATACACGACCATAGGAGAGTGATCACTAGTAATAGAATCCAGGTATTCCACAAAAGTCTCTGACAGCGTTGTTACCCAGATTGCATTACAGAATACACGATCAAGTTGGGCAGCGATACGATCCTTGCCAACCCGATTGTTACACCAACTTAATCTATTCCCCGTGCTTTTAAGCTCTTGTAGCAAACACCTTCTAATACATTCATTGAAGTCCCGCACCATAGGCTCCTTAAGCTTTCTACCACCAACTTTGTATTTAGTGAAGAGAACACTATTGAAGTCGCCGCCCACCAACCATGCTGAAGTTCCCATCAACATAACATCAGCCTCCAGGATCTTCCACAACTGTTTCCTCTCCAACACGGTGTTTCGTGCATACACCCCAGTGATAACACATGAAAACCCTCCAATGTTAGTGCACCAGACAGAAATATGCCGAGCGGACCAAGAAAGGGGGGCGATCTTCCAAATAGAAGGATTAAACCCCATTATTATACGCCCTCCAGGAGCTAAATCAGTATTATCCAAAGAATCCCAATCTTTGGGGATCCCAGTTTTGTTATTATCAGTTGGAGATTTAAGCTTGGTCTCTAAAAGAATCAAAGCAGAAGGATTTATTGAACTGATCCTATTCCAAAGATCCCGCCTCCGGATCAAGTTATTGAGACCCCTGGTATTCCAAAAAAATACTGTCATTGATCAGAAAAGGGTTGCTGACGCTCTAGGCCAATGCCATTGGCCTGAGATCTAGTGCTTCTCCTCCATACCGTGCCAGGAGCAAGCTTCTTCTTCCCATTTTTGATTTCCAACCTATGTCGCACTTGCTCTTCCACTTCCGTTTCCCACTCTGGGTTATCTACTGCCAGGCAATCCGGAACTCTTTCAATGTCGTGTCCAACTATATCATTTATAAGCCAAGGGAGGGGGCGTTTGTCCTTTGGTTAAGCAGATGCTCTGTACCAATTTCACCAGAATTAGTGCTAACAGATTTTGCTTCTGTGTGCTCTTTAATGCTAGAAGACTTAGGATTACATACTTCCGGGCTCAAAGCTGCAACACTAGAGCCTCGCATGCCGCTAACACTTCCCATATCTCCATCTGATTCAAGTGAATGAAGCCCCACAATGTCATCAATGATTTTTAAGCCGCCTGCAGTATTAGATTCCAAGGCCTTGGGCAAAGTTCCCGGACTTTGCGCAACTTCCTTCTGCTGAAGATGAGTAACAGTAGTGCCTTGATTAACCAGCTTAGGAATAGTAGTAACCCCCTCTCCCTACTCTGTGCTCCTCACTCTCCTAGCAAATTCCATCTGAACATCATTTAGCTCTATATTGTCCTTCATGTTCCCCTGCTCCTTCTCAATAGCTTCTTCTTGGATTGAAGGGAGCTTAATAGTAATCGGGCACTGCTCGTCTGTATGGCCAAAACAGATACATTGACTGTTCGACTACGAGGAGCATCAGAAGACGGTGCGGTACATCCTGCCTGTCCCAGGGTCAAGATTCCGTGTATGTGGTTAAGCAATTTTTAGTGTAGATTTAATTTTGTCGCTGTAGAATAGATCCCTCTTGGGGTGGTCAGATCCACCCCAAGTTGGCATAGATCGGGCTAGGTTCTGGCTCCCTCAGAGCCTAGCTAAAATGTTTAGCTAGCCTTAGTTTTTGATTTTCCGCTGCGTTTTTATGCCCCTGTGGTCCGTCCGACTTAGGACGGACACAGATCCGAGCTCTTAGGGTCCGCCAAAACTCCTACACGTCCCATGCACTCGTACATCTCAAAATGGGTGGATGTAGTAGACGGGAAACATAACTCAGGCTCTCCAATATCATCCATATCGCTCGTTCCTTCACATGCATCCACCACAACATCACCACCAACATAAAAATGCATTGTATCATCAACATGGTCGACACGTACTCCATCATCCATCTCCTCCGGCTCATCCAAATGTATATGCTCAAATTCCTCTACTTGGCCCCAATGCACCCTCTTCACAGGTTTCTCTTGGTATTCCATAGGGTCGCATTGGAATGAGCCCTCAGATGGCTCCTCAGGCTGGACCTGAACCTGTTGGACCGCGTCCTCATACTCTGCCAGGTCCCTCAGGTAACACCAAGAATCCTCGTTCGAATAATCAAAGAATTCCCCGCCGCAACTCATCTGCACAAAATCCCACCCAGAAGGGAGTAATCCTGTGTAGAAGATCTGCAGGAGATGTGTAATGCCCTACAAGCTACTGCACAAGTACTAGAGGGGGGTGAATAGTACTTTAAAAATAACGAGGAGTATAATTCATAATTATCGTGCAAACAACTACCAAATCAATTTACGGAAGCTTAAATTGATGATAACAACAAAATTAACAATGCTAACGATTGATATTACTGGGTTCGGATCCACCCAAGTCTCCCCGACTTCTTCCCGGTGATCCTACGTCCCAACCACCCGGATCCCCTCCGGATACTTAGGTTAGAAACCCTAACCCAAGATTTCCACTATGATATCTTGTGAAAAACCTTCACAAGATCAAATCATACATGCAATGGCAATAGTGAATCCCACAACCCGGGATCACAACCTTCTCTCACAATCGAGAGAATCAATAGCAATGAAAATCAGTTTATATATGAAATAAACAATCTTACCACAAATCCAATACCTTGAGTTTTCTTACCAAATAGGTGCAAGGAGGGATTTGAGGAAGAGGACGTCACCAAGACCTAGCACCACTGAAATGAGCAGCAATGGGTGCCTAGGAGTGATTAGGAGACTTGAATCAAGCTAGAGCTTGAATGGCTCACCAAGAACAAACTTCTCTCAAGATGGATTCTAGATCTAGAAAGTGAGAGAATGGATTTCTTGTGAGGGAGAGAGCTTTGGAAATGAGTGAGAATCTCTAACTCTTTCAATCTAAATCAATCTTTGAAAATCATCTCTTCTTAGGGAAGAAGAACCCCAGCTTAGTATATATACTAAGGGGGAAAATCGTGTTAGGTCAAAACCCAACGGTAGGAAATTTGAAGCCACTAGTCGGTCAAAGAACAAACACTGACCGACTAGTTCATCAACTAGTCGGTCGGTCAAACAACATGGACCGACTAAGTGATGAACAATGAACAGATTGAATTTCAGACCTAGAAATCTAGTCGGTCCAAGAAGACTGTCTGACCGACTAGTTTCACAACAAGTCGGTCGGTCAGTGAACTTAGATCGACTAAGAGTTAAAAACAAATAGTCTGAATACAAATTGAGTTAGTCGGTTCAAGAACAAATGTTGACCGACTAGTTCATCAACTAGTCGGTCGCTAAACGTTCTTCGACCGACTAAGGATAAACAGTAACTTGGCATGAACAGAGACTGTTTAACTAGTCGGTCTAAGTAGCATCACTGACCGACTAGTTCACTAACTAGTCGGTCGATGAGTCAACATGGACCGACTAAGTATAAACAGTAACAAGTCAAGTTCAGGGAATGTTCAACTAGTCGGTCTAAGAAGCATCACTGACCGACTAGTTCACCAACTAGTCGGTCGGTGAGTCAACATGGACCGACTAAGTGTGAACAGTAAAGAGCATGAAGTTTAGAAAGCAAACCAGTCGGTCCAAGAAGCTTTGCCGACCGACTAGATCACCATCTAGTCGGTTGGTTCTTCTTCTTGAACCAACTAACATGCACAAGAAGTCCCGAATCGAAGCGCCATGCTTCGGGAAAGATTGTATGGACTTCTACTAAGATCCTAGCTCTAAGATAGGAGCGATATGAAGATAGAAATGTAAGATATACTCAAGGCTTAACATTCTATAGATCGAAACTAAAAGACTATAAATAAAACCTTAAGGAACGGTCTTCGAGAGCTTCGATCAAATCTTCATGACTTCCAAAATGGTCCAAAAGCTTCAACGAAGCTTTAGGCATTGAATACGAGCTTTGAGAAGTCTTGAGATGTCGCTTTGAGTGTTCTCATGAATTTGGCGACGATCTCCATAACTGCGCTCACAAATTGTTAGTTCACGATTTATTTATGTTTGCTCATCATCCAAAACCAAATACGGGGAGTCCAATACTCAACATTCTCCCCCTTTTTGGTGATGACAAACCAACATAAATAATAATGAAAAATAATGATTCAAATGTAAAATACTTACTCCCCCTGCATTGATGACACGTTAATTCCAAATAGAATAAATATAAATTGCATCAAGCAGACGAGTGAGATATATAATGAGAATCGATTATTGAAATATCGGATTTGAAAATCCTTATATATATCTTAACTCCCCCTGAATCTAACATATCAAATTAGATTCTTGGAAATTGAGTTAAATTTTCATTTGCCCTAATCATTATCATTATCTCTCCCCCTTAGGCATTATCCCAAAAATGGGGGGCATACAACGACAACAACAAGGATAAAGAAAATCCAACATCGGGAGTCGTAGAATATGACAATGGACCAAATTGACACCAAGGGAAAATAGATGAAATCAAATCATAGTGTGCCAAATTGTCCATTTTCGAAAAACGAAAATTAAAATCATCAAAATACCAAATATAACTTCACTTATTGAATAAAGAAACGTACTCTTCAATACTCAATAATCTTGGTTAAATTTGTGCATGGAAAACAATTCTATGCAATCATAGAAATAAAATCTATTTAACCAAGTTTATAATCGTCGAGCGACGAAATCACATATCATAGACATTGAATGAATATTAAATGTGCAAAACGAAGTAAAAGGAGAACATCGATGTATATATATAAGAATATCATGAGTACATGCAAAAATACATCGAGTACATCAAACAAAGTGCAACATCTATATTACCAACAAAAAGATACAACAACATCATCGACATATCATCATCAACATCCAACAAAAAGAAAGAACATCAAGAACACCGACATCCAAAATCCAAAATACATCAAAACACCACCAAAACTCTATCCTACCCAAAACAATCTCAAAAAGATGTATCATCCAATGATCACCGGAGAGTCCTCCAAACTGACGCTCAGGAGGAAGTGGCAGGATCAGCAGTCTCCGTGTGTCCAGTCGAGGGAGTGGACTCAGGCTCTACTGGGAGGAGTGGTGTGACAACTGAAGGGATCGTCGGGGCTGGAGTGGAAACATCGACAGGCTCAACGGTAGGTGTATCAGCAGGAACGTCAGCAGGATTAACAGGAGCAGTGACGTCAGCAGGAGCAGCAGCAGCATCAACAGGAGTCTGAACCACTGGAGCAGAAGACTCTGGAGCACCGGAAGAAGTGGTAGCTCCAGCAGTGGAAGTAGTACCAGCAGCAGCAGTGGCCTCAGCGCCACGAGCTAAAGAGGTGACAAGCTCATCGATATCCTCATCATCCATCTCCTCATCCTCAGAAACAGAAGGAGGGAGGTCAATACCCATCATCCTAGCCACACGGCACCAACCGCTGGACGTGACGAAGTGCCGCAAGAGACTTCTTGACGGCCGTCGCGTTCAGGGGTGGACCGAGGGGACGCTCATCATCTGGAGGCAAAGGAACACCAAAATGACGGAATACCAAGGTCAAAAGGCAAGGATATGGGATGTGCGCCGATTTACTAGACTTGCGAAGACACTCGAAAGAATCCATCTTGTCGAGTACAATGCGAGCCCAGTTAATCGAGCTACCCATAAAAAGAGCGTATATCAACTTCAGGAAGGGCTGCGAAGGAAGTGAGGAAGATCCATACTTGGGCAATAGGCACGATTTCAGGATGACATTAATCACCCAAGCATTCGGCTTGAATGATTTGGAGGGAACGCCTATGAAAGCAGGAGGGATAACCTGAAAGATATTAGCGAGGGTCGGCTGATGGAGAGTGGAGATATCATCTACGGAAATATCAGACGGGAGGAGGCCAGACGATGAGCATCCTGTCAACTCCCCCAAGATCTCTGCAGTGAGGACTATAGGTGTCCCCAAAATAGATGTCTCGATGGAGTGGGTCTCATGGTACTGACCCCGGGTACGATTGGCATAGAAGAGCTTGACCAGGCGAGGATAGGGACGTGGGTTCGCCTTAGGGTCATATCTAAGATAGTCCAAAAGTCCGCTATAGGATAAAAGATCCGCAAGGCCAAGAAAGTCAGAGAACTGAACGTAATGCTCCAATAGCAGTGGTCAGTGCTCTATACGGTTGTAAGCTGCTAGACAATGAGGGTCGTCACGACACAACGATATATCTACACCGCCTACCGGCATCGGGGCTTTTCCCTTAGCCTTACGGGTCTTAGGAGGAGGGGGTGGAGTAGGTGCCTTCTCGGGATTCTCAGGAGTGTACTCTTCCTCGGAATCATCCTCAGAGTCACTACCTGAACGCTCACCGGGAGGGGTAGGTGCACGGAACTTTTTGGGTTGGGCTTTGGGCTTGGAAGTTTGGCCTTTGGCTTTGGGCTTGGAAGTCCTCTTCCTCTTCAATGGTGGTGAAGACGAAGAGGGGGGACGAGTGGTCTTGGCCCTACGCTTAGTTGGGGTCGATGCGGTCGCGGCCTCTATGGTCATGGGGGAGGCACCGGAGGGAGTAAACGGGATCCTCGTTTTTGCCATGATCGAGGCACAACGAGTTCAAGCAATCGAAGCAACACAAAGCACACAAACCCTAAAGAGCTGAAATGAAGTCGAAACAGGCTTAAAGATCAAACCCTAGAATATAGTTCGAAACCCTAATTCGAAGAAAGTCAAGCCCTAGGAGATGAAATGAAGCCCTAGAAATCGAAAACGACATAGGAGGAGGAGATATACCTAGGGGAGGGTGATCGACGGTGGCGGATGGTCGGAAAAGTGGCCGGAGATCGACGGAAGTCGAAGAGACTCGAGCATGGTTCGGGGGTTTTTCGAGCTGGAGAAGAAGTGGAGACCGACTAAATGAGAAAGAAGTCAGATAGATTGAACTTAAGTCGGTCGAAACACGAAAAGACGTGACTGCCCCTGATCACTTAGTCGGACTAAGTTCAAACGCTGACCGACTAGATGACAATCTAGTCGGTCGGTTAACGAGCTTGAACCGACTAAATGGAAACAGAGCCAAAACGAAAATTTCCTGAACGAAAATTAGTCGGTCTACGTTCAAACACTGATCGGCTAGAACTCAATCTAGTCGGTCGATAAGTGAACTTGAACCGACTAAAGGAGCTAAGCTGGAGAGGAAAGCCTAATAGCTTGAATTAGTCGGTATGAGTTCTTTTACTAACCGACTAGATACAAATCTAGTCGGTTGGTGATTGAACTGATACCGACTAAAGGAGTCCAAAAGTTTAGAGAATGAGCTAGTCGGTCTGAGTTCATTAGCTGACCGACTAGATGTGAATCTAGTCGGTTGGTTGATGAACTGAGACCGACTAGAAGAGTCCAAAAATTGACAAATAAGTTCTCTCCTAAATACACTTGGACAAAACATCGTAATCCTCTCAAAAATCATCTAAACTAACCCATTAAACATCGAAATCTCAAATACGACATTCAAATATAAATTCGAGCAAAAATTCAAAATATCACATAAAATCCCGAAAAGTCCAATAAATCTATCATGAACGAAATATAGCGAAATATAATAGCATGCAAGATTATTGAATGAAACATGAATCCTATATCTCGGATTCACCCATAATCCCCAATTCTCGACGCAACCGCACAAAGGAGTCCTCCTTTAGGGGTTTCGTGAAAATATCGGTGATTTGCTTTTGGGTTTCAACGTACACTAAAATGATGTCCTTTTTAGCAACATGATCATCTAAAAAGTGGTGTCGGTCATCTATGTGTTTAGATCGGGAATGGTGCACCGGATTCTTTGAAAGACAAATAGCACTTTGGTTATCCACCATGATAGGTCTAGTATCACAATGAATGCCAAAATCCTTTAGTGTGTGTCTCATCCAAAGAACCTGGGCACATGCAGCACCGGCGGCAATGTATTCCGCCTCGGTGGTTGAAAGTGATACCGAATTTTGCTTCTTGGAAAACCAAGAGACAAGGGAATTTCCTATAAAATGGCAAGTGCCACTAGTACTCTTCCTGTCGGATTTGCATCCCGCATAATCAGCGTCACTATATGAGACTAATTCATATGTGCTAGATTTCGGATAAAGTAATCCAAAATCGCAAACGGCAAACATGAACCTATCATACCTCGATATAGACGAATGTCTACATCTTTTCCGCCCGTATCTTTATCAAGATGTGTTGTAGTGCTCATAGGAGTCTTTTTCCCGGAGGCATTCTCCATTCCAAATCGCTTTAGCAACTCCACCGTGTATTTCGTTTGGTGGATGAAGATTGCATCGTTCAATTGGTGAATTTGGAGACCTAAGAAATATTTGAGTTCGCCCATGTGGCTCATCTCAAATTGTTCCTTCATCACATTAGAAAACTCTTCGCATTGAGCAAAGTTAGTAGCACCGAAAATGATATCATCAACATAAATTTGAACTAATAAAATATCATTATTCGCATGCTTAACAAAAAGTGTAGAATCGGCTTCTCCCATTTTAAAATTCAAATCCTAAAGAAAATTCTTTAGGCGATCATACCAAGCTTGAGGAGCTTGTCTCAAACCGTAAAGTGCTTTATTTAGTTTAAAAACATGATTTGGAAATTTTTCATTAATAAAGCCCGGAGGTTGAGAAACATAAACTTCCTCAACGACATCTCCGCTTAAAATGCACTTTTAACATCCATTTGAAATAATTTAAAATTTTTATGGCATGCAAAAGACAATAATAATCTAAATGATTCTAATCTAGCTACCGGAGCGAAGGATTCTTCGAAATCAATACCTTCCTCTTGACGGTAGCCTTGAGCAACTAACCGAGCTTTGTTCCGGACGACGACTTGGTTTTCGTCGGTTTTGTTCTTGAAGATCCACTTTGTCCCTATGACGGTGTGGTTCTTCGATGGCAATGGAACAAGCTCCCAAACCTCATTCCTCTCGAATTGAATGAGTTCATCCTCCATGGCTAAGATCCAAGCGCTATCTTCGCATGCTTCATTAACATTCTTTGGTTCTATCGAGGAGGCAAAGGCACAATGAGCGAAGTAGTTCACTTGCGATCTCGTCTTGACACTATCATGGATATTGCCAATGACTTGCTCATGAGGATGGTCACGAACGGTATGAAGCCGTTTGGGAATACCTTGATCACTAGGAACATTCTCAACAACTTCATTAGACGGGTTAGTCTCAATAGAATCAATAGAATCATTAGAGTTAGAATTACCAATTGAATCACATAAGACATCTATAGAGTCATCATCATT
Source organism: Scilla litardierei (assembly GCA_030789695.1). NCBI lineage: Eukaryota > Viridiplantae > Streptophyta > Magnoliopsida > Asparagales > Asparagaceae > Scilla > Scilla litardierei. The sequence goes on along the minus strand of CM061132.1, from coordinate 25,426,922 downwards.
AGTAATTCTAGTTGGAATAAATCCTTCATTAAATGACACATGAAGCGACTCCTCGATCGTTGAGGTTCGTTTGTTGAATATCCGGTAGGCTTTGCTACGTGAAGAATATCCAACAAAAATCCCCTCATCGGATCTTAGATCGAATTTGTCCAAACTACCATACGTGTTCTTAATAAAACATTTCGAACCAAAAACACGAAAATGTTTAACTTGAGGCAACCTACCAAACAACAATTCATAACAAGTTTGTTTAGTGTCGGGCCTCAAAAGTATTCTATTAAACACATAGCAAGCGGTATGTACCGCTTCCGCCCAAAATTGATGGCCAAGTTGGCTATCATCAAGCATAGTGCGAGCACACTCCACTAGCATCCTATTCTTTCTCTCAACTACACCATTTTGAGGAGGTGCACGAGGGAAAGGGAAGGTGTGTGTAATACCAACTTCATCACAAAATGTCTCAAAAGACTCATTCTCAAATTCCCCTCCATGATCACTACGAATAGTGACAATGGTGGTTCCAATGAGATTTTGTACTTTCTTAACAAAAATTGTGAAGTTTTCAAAAGCTTCATTTTTATTACACAATGAAAATACCCAAGTAAACCTAGAAAAGTCATCAACGATGACACGTCCATATCTAGCATTACCTAATGAAGAAACTCTAGTTGGCCCAAATAAATCTAGATGTAATAGCTCTAGAGGCCGCTTAGAAGAAATGCTTTTCTTAGGTTTAAATGAAGATTTTGGAAGCTTGCCTCGTTGACACGAGTCACAAAAGCTTTTCTTTTGAAAGACAAGCTTAGGGAAGCCTCTAATAGAATTTAACTTGGAAAGTTTAAAAAGTGTTCCAAAGTTCACATGACCAAAACGTCGATGCCATAAGTGTTGTTCACTTGTGTTGGCAATAAGACATTGTTCATGTGATCTTGGAAGATCTAGGATATATATATCCTTATGGTGTGTACCGGAAAACAATAATTCATTATTATCTTTTCTTAAAATATGGCACATTCCTTTCGCAAAGTTAACCTTGTAAACTTTGTCACAAAGTTGACTTATTGAAATGAGATTGTGGTTTAATCCTTTAACAAGGTAAACATCACATATAATGGGTTTAGAAGGATTACCCACTTTACCAACACCTATGATGGTTCCGCTCTCGTTGCCTCCAAATACGACGCGGTTTCCATTTGCAATGGGAACCACTCCGGAGAGCAATTGAGCGTCACCCGTCATGTGTTTTAAACACCCGCTATCGAGTATCCAATTTCCCTTGGAGCTAAATTTAAATTTGTTGCTCCTTTTCTTTTTCTTTTCCTTGAGTACCTAAAGATAGAAAATTTCATATCATGGTACCCAAGGTCATTGGGTCCACAAGATTAGACTTTTGGAAGCCAAGTCCAATTGGACTTAGACTTCCCCACATAATTTCTACTATGCACAACATCCGAAAAATAAGCATTCATGTAAACTTATTTTTCATCCATGCTTGTGTCCTTTGGGCTCCAAATAGTGAAAATCTTGGGAGCCCTCATCCTATTGGGTGCATGCATGCGTTGTTGGTTTCTACGTGATGCATGTCGTGGATAGGCATAAGGAACATGATGGAATGGTGCATGCGGATAGTTATTCATACGATGATGTGGGTGAACATATGCATGTGGATGAACACGTGCGTGAGGGTGTCTCACATGGTGTGCACGTGCACGTGAACGTGTAGCATAGAAATCATCATATGTGTGAGCCGGTGGAGTAGGACGTGTGTTCCTACGTGGCATAGTATTGGTGTACATATAAGCATGACCCTTCTTTGGAGGTCCACCCAAAGTGGGTTTCTTTCCGAAAGAGGGTGTGGACGAGATGGAAGCACCATGGTAGAAGAACTACCAATAGAGTGTTTGCTACCACTCGTTGAGTCACCGGAAGTTGGTCTAACAAAAGTAGTGGCCGATTTGGATGAACTTCCCATCGTATACCCCAAGCCAATGTGGTGATTGGCCGGAAGTAAGTCACTTAGGATTTTATCCAAATGGTCCTTACCCTTATTGAATTTATTAATTCGGCCTAATGTGTTCTCATATTTCTCGGTGAGAGAACGCATAGAAGTATCCAAATTGGATACTTTCGATGTGAGCACATAAACACGAGATTTAAGACTCTCATTCTCAATACTCAAAGTTGAGTTTTGAGAAGTCAAATCCGCTATCTTGTGTTCCTCCGTATCTTCAATGCTAACATGTTCAAGTTGAGTCTTGAGATTAACAATCTCATTCTTCAACCCTTCAACAACGGTGTCGTTGTTGGTGATGATAGTTTTAGGCGAGGTTTGAATGCTAGCTAAGTCATCTTTTACTTTAGTATACCTATTTACTAATTTAGTATACTTAGACCATAATTGAGAATTAGCATTCCTAAGGTCATTCATAGTTACCTCATCGCCTTCGTTGTCGCTATCATCAGAAGAGGAGGATCCTTGATCATGCTCCTCTCTTGCCATGAAGCACATGTGCGCTTGCTCCACTTTCTCATCGTCCGACTCTCCGCTTGAGGAATCCTTGGAGTCGGTGAATGTTGCTCCGACAAGTCCCTTTTTGTACCCCTTTTTGTACTTCTTGGACTTGTCGAACTTCGGCGCCTTCCACTTCTCCTTTTGCTTGTTTAGAGGACAGTCTGCTTTCATGTGTCCTGGCTTGTTGCATTTGAAACACAAAGGAGAGGAGGCGTTAGATGAATTGAACTTCGATTTGTTTTTGAAGTTACCTTTCCGGAAGAACCGGTTGAACTTCTTTGCCATGAGTGCCATGGACTCCAAGTCCAACTCGTCTTCCGAGTCTTCATCATCGGTTGATGTGGATGTGGATGGACCGGCCTTGAAAGCAATAGCCTTCTTCTTTGGCTCGTCTTGCTTTAGGTAGGACTTCATCTTTTCCTGCAACTTCAACTTGCTATCCTTGCGTACCTCGTAAGACATCAAGGTACCCATTAGTTGAACAACGGTATATTTGTTCATATCGTTACCTTCCTCGATGGCGAAGGTGCGCTTTTCCCAAGTAGAAGGAAGTCCTTCTATAAGCTTCGAACATTTCTCTTTTTGGGTGTAGGTTTTGCCGAGAGCCTCTAACTCGTTTATGATGTCGACGAAGCGAGCATAATACTCCTTCATCTTCTCACCCTGTTGCATATGAAACATCTCGTAATCTTTATTGACTACAACAAGTTTAGAGTCTCTTACCCTACTCGTCCCTTCATGTAATATGAGGAGGGAGTTCCATATTTGATATGCACTCTTACATGTGCATATCTTGTTGAAATCCTCGGGCTCCAAAGCACATTGCAAGGCGTTCATTGCTTTGGCATTGCTTACCTCCGCGGCGACCTCCGCGGGAGTCCACTTCTCAAAGTCTTCTTCGGCGGGCTCGACGTATTCCTTCATCGTGGTCCTCCATAGAGATGCACTCCGGAGGAAAGTTTCCATCCGGCATTTCCAGTACCCGTAGTTGGTACCGTTGAAGAATGGAGGCCTCGTTGAGGAATGTCCTTCCATCACCGAAGATGCCCCTTCACGGTTCCTGAAGGTGCCATAGTCGGAAGGTGGACGCACGGGCTTGTTGTCGTTGGCAGACAGAGCTATAGACTTGGCTCTGATACCAAATGTAATGCCCTACAAGCTACTGCACAAGTACTAGAGGGGGGGGTGAATAGTACTTTAAAAATAACGAGGAGTATAATTCATAATTATCGTGCAAACAACTACCAAATCAATTTGCGGAAGCTTAAATTGATGACAACAACAAAATTAACAATGCTAACAATTGATATTATTGGGTTCGGATCCACCCAAGTCTCTCCGACTTGTTCCCGGTGATCCTACGTCCCAACCACCCGGATCCCCTCCGGATACTTAGGTTAGAAACCCTAACCCAAGATTTCCACTATGATATCTTGTGAAAAACCTTCACAAGATCAAATCATACATGCAATGGCAATAGTGAATCCCACAACCCGGGATCACAACCTTCTCTCACAACCGAGAGAATCAATAGCAATGAAAATCAGTTTATATATGAAATAAACAATCTTACCACAAATCCTATACCTTGAGTTTTCTTACCAAATAGGTGCAAGGATGGATTTGAGGAAGAGGAAGTCACCAAGACCTAGCACCACTGAAATGAGCAGCAATGGGTGCCTAGGAGTGATTAGGAGACTTGAATCAAGCTAGAGCTTGAATGGCTCACCAAGAACAAACTTCTCTCAAGATGGATTCTAGATCTAGAAAGTGAGAGAATGGATTTCTTGTGAGGGAGAGAGCTTTGGAAATGAGTGAGAATTTCTAACTCTTTCAATCTAAATCAATCTTTGAAAATCAGCTCTTCTTAGGGAAGAAGAACCCCAGCTTAGTATATATACTAAGGGGGAAAATCATGTTAGGTCAAAACCCAACGGTAGGAAATCTGAAGCCACTAGTCGGTCAAAGAACAAACACTGACCGACTAGTTCATCAACTAGTCGGTCAGTCAAACAACATGGACCGACTAAGTGATGAACAGTGAACAGATTGAATTTCAGACCTAGAAATCTAGTCGGTCCAAGAAGACTGTCTGACCGACTAGTTTCACAACTAGTCGGCCGGTCAGTAAACTTAGACCGACTAAGAGTTAAAAACAAATAGTCTGAATACAAATTGAGTTAGTCGGTTCAAGAACAAATGTTGACCGACTAGTTCATCAACTAGTCAGTCGCTAAATGTTCTTAGACCGACTAAGGATAAACAGTAACTTGGCATGAACAGAGACTGTTCAACTAGTCGGTCTAAGTAGCATCACTGACCGACTAGTTCACTAACTAGTCGGTCGGTGAGTCAACATGGACCGACTAAGTATAAACAGTAACAAGTCAAGTTCAGGGAATGTTCAACTAGTCGGTCTAAGAAGCATCACTGACCGACTAGTTCACTAACTAGTCGGTCGGTGAGTCAACATGGACCGACTAAGTGTGAACAGTAAAGAGCATGAAGTTTAGAAAGCAAACCAGTCGGTCCAAGAAGCTTTGCCGACCGACTAGATCACCATCTAGTCGGTTGGTTCTTCTTCTTAAACCAACTAACATGCACAAGAAGTCCCGAATCGAAGCGCCATGCTTCGGGAAAGATTGTATGGACTTCTACTAAGATCCTAGCTCTAAGATAGGAGCGATATGAAGATAGAAATGTAAGATATACTCAAGGCTTAACATTCTATAGATCGAAACTAAAAGACTATAAATAAAACCTTAAGGAACGGTCTTCGAGAGCTTCGATCAAATCTTCATGACTTCCAAAATGGTCCAAAAGCTTCAACGAAGCTTTAGGCATTGAATACGAGCTTTGAGAAGTCTTGAGATGTCGCTTTGAGTGTTCTCGTGAATTTGGCGACGATCTCCATAACTGCGCTCACAAATTGTTAGTTCACGATTTATTTATGTTTGCTCATCATCCAAAACCAAATACGGGGAGTCCAATACTCAACAAGATGATCCTCGTGAAAGCTCTGGTGTGGGCACGCAAGCACCAAATCATTGAACCTCCGCCAAGCCTGATGGTAGGCCTCCCATTCAGCTTGGATAAAGCTCGCTATATGTTGCTCTATAGCCTGCCGCCCCTGTACCTGCTCCAAAAAAATAGGCAGAAACACTCAGAGAAATTCAGCCTGAAATGACAACCAAGTAAAATGTGAGTTGAGCGACAATGAATCAAACCACAATCTAGCATCATCTTGTAAAGAAGAGGGAAAAAATCTAAAGTATATGCAATCATCGCAAATGTTCCCACCAAGACAAGAATGCATCCACTCTTCAAATTTTTTAATATGTAAATGAGGGTTCTCCCACTCCGAGCCATGACAGTATGGCGGAAGTGGGATATCCTCCAAATCAATGTCGGAAAAATCGGAAGATGAAGCCAAGGTTTTAAAAAAATATTTTCACGAAAATGAAAATAAACAAGCAAAAGACTCAATAAGTGGAAAATAAATAAAATAGAAAGACACAACACTAAGAGATAGAAGTATCACACTAAAACTTTCAAAATCAATCAAATATGCAAATAGTAGAAACCGTTGTCCCCGGCAACGGCGCCAATTGATTGAACCGAAAAACGTGCAAAGGCACGCCTTCCACTCCCAAGCGTAGGAGAGTCAATGCAATAAAAATAACCGACGAGTACCGGGTGAGATCACATGGACAAGTCGTTCTATATTCGCAAGTTTGATCGATAAAGAAAAATAAAGCGTGATACAATAACCTCAACTATCGGTGGATGAGTGGGAAAACGTGTGGTGAATCTACAACCCTAACCTAAGTGGGTAGGGTTAGAGAGCCAAATGAGGATTTAAGATAGCTAGGAGAGAAAGTATGGGTTGTGGGTTCACTAAGATTGGTGTTAATCAAGCTCTAATTACCCCCATATAACTCAATTGATCATCCGGCTAAAGACACTCAATCAGAATATTTAGCATTCATGAACACAAAAATTTGCAATAAGCAGGATGCCTCATCATATCACTAATCAAACATGAACATGGTCTCTTCTCAAAGTGTGCCCTCTCGGGACTTAACCAATGAAATTGTGCCCCAATAATTCATCCAAGATTAGCAAGATAATAGGCAAGAGGAAATTAGAACTAAAATTAGCAACCGACCACAATGAATCACAACCCAAGCAAATTAACACTACCCAATCATACTAAACAAGATGAGAATCTTATACAAAAGCTCCATCCAAGTTCAATACAAAAGTGAGATATCAAATTACAAAAGGGGAAGAAATGTATCACCCAAGCTTTCACCCTAAATGAAGCCTTCCCTCTACTAATTTGCTCCTCCTCCAAGCTTCTCCATCATCTCATGGCCTCCAAGCCCTAACCCTAGATTTGGAAAAGAAGAAAGCCCTGCCAAAATCTGTCAAAAAACCGAACTGGGCACTGGAAAACACCCCAGGCTGAAATATACCCCCAAAAACCAATTCTGGGTCAATTTCGGGCTTGCGGGTCGGGTTTTTGGGCTAACCGACCGGCCCAAAAGCCTAGCGCTGCGCGGGCCTGCTGAAAGGGCGGAGCGGGTCGGGCGCTGGGGCGCCCGACCCGCGGGCGCCGGCACGCGCGGGCCGCGTGCCCGCCTGCGGGCCGTTTCGTTTTGTTATTTTTTCATAAATTACAAATGCAGCGGCCCGCAGCTGTGTGCGGGCCGCTAGATTGGGCCGGTCAGCGGGCCGGCCCAAAGGCTCTTATATATATATGGAAACATGGTGTGGCATATATGGAAACAGCGTAACAGCAGAATATTTGAAGGTACATCTGTAGGTAAAGAGAGGTTTTTTGAAGTAATTTCGACGGATGTTAATATTTCCTTGAGAAACTTGGATCGAGACCATCAGAGGGCAGCTTCCATTTTCGCAAACTGGGGTTTCTTGGATGTTTGATCCCTTGTACAGTGTTAGCAAAACTTGTATATATTAGCACGTCGGTGTACTTGTGGGCTGTTAGTCTGTAGTGGGTCACGGCGCTTGTGCACTATCCCATCTCTTTCTGACCTCCTGCATGTGCCCCATAGTGAATGTTTTTGTGTGGTTTTTGCTTTATTATTAATAAAGTCTTTATTTACTCGTCAATATGTGTGTGTGTGTGTGTGTGTGTGTCAAGGTGTCCAAATGGCCCGCGGGCCCGAGGCCCGGCCCGCCCGGCCCGGTCAACGGGCCGGCCCGGCCCGGGCCCGGTGCCGTTGACCGGGCCACGGGCCTGGCCCGACCCGGAGCCCGGGCCGGGCTTCCGGGTGCCCAGCCGGCCCGGCCCGGCCCGGCAGCGGGCCCGGGCCAAGCCCGGGCGAAGCCATCAGCGGGCCGGGCCGGCCCGCCTGCAACGGTCATATGACCGTTGCTTTTTTTTATTTAATTAAAGGGGGCAGATTTTTTTTTGGGGGGGGGTTTGGTAATTTCTTTGGCTTTTGACCAAAAATACCCCTCCCAACGGTCATAAACGGCTATTTTGGAGGGGTATTTTGGGTATTTTACACCGAAAAATCCCTATAAATATCACCCCACCCCTCTCATTTTTTTCACAATTCTCATACTCTCAAATTCTCAAACTCTCTCAAACTCTCTCATACGTTCAACTATTCAAGCAAGCAAGATCAACCTCACTCAAGCAAGATCAAGATTCGCGGCCCAAATCGTTATTGCGCTCATCTTCCTCCGCTGTCACCATAATCTCAGTTCAATCCGCTGTCAACAAATCAGGTTCCTAAATTTTTAGAATAATGTCGGGACCAAACCGTAGGGGCCGGCCTCATACTTTCTACCTCAACACTGAGGAGGAAGATAACTTTGCCATGATGAGGGATAACATCCCAGAAACCCAAAATTATGACCATTTGGAAATGTCCCAAAATGAACGTACTGAATCGTTTCAGTACCCAAATATGCAACCTGCCTATACCATGTCTGCACAAACCTCTTCTGTACACGCTGCTACACAATCACAACCTACTCCTTCTGCTGTTCCACCTACACAAGTAACACCACCAACCCAACCCATGTCAACAAAATCTGCAGTTTGGGAGCACTTTTCAATTGAAACTGTCCCGGGCAGAGGCACGCGGGCAGTTTGCAAAATATGTAGATCGGATTTTACTTGCAAACCTTCTGATGGCACAACCCACCTAAAGAGTCACCATGCCTCTCACTTAAAAAAGGACCTTAAACATACCACACTAAACTTATCTGGCGCTTCTTCCTCTTTATCAAATTTCTCATACTCTACTGAGACTTTGAGAAAAGAGATGGCACGATTTGTAATATGTCAAGAATTACCATTTACTTATGGGGAAAGTGCCGATTTAGAAAGATTAAATCAGTTGGCCCTTAACCCTGCCTTTAGAAGAGTGCCTAGAAACACTATTCGAAGAGATGCTATGGCAGCTTTTGAAGCTGGTAAAGCTAAATTGATTGAAACTTTTGCAGGCCTAAAATCTAGAATAACGTTGACTTCTGATATTTGGACCACAAAATGGGGTGCATCATATTTATGTGTTACATCTCATTATGTAGATAATTCATACTTGCTGAATAAAATGATTATTGGTTTTAGAATGTTAGCGGAATCACATTCTGGTGGTGCTATTGCTAATGTAATAATGGATGTTATTCATGATTTTAATATTGCAGACAAAATTTTTTCAATTACGTTTGATAATGCATCTAATAACACTAGTGCAATTAACGTTTTAAAAAGATCTTTGCCCCTTGATGTGGTCGGGTTGTTCCATCAAAGATGTGCATGTCACGTCTTGAACTTGATAGTCCGCGATGGACTTGCCACTTGTTCACCGTATTACGAAAAAATTAGAAATCTTATGTTGTTCATACATATTTCTGGCCCTAGACGACTTCAGTACAAACAACTGTGTCGTACTAGACAAAAACCATACCTGTCATTTAAATTTGATGTTGCATCAAGGTGGAACTCAACTTACTTAATGCTGCGATCCATGCTTAAAAATAGAGAGCAGATTACAGATTATGCACTTACATATTTTTCACATGATCCTGCTTTTGACATTACTCATATAGAGTGGTTAACTGTAGAGCATCTGCATGACTTTTTGGAAGTTTTTTTACTGCTTCAAACAAATTTTCTGGGGTTTACTACCCAACATCTTATTTAGGATTAGAACAATTAGTTTTAATTTCTCATCAGATATCTACGCATAGAGAAAGTACACACCCTGCTATAATGCCTATGATAATTGAAATGTCTGCAAAACTTGCTAAGTATTGGTATCTGGTTCCTCTTCTTTACTCTTTATCTAAAATTTTTGATCCTCGTTTTAAGGAGGATGCTGCACTAGGTTTATTAGAACTGTATTCTGAAAACATGGGATTTTCCCATGTTGAATATGTATCTGCTGCTAAAAATAGCTTAAGAACTTTGTATGCATCTTATGAGGCTAAATATGGTAATGTTTCACACCATTCATCTGTCTCTGCTAGTGCTTCTGCTTCGGCGTCTAGTAAGATTCGACAAATGTTAGGAAAGAAGAAACAAAAAACCGTTAGTTCGGATTGTTCTACTAGTGAACTATCCAAATATTTAGCTAATCCATTTCCCTTTTCAGAGGAAGCCATGGATGATGAGTATTTTGATCCTCTTGCCTGGTGGAAAGGGTATGAATCTGTTTATCCTATTCTTTCCATTATGGCACGAGATTTGTTATCTGTACCTATTTCTACAGTTGCTTCGGAGTCTGCTTTTAGTGCAGGTGGTCGCGTTCTGAGCAACAAGAGATTGCGGCTGAAGGAAGACATTGTTGAAGTAGCGGTATGCGCGAAGGATTGGTTCCATGCTGAAAGCCGCTCACAGAACAAGGACCTATCTGAAGATTCCGATGAAGAAGCTGAGTCATAAATTTTTATTGTCTAAGTTGTATTTTTTTTCAGTTTTGGCCATTGTATGAAGGGTAAGGTTGGCCGATGTAAGTCCCCCCCTCAAAAAAGTTTTTAAGTAATAAAATTTAAATGTTCAACACGGGACCTTAGGAAAATTTCGGGCTTAAATATCTACTTCCAAAGAAACTTGAATGTTAGTTATTAAGAAAATTTTTATTACTTAATTATCTACTTGTTCACATTAGTACTTATTATTTTAGTATTTAAGGGTTATTTATCTACTTAGGGTAAGATGTAAATACGTAGAATATTGTAATATTTTTTAAATATTTTTTATATTTGTTTAACCAAGTTAGAAATTTTTTTTAAATTTTTTTTTAAAAAAATCTGTTGGCCCGCGGCCCGGCCCGGGCCCGGGCTAGGCCGGGCCGCGGGCCGGGCTTCCGCCCACCCGGAGCCCTCCGGGCCGGCCCGGCCCGGAGCCCGGCTGGGGACACCTTGATGTGTGTGTGTGTGTGTGTGTGTGTGTTACTTTTATTCTAAAATCCAGAAATCCCTGAAATGCTTTTCTTGCTCCAATAATTCCCCCAAAATATCCAAAAATCCCAGAAAAATCCCAGAAAATTCTGGAAAATCTCTAAGACTCCTAGGAGTACCTAAAAAAATAGGAGAATGAGAAATCAGTCCATATGATGATGAAATGAATATAATGACTATTATAAACAATATTGACCTCCCAAAATCCATATAAAATAATCCATTGCTCAAATAATTCTCAAAAATTGACAATATGATCACAATAATAGCAGGAGCACATGAAAAATATCAGGAAGCCAATAAGGACGATAAAATCTATATTTGTGCCAAGAATGAGAGTAAGCACTAAAATGAAACATAAAGTGAAAATTCACTCAAAAGCGCAATATTAAGTATAATTCTTAGCACAAAATGGGGGTAATTAGGGGGTATAAATATACACTTTTCACTCCGAATCATTCTACTTTCTATTTTTGTCATGATTAGCATAATAACTTGTTTAATTAATTATTATCCATGTCATGTTCTATTGCTTATATTAATATCCTTAAGAATTGTTTTAGAAATCGTTATGTTATTATGCTACATTGGAATATTATCTTTACAAAACACGTGTGTTAGATTATGTTATCCACTTCTTAAACTATGTCATTTATGTATGTCATGTCATGTTCATCAAGCTATGTTCCGTATGCCATTTAGGAATGTAATATTAATTATGCCATGTCAACAAGAATCGTGCAATGTCAATTATGCAATGTTAGTTAGGCCATGTTTATTAGGCTAAGTTCATTATGACATTTAAGTATGTAGTACTAATTATGTTATATCAAGTATGCCATGTTCATTATGCCAAAGTTACATGCTTCCATGTTTAGTATGTTCATGCCATAATTAGTATGTCTCATGCTTACACCATATTTTAGGATGTTTCATACACCATGTTTTATTATGCTTTAGGACGTTTAGTAGTTCATATTATGTTTCCTACATCATGCTTTAAGATGTTTAGTACTTTATGTTATGTTTCCTACATCAAACTTTAGGATGTTTAAGCACTCTATGTATTTATGTTTCTTATAACATGCTTAAGGATGTTAATTGTTTATTCCATATTTTGTGAAGGATGATGATTCTTTTGATCATGAAGATGTGTGAGATGTTAGAATTACATGTCCTTACTCCATGCCAAGAGTATGATATTTCTATGCAAATGATTATTTTGTTTGTGTGAAGAGATGATGGTAATTGATATCATTGTTATATTTATGATAGCATACGATGTGATGTGATAATGGTTATCGAAATTTTTGATATGTTCATGGTGGTATATGAAATGATGTGCAGCAGTGGTTAGGGCCACATAAATATTGAGATGATGGACATGGTCACAATTAGTTGAGTGAGAACAGAGAGTATCATGATAACATGGAATGTCTCAATCTACTCTGAGGTGGGTGAATATTCCAGACATGGTGTTTGGGGAAACTCGACTAATGTGTAAGCATAAGGAACTGGACTAGTCTGGATTTGTATCTCACTCGCACTCCAAAAACCGGGGAATTGGGTAGAGTTGGAGAGTCCTATGGGTGTACTCATCGATGCACCATTAGGTATATGATGTGTATGATATTCACACTCCTGAAATGGGAGAATTACGAGATGCCCCGTTAAAATTGATCAGTACTCGTGTACTACTGGCATGATACCTTTTACCACCCACTCTGGGTGAGGTCCAGAGCCTTATGTATTACATCTTACCATAGATTCCAAAGCATTAGTTACCAACAATAACAATACAAGTGCTGTTTGAAATTACTTTTTTGCATGAGTTTAATTAATCCCATGCCTAAGAACATTGCGTGATTCTATTTATGTTAAGAATTCTATTTGGACTGCTTTTTATTGTTACCTGTTTCCTTTTGCTGTTTTAAGCTATTAATTTGTGTAGCTTGCCCTTAATTTTTCCAATATAAATGTTGATGATTTAGTGTGATATTAAAATGTTAAAGATAAATTCCACTCTTAGAGTTATGCTGTTCTACTGGGCACGCATTGACATGTCCACCACCTTTTTCCAAGTTAGAACCAGAGACCCCAGAGCAGCTTTTCCCCCAGGAGGTTACACATGGCTAGTCTTCCTCTTTTTGTAACTTGTGGATGTGAGTTGTACTTATTTTCGTGGTGTAAACTTTTACTTGTGAGATCTAGACATTCTTATATATTTTGCCTTGCTTTTAGATTTCTCATGTATCTTTGGTATAGATTTAAAATGTACCTTTTTGAAACAGATAAATGTATATGTCTATATATTTTGCGACTCCGTGATCTTTCTTTATATTGAAGCATGTCATTTATTTCTTTTATATGCCATCCCATCGTTCGCAATGGATTGCGGTGTTTATATCATCATATCACATTTACGATAGGTAGTATTTAGAGTCATGGTGTCAAATCTTTGGGTATAAATACTGTCGTGGCCATGTCACTTTCCATTCTCTAGATGGTCTTGGGAAAGTTTCGTATTTCCTAGGTGTTTTGGAGAATGTGGCGTGACATATACACAATTTATATCAAGAATTCATATATATAAAGATTACCAAATAACACAAACAACACACTTGTCTTAATGGATGCAACCGTGTAAGTGACACACTTGTCTTGATGAGCCTAACCAATACGCTTACCATGATGGGTGCAAATAGAATGCTTATCTTGATGGGCGCAACAACACACTCTTCTTGATGGATGCAACCAATATGCTTACAAGATGGGTGCAAATGGCACACTCACCTCTATGGGTACAAACTACACACTGACCTTAATTGATGCGACTAACACACTCAGCTCAATATGTGTAAGGGAAGTTATCGAATTGGGGTTGATCTGGAGTTCATCAATAATCAAACCAATAAGCATAGCTTAGAGGGCCAACATAGGGTTCGTCATCGTCGGCTTCAATGATCAATGCGTCGATGTTAATGATGAAGAATCCCAAATCGTCTTTCAAAACTTGGCCGAATGAGACACTTGAGAGAGAGATATAGAGAGTCTCGTGTACTTGAGAGGGGTGGAAATGGATGTGTAAGGAAATTTGGGGTATTTATAGGGGTTTCTGAAAAGTTTAAAAATTTAAAAACATTACTGTATCGCAGCGGCCAAGTAGCTGCTATGCTATAGTTTTTACCTTTAAAAATTATCGTGGTGCCCAACTAGCCATTGAGTCTACATGTGAATTTTTTTAAAATGGTCATTCGAATTAAAAACAACAACATATGAGTTGGGTCACAAGTGGATGGATCGATCTAAGTTTGGCTCAGCATGTCATGAGGCAGACCAACTATAAGCCTCCCCCGAAATGTTGCCTCGGTTCGTGGGTCGACCCGCGATGGGTAGTCTTTAGCTATCCATGGGTCGCACTTAGCTCGACTTGACACGGGTAAGGCTAGGTTCATCCTACCTAGATTGGGGCCATCAGCTATTTAAGGCATATTGGTAAAGTGTTAGAAGCATCTAAATCTAAGAGGACGGTAAAGTAGCTTGTATGGTTGAATTTCACAGAACTGTTTTCCCAACTATCAACTCCTTAAATCACAGAATACCATAATATACTTCATTTTTAAATTTCATCTTCTAACGCGATCAACGATAAACGTGAAATTCCCTTTCTACCTCTCTTAACCTTAAAATCAACACATGTATTTTACACGGATTTTAAGGTCAAAAATCTCATAAATATTACGCGATTGTATGCATTAACTGGGATAACTGAGATTTAACAAATGCTAATTATTTGGAGTAGTATTCTGTAATGTAAGAGGTTAAAGGTAGAATTGTGAAAAAACCCAAAAGATAACGGCTATTTTGTGAAAATCTGCCATGGTTTTACATATATAAGTCCATATTTTTAGTTTTGTTGAAATTTATGCTTCAAACTGTCATTTTCATGTTTGTAGAAAGTCAACTAGGTGATAAGCATTAGTCGACTAACTGTTTAGTCTGCAGAAAAGAAAGAGTTCACTAGTCAACTAGTGAATTATCACTAGTCGACTAGTACTCAAATATTTGACTATGATAAATCACTGATAGCCTAGTGCCAATCTGGTGCCAGTCTGTAGGAAATAGAGAGTTTACTAGGCGACTAGTGCTTTACCACTAGTTGCAGTTTTCCAGCATGCAGCGGATTTTGTTTTGAGCCGTTGATATGAATCTTGATCAAATCGAACAGCCGCGACTTACAACGGCCTCTATAACCCTAACTATGGATTCATTGGTGGAAGACACAGAGTTTTTGCGTGGCAAGAAGATTCGACGATGGTACAATTCTAGAGAGAAATAGTCTTGTTTCTAGAGTTTTTGAGAGATTCTTTCATTAAGCGAGCGTGAGATGGTTTGAGATCTAGAGTGCTAGACACAAATATCAAGATAATTGCACTTTTGTTGAAGGTGGTCTAAAGGCGTAGGGTGTAATCAACTTGCAAGCATTTCATCTCTGATCTAGTGGATTTCCGTTGACAACGAAAGGCTGGACACAAGTCTCATACCATCAGTGAGACTAAACCAAAGTAAATCGTTCGTATTCTTTGGGTTTGATTGAATATATATTTATTGACTGTGTGGTGCTTAGTTCTGATTCTTGTCATTTTTATCTTTAGATCCATTATGTTTGTTGGCATTTTCACTAAAAGAATCACACAGATTGGACCTTATGGCCTGTTCTTTTGCGAAGAATAGGGGTGGGAACGGAATACAGACATTATTCCTGAACTATTAATCCTATTCCAAGTTTGTATTCCAAGCTGTTGTTCTTTTGGTCGTGGAATAGAATCCTACGTGGCTATTCCAATTTGGTAATGATGAGCACTTTTGTATTCCAAGCTTTTTGCTTGGAATACAATGGAATCCTTGGGAATGGTGGGCACCACTCTCTCATCTCTTTCTATCTCTCCCCTCCAACTCATACCATTTCCACTTTTTCATTCCAACTCTCCAATCCGAAAAGAACACAAGAATAGAATGTGGACCCCACTTTCTATTCCAAACCCCACTTTCCATACTCTATTCCACCAAAAGAACACAAAACTTTATTTTCTTTCTCCTTGGAATACAAACTTTCCCCTATTCCATTCTTCTCTATTCCAGCAAAAGAACATGTCCTTAGGGCTTGTTCTTTTGAGTGTAATGGGTTTGGGGAAAGTGGGGGGAATAAAGGAATCACGAGAGAGAAAATTTGAGTTTTGTGTTCTTTTGGATGAGAAAGTGGGAGGAGAAAGGAATTCCTCATGAAATCCCTCATTTTAGAGTTTCTTCAAAAGAGGGGAATAGAGAGGAAAAGAGGTTTTGGGAATCCCTTTACGCTGGGAAAGCAAAAGAACGGGTTTGGGGAATCCCAATCGGTTTTCCTCCTAAACACTGTTCACAACAGTGAAAAAAGTGGGATTCCCATTCATTTACACTCAAAAGAACAAGCCCTTAGGGCAGTCCCACCGGGGGGCTGTTACCAAAATGTGGGGGAGGGGATTTTGGCCAAAATCCCAACCCCAAAATGCGCTTCATTTCTAGCGGTGGGCTTTTCCCAAAATGCAGGGGTGATGATTTTGGCCGAATTTTCCCAAAAAGATACAAATTTTTGAAGGAAAAATGGCTATATTCCACAAAATGCACCCAAAATCAATAAAAAATTAATTTAAACCCAAAATCCCGAATTTTAGGAGGGGCTTTTCGTTGGAATGCATTGGAGAGGAGGGGCATTTTGAACGGGGGGTTTTTGCAAAAATCCATCAAAATCCCACTCCAAAATGCTCCCGGTGGGAGTGCTCTTAGGGCTTGTTTCTTTGGTTGAAAGTGAACGTGGATTTACTGTTGTGAATAGTAAATCCATGGTGGATTCCTGAGGAGAGAGAAATAGAGTTTTGTGTTTCTTTGGAAGGAAAGTGGGTGGGAAAGTTGGTTTGGGATTTGGATGTGGGGCCCATAGTAAAGTTTTGTGTTTCTTTGGGAAATTGTGTGTTTGGGAAAGTTGGATGAGGATTGTTGGTAGTTGGTTATGGTGTTATGAGGTGAGAATAACCCCCTATGGAAATATGAAGTAGAAAAATCATTTAATTAACTAAACTAATAACTATTAGTTAAATAACTATTAACTATTAAGTAAATATCTATTAAATACTCATGATTAAATCCCGTGTATCAAACATCAAAATTAAAATACCGAATTTACTAAAAAAAGAATTAGTTAATGTCATTTCTGGGCAATTAAATATAAACGAATGCACTACCCACAAAGGAAGCACCCGAACCACTTATCCCTTCCATTTCCAACATTCATAAATTCAAAAAATTACAACTGATTTGCAGAGACAGCCTACTACAGAAATCACAATCCTATTTACCATAACACATGAACCCAGCATATACAGAAGACTATACTATCCATAATACAGTCTCAGTTTGCATAACAAACATCCAAAAAATATAAAGTGTTACAATGTAAACAACCTAACATCAACCACTCTTGTGTATAATCAACAATAACACAACTAACATCAAACCTAGGAGCGTAAACAAAACCAACTTCACGGTGTCCATTCGCACCGTGGTTCGCTCAAATCGCCCCACGAGCGAGGCCAACCGACCCTCTATCTCTAAAAGCCGCCGATCCGAGAACGATGTGGAAGAGGGAGCATTGGTTGGGCCTCTTTCAATCTCATCCAGCAACTGCAGTATCACATAGGTTGACCAGTCGGAGTGTGGTGGATCCTTCCATTCGTAGAAGTTGCATCCATTCACGCGGGATGGACATCTCCAAAAGCGCCTGCCGGGATTTTTTCGGGTCCATGATGTCCGCCTGGCAACCCTGAACCGACAGTAGCAAACCTTGCTGTCATCATCATCAGCCGCCAACTCACCGCCTGCAGGAAATCTGGGTCTGGATTGAATAGAAGAGCTGGAACCGGTGCTCATTTTAACCTTGCAAGAAATAACAAATGTTAGCGTGAATAATGATTTAAAGAGATATAACAATGACATGAAAAATGGGGGAAGCAGCGTACCTACAGACAATGACAACCCCGCGGAAGATTACATCACCTGGCTTAATTCAGAAGTAAAAGATAAAAGGAAATATCGTAACATAGAGACAAATTGAACTGTATATATATCTTCATCATCAGCAGGCTGAAACATGTGTGACTGGCTCATAAAGTCAGGTTTTGTGTCATGGCTCAATGTAGATGTTTGTGTTTATGGTATACATAAGCCCTCAGGAAGAAAGGTAATTTTTCAATAAATCCTGGTGGACATAAGCAGTTGCTCCATCATATCTCTCTCCCCCTCATCGGTAATGGAACCATCCAGGCTACAACCACCTATTTTTTCATACCCGAGGGACAAGGGGATCAGCTAATTATCTTCATCATTGGGCTAGGGTCAGCCACTGTGCAATGCACCAGCAAAAAATTAAACTGGGTATAAAAACCCATATGTTTCTCAGTATTCACAGAAGCACCAATGTGAAAAGCCACAAAAAAAGAAAATGGGAAAAAACACTTATGTGTCTCAATGTTCACTGCAGCACCAATGTGCAAAGCCCCCAATCAAATTAAACTGGGTATAAAAACACATATGTTTCTCATTGTTCACAGCTGCACCAATGTGCATTGCCCCCAAAAAAATTAAACTGGGTATAAAAACACATATGTTTCTCATTGTTCCTAGCTGCACCTATGTGCATTGCCCCCAAAAATAGAAACTGGGTATAAAAACACATATGTTTCTCAATGTTCACTGCAGCACCAATGTGCAAAGCCCCCAAAAAAATTAAACTGGGTATAAAAACACATTTGTTTCTCAATGTTCCCTGCAGCACCAATGTGCAAAGCCCCCAAAAAAATTATACTGGGTATAAAAACACATATGTGTCTCAATGTTCACTGCAGCACCAATGTGCAAAGCCCCCAAAAAAATTAAACTGGGTATAAAAACACATATGTTTCTCAATGTTCACTGCAGCACCAATGTGCAAAGCCCCCAATCAAATTAAACTGGGTATAAAAACACATTTGTTGCTCAATGTTCACTGCAGCACCAATGTGCAAAGCCCCCCAAAAAATTAAACTGGGTATAAAAACACATCTGTTTCTCATTGTTCACTGCAACACCAATGTGCAAAGCCCCCAAAAAAATTAAACTGGGTATAAAAACACATTTGTTGCTCAATGTTCCCTGCAGCACCAATGTGCAAAGCCCCCAAAAAAATTAAACTGGCTATAAAAACACACATGTGTCTCAATGTTCACTGCAGCACCAATGTGCAAAGCCCCCCAAAAAATTAAACTGGGTATAAAAACACATCTGTTTCTCATTGTTCACTGCAGCACCAATGTGCAAAGCCCCCAAAAAAATTAAACTGGGTATAAAAACACATTTGTTGCTCAATGAACTAGCACCTAGCCTATGTAGAAGGTAGAAGTATTTACCGCCGCCCACGTGTCATAAATTTCTGGCTCCAGCTGAATAATATTATTATCAACATCCCAGCCCGCCCCGCTAATTTCCATGCAATCGTACACATCCTTGAGACGCGTCTTCAATGATTTCATGTGGTTTCTCACATTACCACTTGTGAAGGACGTCCCATGAGATTTATTGATTTCAGCTGCCGCGGCATTGAAGGCGGACCCTTTAAAGGTCTTATCGACCTTAAGGCCCTGCCGTGCAAGGTCTGCTAGCAATGGAATCAGGGTGGCATCGTGCTCGGGCTTCCAAATTTTGTTATGTTGTGAAGACGAGGCAGGCTGCTTCAGCTTTTTGCTTGGACTTGATACAGACCCCTCTGCTTCATCAGTACGTCGGCTCGACTTCCTCGAGGAGTCGCTGCCGGGCGTTCTTTCATTTCCACTTTTTGGCGAGGGCATCGCGCATGCAATGTGCGAGGAGGTGGGTCTGAACTTGGGTATTTCTACCCCATGTAGCATATGCATATACCCATGGCCACTAGGTGAGGGCATAGTCATGGGCATTTGCAATGGAGGAGACATGGGCATTTGCATTGGAGGAGACATGGACATTTGCATTTGTGGAGACAAGGGCATTTGCATTGGCAATGTGTAATTTCCATAAGGTTGATATGGCAGTCCATGCCCACCAGATTGGTATCCAAGCATTTGGTAGGGGTTAGGTGGAACCCGCATGGGAATTGGACGGTTCAGAAGGGGTTCCACCCTCCTCTCCGCATCTCCACGTTGTGTCCCATATAGATTTTCATATAAATGATGCATTGGATCACTCCCATCCGGGGAGGGCTCGCCCCCATGCCCTGATTTTTTAGATCCTTCCATCCCTACATCATCAATTTCATTGTTATTAAAACGCATAAGTTTATTGTTATTGACATGATAACGAATTTGCAGAGATAATACAGAAATTTAAATGATTAAAATGATCAGCCAAAGTATGAAAATATTGTCATCCTAAACACACCGAACGTCATGCAATAAGAAATGAACATTGACACAATGTTCAGACTAGGCAAATAGAACGACCCCCTCATAGGCCATGCTCATCTGTGTTCCCGTTATTGTTTATGTTACAGTAGTCCACCCACATATCCCAAGCTATCTTCTCCCTGCGCATTTTCCACTGATCCCGTTGTTCGGTTTGTTCACGAACGGTCCCCTGCTGGGATAGATCAATAACATCGTCATCTCTATCATCGATACCCTCTACTTCCTCCTCCACCCCATCCCCTTCTTCATATAGTTGGGGGTCATGAGGATCTGCAATCTGGATGTAATTATGCAAAACAGTGCACGATAGTACGGTAGCGACCTGGCTCTTGAATGGGTAGTGAGGTTTGGATGTCAATATTTTAAACTTGTTCTTTAGGATACCAAAAGTGGACTCGATCTTTGATCTTAATGTAGAATGGCGCAGGTTGAATAGCTCTCGTCGATTTCGAGGAACCCGATCAGTATGGTCCTTCAAATGGTATCTAACTCCCCTGTACGGCGATATGAATCCTGGCATTGTCGTATATCCATCATCGCAAAGGTAATATTTACCTACATGCATACAAAGGCAACCAGTTTTCTGTTCAGACGCTATCTGAGATACGTAAAACTTAGTTATATGTTAATTTTAATATATTACCTTCGTACACTCGCAGCCCCAGTGGGGGGGGGGGGTAAAGACAATGCATCTTTCAGGACCGTAAAATCATTTGCGGATCCTTCCCACCCGGCCAGTACGTATGTGAATCTTTTGTTTGGGGTAACATCTGCAAGCACATTCTGCGTCACCCCCTTTCGCCCTCTAAACCGGGGTACGAGCCTTGCTGGTAGCATGGCGTCTATGTGCGTCCCATCAATGAGCCCGATGCAGTCCTACAACATATTAAATGTGAACAATGTGCAGTAACAAAAGCGATCCTTATTATACTGCCACATATACATATACTCACACATACCTTAAAATATGGGAACCAATTTGGATTATTAAGTATCTCCGGCGGCGTCTCATTCGGAGCTTGCTTCACGAACATATCCCTAAGTGCACACAGTCCCGCCATCACTTTGTTAAAATAACGGCTCACTGTCCCCCCTCCCCTTATGAAATCCACTTGCATTACTCTATTCTTTGACTTGTGCCCTACCATATGAAGGAACATGGCCACCTGCTCCTCTACGGATACATGAATAGTGTCCTTGAGAAGATCACGCTGTCGCATTAATGCTGCAAGATTCATGAAAGCATGTCTGCGCATTCGTAGGTAGTGCAAACAACTACTTTCCGACCCCCCCACAAAATTCTCCGCATGTGGGATTTCCTATGCAGATCCCGCATAGCTGAGGGCTCTCTGGGTATAGGGTCGGGCCTAGCGGAATTGTGCAATTGCAAGGCTAGTACGACAAACGTTATTGCAGCTGCGGCGGCGGTACATAACTCACAACCCGAATGGTCTCCTTGTGTATCCATGTCACCCTTAATTGAATAACACATATATTTAATGTTAATTATATACCTACCATGCTACAAATGAGGAACACATTTCACAGAAAATTGTGCATATCAAAATGGTTTGCCCTCAGATTTACTGTGTACTCATAGGGAAACACGTGGTTGCTTTGCCGTTGCTCTATCCTTTTCACCCCATAAACGAAACAATGAGCCAAGCCCAAAAAATTCTACAAGTTCCCATTCACAAAAAAAACAAAAAGCATTAACCATGCTCCTAACATAGTATAAAACGCGCCGAAATTACCAACATCAAAATCCCAAAAACCACCACGGAGACGAGGTCCTATAATATGCGACACATACCCTATGATAGCATCAAAAAACCCCCAAATTCAACAAGTTGACATGAAGTAAAAAATCATAAACATGTAACCATGGACATAAAATCCCAAAACCGCTTCCCTAATCTTGGATGAATGTTCCAACCATGTTATAAAATGAGCCAAAAATAACAAAATCAATATCCCAAAAACCTTCATGGAATCAAATCCTCTTATCTGTTAAACTGACCCTGTAATAGCGTAATTAAATCCCAAATTGCATTGATGAGCCATGAAAACAAAAAAATTTAAACACGTCTCCGTGGACATCACATATCATATCATCACATTCACATTTGATTTTAAATTGATACAAACCCTAATTTTAAAATGGCCCAACATTGTTAACGTCATCATGGGGCTTAACGCGAACCATCGTAGCAAGCCTTCCTACGTGTCGGTCTGTAATCATAATTCCCGTCTTTCAATCATCAATTTTTTTTCCATCATTGGGCACATTTTAGATTGCACAATTTTCTGCAGTCACATATATAATAAATTGTACACACTAGCCGCAATCGGAAAATTGCGTCCCAAGATTATATGAAATATCCGCAAGCAAACCACCATCAGCAAGCAAACCAATAGCCGCAAGCAAACCAATAGCCGCACGCTGAAATTGCTGCAATTTTCTACGAAATCCCAACAACAAACCCACAACCAACAACAAACAAAATGCCAATATTCTCAGAAATTGCCGCAAGCCTACATGCCCAGCAAACCCTAGAATCAGCACATCACCCCCCTCATATGCCATTTAAACCCTAGACTCAGCACAGCACCAATAAAATTTATAGAGGGATGAAGATTATACCTCTGTTATAAATTCCCAAAACTAGAGAGAGATCCTGACGACCGAGGTAGGGTTTTGCTCTGAGCTTCACCGACGAACCCAACAAGCTAGGCACACCCCCTCCTTCAGCGCCTATCAGGAAATCAAAGCCATGAAGCTTGATCTCAGCAATGGCCGCATGCAACGCCGCTGGAAAAGGCGTTCAGAAATCTAGGGTTTTTTCCGCCCCCAACTGAAAACCGCGCGAAGGAAGGTGAGGATATGGCGTTTCTGACCATGTGGGCCCGGCGACGAGGAGAATCAGCGAAATCGCCGCATTTTCCGGGGATTCCAGACCGAGAAAGCAAGGCCGCCACGTCGGAGAAGAGGCGGGTCGACGAAATCGCCGCCTCGTCGCCGTAAGAAACAGGCCAGAGGAAAGCGAGAGCGGAAAGTGAGTGAATAGTGCTGAATTGACGCGTGAATAGTTACCCAAAAGGGGTTTCCACGTGACTTTCTCACAAAAGAAACAGGCCCTTAGTCACTTGACACTTGACAGTGATCCCGTTTGATATTGGATTTCAGAAGTGAGACCCCCAACAAGTTTCTCCAAGTAGCTTCCAGCTCACCAATCCAAGTGACCCACCATTCGAACACAGAATCCAAATGCTATCAGCCGTTTGATCAACTCTCAACGGTGCCCACATGCATCATCCAAAACAAAAAGAGACATCTGCCCCTTTCTTCCCAATAATTTCTCACTCTCATCTCCCCTAAAAAACCCCCCAATTTCAGCCACAAAAAAAAAAAAAAAGAGAGAACGAAAAATCACAAGAAGTACGATGGCCATGGCAGCTTCGCCCACTCCCAACACCACCTCCATCAAAGCCCACAACCACCCTCCTTACAAAGAGGTAAACAAAAATATCCCTTCTTTATCCAACAATTTTTTTCTTTTTTGATCATCATAAAAAATAGACCAAGATTAAAGAATCATGCTATGATTTTTTCTCTTCAATGTTGATGATTTTGTTTCTTTTCAAGTAATTCATAGTTGAAGTTGAGTTCAATGGGTAGAAACCCTCTTCATTTATGTTTTTTATATTTACCATTAAAACCCATCTTATTTCCTTATGTGGTTGGAAAAAAAAAGAAATTCATTGTTGAAGTGCAAATGAGAAGACCCATGTTCACTTTTGCTTAAATTCTTTACAATTTAGCTCTTTTATGCAACCAAGTGTACCTCAAGAAAGGGAAAGTGATGAAGAAATCTAGTAGAGATTTACAAAGCATGTTTTATTTCCATGCATTTAATATTTTGTCTTTCCTTTTAAAGAGGAAATGAGTGTAAATTTGGTAGTTTTTTGCTACTGTGTTTGTTGGTATCCCAATGAAGGAAATCGATATCTTTGATGACATCCCTTGTTATCTATGTTTGGGTTTAAAAGAATTTAATACTAATGAGCTGGAAAACAAACTAGTGACAATCATGACGTGTTAGATTCAAGTTGTTTGCTTAATTATTTATTGGGCTTGTACCATTTTGTACAATTTGTTGCCGTCTTCAATTTTCTCTTCTGTTGTAGATGATATCAAGTGCCATTGATTCACTGAAAGAGCGGAAAGGGTCAAGCAAGACGGCAATCTTTAAGTACATCGAATCCAACTACAAGAACCTCCCACCAACCCACAATGCCTTGCTTTCGCATCATCTCCGTCGCCTCCAAGAGCAAGGGGTTCTTCAAATGGTTGGGAGGTCTTACAAGCTTTCTGATTCCGGCAAAGCTCTGCCCGATGCCAAACTTTTGAAACCAGTGGGTACTCCCAAGAGGCCTGGTCGGCCTCCCAAGAAGTTAACTCCGGGCAGCAATCCCAATGGAGGGATTGAAAAGAGGAAGCTGGGTCGGCCACAAAAGACCCTGGCCCAAGAAGGAGTTGGGCCGCCGAGTGAGAAACGTAAACCCGGTCGGCCCCGGAAATGCTTACCTGAAGCAGAGCTTATTTTGCCAAGAAACATGCAGTCAATGGTCAGGACAGAAAAGAGAAAGCCTGGGCGTCCCAAGAAAGGGTCATCTCCTGTCATTGGAACGGCATTGGGTGAGAAGAGGAAGACAGGCAGGCCAAGAAAAGTTTTGTCACCCTTAGAGCCACCTGCCACTGCCATGGTATTGGGTGAGAAGAGGACGCGAGGTCGACCGAAGAAGCTTGATGGCTTCGGCAATCCTTCCCCGGCATCCAACGAGAAGAGGAAGCGAGGTCGGCCAAAGAAGCTTGATGCTTTCCTGGCATACAGTGAGAAGAGGAAGCCCGATCAGCCCAAGGAACTTGCCACTGTCTCGGCATCTGGTGAGAAGGGGAAGCGGGGACGACCGAAGAAGCTTGATGCTACATTGGCATCGGGTGATAATAGAAGACAAGGTCGGCCAAAGATCTACCTTGGTGTTGCGATGGCACCGAGTGAGAAAAGGAAGCCGGGTCGCCCAAAGAAGAGCTCTTCACCCCTCAAGCCAAAGGCTGCATCAATGTTGGTAGCAGGTGAGAAAAGGAAGCCAGGTCGCCCAAAGAAGATCTCTACCCCCCTTGAGCCAACGGCTGCAGCAATGTTGGCAGCAGGTGAGAAAAGAAAGCGAGGCCGTCCTAAGAAAGTTTCAACGGTAGTGCCGAACAGTGGTGAGAATGTCGTGACGATGCCTTTGACCCAATGCACAAATGGGGAAGCTTCAGCTGCAGTTGACAGTGGGGGCGACACTCTTCTAACAGTGCTTCTAGCTGCCGACACAGTGGAGGAAGGTTCAGCTGCAGTGGAGAATGGTGGCGGTCTTCTGCCAAACAAAACTGTGTCTTTGCCTGAAAAGTTAGTTGGCAATAAGGCTGCTGAAAGCTCAATGGCTACACCGCTTCCGGCTGCTACTGAATCTGGTGAGAAAAGGAAGCGAGGACGCCCCAAGAAAGGATTGACACCCTCCGCTTCGATGCAGTAAACAATGGTGGTGATGGGTTTCCAAAGTCAATGGCTTCGTCTACCCCTTAAAAAACTTGTCAGCCTCCCAAGAAAGGCACTCCGTCTTATGTGTCAGAGGAATGATTCATAGAAGAGAACATTTGAGCAGCTGAGGAACAATGTGGAGGCTTTAAAGGTTGGTGACCTTCGAATTTTTTACTGTTTCTGATCAAAACTCTCTTTAGATGGTGCACTAACATTGTGTAGCCTGAATTTCCTGCAATTGATTAAGACCTTGAACTAGCCTTTTAAATGATGAGACTGAAATATAGCTAGACGTGAAGAGTGATGTATGCTATGTTGTATCTTGATAGGAGCAAATTTCTGTGGACCTAATTGGATGTTCTGTAGCCTTATTCATGCTTAGTCTATTTACTCAACAGAACAGTTTTTCTGAGTACATGTAACCTATGGTGCCATCATGTTGCATGCTGTTCTATCATGCCTTTGAAATTATCTTTTGGAATGGTGGACATGTTGCTTACTGTCTTAACTCATCTGATAGTTTTTTGACTATGTTTAGTTGAGATTGTGGCAAGTTTTTACTTTTGTCGTAACATTAGGAAGATTTTGAAACTCGGCGATATTTCATCCTTGCTCTGGTGAGTTCTGGGTAATGAATTCTATTTCTCGTACCTTTATATCATGTTTCATTTCTACTTCTGGCTGTTATTATATCATATGGTAACCAACATAGCTCAATTCTGAACTCAGAGAACAGCGTTTGGATTTTTATTAGTTTTCTTTGAAATTTATTGTAGCAGTTCGCCATTATGTAAAGCCTTGTCGGATCCTTCCTGGGTTCCAACTACTTTGAACATGCATCTTTCTTCCCGGGTTTTCTGAGAAACTGCCAACATGCATTACATGTAATTAGCTGTTAGTATTTGAACTGATTCAATCTTTGACCTGCTAGTCTTATACACATTTTTTAAAAAAGAAGCAACATAGAAGAACTATTATATTTATTTCGGTTATGCTGTATAAGTATTGGAAAATATACTCTATTATTTTTGTTGATGATTGATGTGGATAAAGCCTGAATATATAGTTACATAACTAAATAATATGAAAACTTCTAATCCTAAAGAATTTATGAAGTTTTAGTAATAGAAACTTTATGAAATAGAAATTCTAAATTTCTTGTTAGGTCATACATATGTGACTGTGTTGTCATTAGTGACACATTGATACATTTATTTCTGGTCTTAATTATCTTGAAGAAGAGAGGTAATCCATTGAGCATGTTGGATGATATGTTGAACATCATGTTACAACATGAGGTTGATACGATCTAGATGATTGATCAATTAATTTCAGATTTAAAAGTGGAAAAAATATGAAAATGTGGAATTTTTATATAAGAGAATAGCGAAGAACAATGTAACTTGGGCTCTTTTCGAGACGAACTATATCTCCTAGCTTTTAACTGAACGGAATAAAAGCCTAAATCTCCTTCACGAGATGCCTAAGAAGTTCTTCACAATATAAGCATATTCTAACCCTAGCCCACGCCCTCACTTATATAATGTTTAGGTGTGGTGTGTACAGCAAAACTAGCAAAACTTATTGTGCATAAAGAAACTTCGCCCAAACAGTCGGTGCACATAGCAATTACTACTTCGGCCTCCTCTCGTATGTAATGATCACATCATTACTCCGCCCCTAAAAGGGCCACCTTGTCCTCAAGGTGCTGCATGAAGTCTGCGGAGGCCCTACTCCAAGTGCGGGTAAGCCTCCTCCCGGATCAAAAGGATGAAAATGATCTCCACCGCTTTTACTGTCGTTCTGAAGAAATCCATATCTGAAAGATTCAGATCTGAAAACTTGAAGATCTGGTTCTGAAGATTTTCGATCTGGATCTGAAGATTTCAGATCTGGATCGGAGAATTTCAGATCTGGATCTGAGAATTTCAGATCTGGATCTGAGAATTTCAGATCTGGAAATTCTTCCCCCAAGATCACCACTTCTTGATTCGAGATCAACGCCACCTTTCCTCTTGCTGCACGGATCTCCTTCGCCCTCAGATCTGGATCTGAAACTTGAATATCTGGATCTGAAACTTCCAGATCTGGATCTGAAACTTCCGGATCTGGATATGAAAATATCAGATATGAGACTTTCAGATCTGGATCTGAGACTTTCAGATCCAGATTTGAAATGTCAGATGTTGCTGCACTGCCAAAAGATGATCCTGAAGATATGCCAACAGTGGCTCCTACTGTTGATATTGGCCTAGGGGAGGCCCCTGCTGAGGCTGCTTCTGCTGAAGTTGATATTCCTATTGATATTGCACAAAATGTTGCAACATCAGATGCAACATGCAAGCAAGTTGTGCAAGAAGAAGCTGGTTCTGTCTCCCAACCAGTCCTTCCTGAAGATGACTTGGTTCCCCCTCATGCTCGCAAGCCCAGGTCTGCTCCAAGGAAACGCGCTGCTCCTTACTATTAGGCCTCTCCATCTTCAAAGAGGGCAAACATGTCTACTGCGTCAGGTTCTGCTTCTTCCCTCTCATTTACTGCCTCTGATGCTATGAACAAGTTGTTCTTTGATAAATCCTGCAAGAAGAGAAGTGCTACTTATTCTGAGAGACCTATTCTTATTGAGAAATTCCTGTCAGTCGCCACCTTTGCCAAGACACAGGTTGTCTCCATTCTGAAAGAACTAAATCTGTTGTATGCTGCCACCTGTTTTAAATCCTATTATCCTGTCTTGGTTAGAGAATTCTACTGTAACTTATTCAAGTCCGCAAAAGATGCTACATCTAGATGGGCCTTTCGAGCTTATGTTAGGGGGAAGGTTATTTCTTTTTCACCTTCTGGTCTGAATAAGATGCTGCAGTGGCCCTGCTCTCCCTCTCTACCTGCTTTTGGTGAGTCAGTAGGAGAGACTTTTGACACCTTCATTTAGGTGGTCACAGCTGGCAAGTTGGTCTGTTGGCCTAAATCCTCTTCCTTCCCTTCCTCTGCTCTGGCAGCAAAGTACTTTGTGTTATACAGGATTGCCACCAGGAACTGGCTTCCAACGTCAAATGTCTCTGTAGTCACCAAAAATATGTGCAAATTGTTATATTCAGCTGGTACTAAGCAACCTTTCAACCTTGGACGTATTATATTTGATTCCATATTATCTCTATCTGAATCCTCTGGATCTTCCTCTGTCCTGCATCATGCCTCTCTTATATCTGTGATGCTGTTAGCTCAGAGAATTTCCCCTAATGCATCTGACTTATCTGCCCTTTGTGAGGGAATCAGTTATACAGTGATATCTGTGGTAGGGAAAATTGATGATATCTGGCTTAACATCTGGTGTATCTGGGACTGCTCCTCCATCTCCATCTCTTCATGTATCTGAACCAGCATCTGCTGATAGGCAACCTCTCTCAGCTCCTTTTCCTGTACCTCCTTGCCCTATGGTATCTCAGTCTATTATTATGGAGGACATCCAAGTATTTGAGAAGGCTTTGCAGAATGTTGAAGACCAGCTGCTGATACTTCAAAGTTAAAAAGTTTTGCTTGAAGCTCACAAAATCATGCTTAAGGACAGGATCTCACAGCTGAAGTCCAAGCTCCCTCCCGGTACTTCAGATTATGTGGATATTGCATCTGGAAGTGGGACCAAGTAAGATATGTTCTTTGGCTTTAGTGGCTCAAAGGGGGAGATGGTTTGTAACTTTCGTTACTGGGCTATTTTGTCTGTATGTTGGGGGGCATCATACAGTATGTTGCAATGGTTGGTGGGCATCATATAGTATGTTGCAATGGTTGGCTGGCAAATGTATGGGTTGTATGGGGCTCAGAAATGTTTTTTCTTGGTCTGTATTGGATTCTATCTTTTGTGACAGTATTCCTCCTATTATGCATGATCTCGTATGATTGTGCCATTAAATTCCAAAGGGGGAGTTAGGTCATACGTATGTGACTGTGTTGTCATTGGTGGCACCTTGATACTTTATTTATGGTCTTAATTATCTTGAAGAAGAGAGGTCATCCATTGAGCATGTTGGATGATATTTGAACATCATGTTGCAACATGAGGTCCAACATGTGATGTCAAAAGTCTGAAAATGAATGACGATCTTCAGCGTTTATCAAGATCGGGGAGTTAAATTCTAGTCAGTTCTGCAAGGGGATCTTGCATAGATTACTCCATGGGTTGGTAGGGACCACTCATTACGGTTTGTATTGAGGGGGAGGTTGTTCATCCTAATAGAAACGTAGTATTAGTGATTGTATTCATTAATATTTTAGTGGAGTAATCTGATTTTCTGGGCGAGGCCTCGCAGATGTAGGTGTGCGCACCGAACTGCGTTACGAAGTCTTGTGTGTCATTGCTTGGTCTGTGCTTTATCATTTGGTATATTTGATTAATATCTGCGAGCTGAATTTCATTTCTAACAAACCAAAATAGACATTCTAATAGCATTCATGATGAGGATTCATCCAGTTTGAACTCCACATGTGGTCTTTTTGAATTTATTTTAAATTTTATATTTGAGATAGAGTTTGAGTCCATTGAGTCATTGAGTCTTCTAGTTATTTTGAGTTTGGTTTTATTTGGGATATAGTCTGAGCCTTTTATATTTTGGGTCTTTTAATTATTTTGAATCTTAGTTTCATATTGGATGGAATTTTTAAAAGTCAGGTTGTAAGCCTTATAAAGGCCACGACCTTATTTATTTTTCAATTGAAAGTCAATAGAAATTGAGACTTTTAGTGTAAACCTTGAGTTTCTTAAACATTAAATATTTTGCTCGAGTGCTAGAATGAGTTTGGTTACATGGGCGAGAGGTCTGAAAAATCTTCACATGCGAGGCATGTGGGTCGGCGATCATTATATCTTCAGGATGATGGGCTCGAAAAGTTACGAAATTTCTAACTTTCTTCTCCCGCAAATCCCTCAACAACTTTCTCATTTTCGTCCTACGTCAAACTTGGTATCAAAGCTTGAAGCTAACATAAATTGACTTGGATATTGCCTAGACGCTTTAGAGAATAAGTTAACCGCAGAACAAAATTTTGAGAATAAAGCATAGACTACATTTGATGACGAAGTTAGAATGATTAGAATTTAAAACAATCGAAATAATACGACACGAGATGAACATTTTGAGGATAACTTTAGGCGAAATAACATTATACGCTGGATTAAATAGATGCTCCCAATTTTGGTGGAACATATAATACTCGGTCCTTCTCAGTTTGGCTAGTAGAGATATAATATTTATTCGAATGATACCAGTTATCAAACAAGGGAATTGTCCAATTTACTAAGATTAAACTGATAGTGTTTTGTCAAAAATTTCTGAATATCCATAAAAAGACAACGTGAGAGAGCATCTAAGACCCATGCACATATGGAATAAAATGAAAATCAAGATTAAAGAAAAATATTTGCCACTACTTATAGTGATCGTCTATTTGAAAAATTGAATGATCTATGTTAAGAAAGTATGACTGTGGAAGAATACATGATTAAGTGTAATGACATATTAGTTAGGAAATAATATCCTTAATATACCTTTGATGGTTTTCGTTCTGTATTAAGGGCAGGCAGTAGGCGACTAGGCGTAGAATGCTTTCCCACTTTATAGATAATGTACAACAAGCGTTCAAACCAGCCATAAATTTGGAATCCATGAGACCAAAAATAAATATGAAGCCTACTTTTAAAATCAGAAAGCAACTTAAGTGGTCAAATAACATGATAACATGACTAAATCTGAAATTAATACATTAAAGAGAATGGAAATGCTAAGATTGGAGTACCTTTATAATAAAAATCTAAAGAGGAGTAATGTTTCTAATGTCATGATTTTGATCATTTTATTGGTTGGTACTTTAATAGAAGCTTACTTGTGGGAGAGATTAGTAATGAAGATAATTAATCAAAGAAGAATACATTCCATCTTCCATCTGAAAAAATATTGTGAAAGAGAATGATCTGGATGAGTCTAGTGCCAGTGTACTAGTCATTAGGTGCTAAGCTAATACACCTAGGAATGCGGAAATTAGCAAAGAATTGATGTTTTCTTTACCTACGTCAAAATTAAAGATATGGCTTTCAGTGATGATTAATGAAGTTGGTTGTAAATTTAGCCGCTAAGTCAGCTATGCACAAGATGAGACTAAAGTTGAACCTCTTCCATAGTTTTATAGCGTTATATGGGTTGATGATAACTCATATATTGTTACTCAATGTTGTCTAGCACATATCTTGTCATGATAGCATCTGGTGTGATGGCATACATATGTATGATACACATTCTATTCGGTATGCCTTAGTTGTATGACTTAGATGTTACGTATTTTGGGAGAGTCAACACATACATATGCATATTTGGAGGGAAAAAATTATGTAGACCCCGTGTAGACACAAGTACATAGTTGAAAATCAAAAGAATTAGTTGATTTGTAATAAGCCATTAACTCAAAGCACTCATCATATGAATCTGAATTCATAAGAGTTGTGCTTTGACTTTATCCATAGTGCATTTGTCGAGCGAGGAATTTTGCATATGATTGGAGTGCAGTGCATCTCGAGACCTATAAAATCCGCTCGACAAATGATATTCATAAAGTCACAAGTCTAGTGCAATGATATACCCAAATCTCGAGACCTAACAATGATATTCACAAGTCTAGTGCAAAATTAAGTAGAAACTGTTGTTACTAGTGATGAGATGATTAAAGTTTCCTAAGAGGTGTCTTAGAATTAATGAGAAGGTTTTGCATGCATTATACATGTTCTCAACTAGCTTTACTGAGTAATGATTCTGATGCGATTGAGTCGAGGATTTCACAGGAGCTTGAGAATATACATTCATTAGCAACATTCATTATTCACCCTTCATCTATGCCATCATAAAGCTGGTCATGTTGATTTTTTTCAGTTGTGCTATTCTGATGGGACACAGGTCTACACCCGCAGGCGCACCCGTGTCCCAAGCGCCGCATCCCAGCCTTAGCCATGCGTGCCCCACCTTTCCCCCTTTGACCCGCTTTTGCATGTGAGGTTATTTTGGGTAATTGGCATTAGGAAGGGTTTATTCTTAAGCGAGGGCTAGCCGTCGCTAATTTCCTTATGCTTATTTTGATATATTGAGAGAGTTCTTCGAGAGTTCTTCGGGGAATATTAGGAGAGTGTAGACGTCCTCGCTTACCGGCGTTTTGGGAGGGTGGTTGCCCCTTTATTGTAGCAAAAACCTATCTTTATCCGCTGTTTTTATTCAATTTAAGTTCAGATTTGGGTAAAACCCATCAATTTGGTATCAGAGCACGTGACGATCCATGGCGGCTTCGACGAGATCACAAGACCGATGAGACGATGGAGAGCACTTTCAAGAAGAGGTTGAAGGCCATTATACGAGCAGCGGTTCGCATGCAGAAGCCTCAGAGTCTGATGGAGGCCATGTAGTACGCCAAGATGGCAGAGGACTATCAGTTGGAGGATAGGAAGGCCAGAGGGGGTTGGAGCGGAGCGGTGGTTCGTATCCAGCCAGTGACAGGTGGACATCAGAGAGCCATGATGAGGTCAGATTCGGTGGTCAGGGAGAAGACTGGAGAGAGGAGGGTAGTGCACTGCAGGCTGGGGGCAGTTCAGGCGCATGACGGATGCAGAGATGAGGGAGAAACGACTGAAGGGCTTGTGTTTTAGATGTGATGAGCGATTCACACCGGGTCACATGTGTGCAGGGCGCAAGCTCCAGGTGCTGCTCTGGAGGACGATGATGACGAGGCTAACATCGAGGAGGAGACAGCTGTGGCAGAGGAGGATGAGCCTGAGGGCAATCAGTTAGACGTGGCGGTGGTGTCCCTCAACTCCGTGATAGGGTTCACACCGAACCATACCATGAAGCTGAGGGGAGAGGTTGGCGACTAGGAGGTGACCGGACTCATTGACAGTGGAGCGACCCAGAACTTCATCTCCAGGAGAGTGGTGGTACAACAGGGGCTCCAGCTGACCGACCGTGACAGTTTCAGTGTTATGATGGGGATGGGGAAGAAGGAGAGCAGTCGGGGAGTTTGCAGAGGGCTGATACTGACCGTACAAGGGATACAGGTGATCACAGATTTCTTACCTCTAGACCTGGGGAGCACCGACGTCATTTTGGACATGACATGGCTGCATACGTTAGGGGAGATGACAGTGAACTGGAAGCTGCTACGGATGGAGTTTCAGGAGGCGGTGGGAGCAGTGACACTTCAGGGGACCCCAGCCTATGCAGAGTTTTGGTCTCTTTGAAGACCATGGTGAGGACCATTCAGACTGAGGGATGTGGATACTTAGTGTAGCTGTACTCGTTGACGGGTGAGGGAGGCGCGGAGGCCAGTACAGAGCAGCCCATCCCAGGAGAGGTGAAGCAGCTGATGGAGCAGTTTGAGGAGATTTACCAGGAGCCTCAGGGTCTCCCACCACTGAGGGACCACAAGCACGCCATAGTACTACGAGAGGGTGTGCCCCCATTAGCGTCCTGCTCTACCGATACCCCGCATCAAAAGGATGAGATAGAGAGAATGGTGACAGAGATGGTGCAGGCGGGAGTGATTCAGTCTAGTGTGAGCCCTTCTCCAGTCCAATGCTGTTTGTGAAGAAGGATGTGAGTTGTCGTTTCTGCGTAGACTATATGGTATTGAACAAGGAGACAGTGCCAAATAAATTTCACATACCGGTGATAGATGAGCTCCTGGATGAGTACATGTGGCAGCCTTGTTTAGCAAGATAGATCTCAAGTCTGGCTACCATCAGATCAGGATGCGACGGGAAGATGTGCCTAAGGCGGCGTTCAGGACGCATGAGGGCCACTACGAGTTTCTCGTCATGATGTTCGGCTTAACGAACACACCCGCCACCTTTCAAGCTCTTATGAATAAGGTATTCCGTCCATACCTGAGGCGATTCGTACTTGTTTTCTTCGATAACATTTTGGTGTACAGTCGTACCTTGGAGGAGCACTTGGACCATCTGCAGGTTGTGTTTCAGGAGCTGCAGTATCACCAGCTGTTTACGAACAGGAAGACATGTTTATTCGCACAGCCACAAGTGGAGTATTTGGGGCTTGTGGTGTCAGCAGGAGGGGTGGTAGCAGATAGAGTGAAGATAGCGGTGATGCTAGACTGGCCGCGTCCCACCACACTCAGGGGTTACGGGGTTTTCTGGGGTTGACAGGTTACTACTGCAGATTTGTGGAGGGGTATGGGATGATTGCCTGGCCACCGACAGAGCTATTGAAGGACCAGTTCCATTGGAGGGATGAGGCGACGACAACATTTGAGGCACTAAAAGGGCAATGACCACCGTGCTAGTTTTGGCGTTGTCAGACTTTTCTAGGCCCTTTGTGGTAGAGGCTGACGCATCGGGATATGGGTTGAGAATAGTTTTATGCGGGAGTAGCGGCCCATTGCTTACTACAGCCAGGTGTTGACCACGAGAGCCCGACTGCGGTCGGTCTGCGAGAGAGAGCTGATGGCCATAATGTTGTCTATACAGAAGTAGAGGCCATACTTGTTGGGGGCAGAGTTTCCTAATACGCACAGATCAGCGGAGCCTGAAGTACCTATTGGAGCAGCGGATGGTAGCAGAGGAGCATCAGAAGTGGCTGCTGAAGCTGATAGGGTACATGTTTGAGATCGAGTATCGCCCAGGGCTGGAGAACAAGGCGGCAGATGCACTTTCACGACGAGATGAGGAGGTATAGTTGGCACACTAGCAGTTTCTGTGCTCCAGGACTGGGGGCTACGACAGCATGAGGTTGAGCTAGATCAGGAGTTGGCAGGCATACGGGAGGCCCTACTGCGGGGGTCGACTGAGTATCCAGGGTACTCTCTTCAGGATGTGCGTCTATTATATTGGGGGAGACTGGTTCTGCCGAGGACGTCGACGTATATACCGGCTATATTCCAGGAGTTTCACAGCAGCGCCATATGAGGACATTTGGGGGTCCTAAAGACCTATCAGAGACTGGCGAGGGAGGTCTATTGGAAGGGGATGAAGAAGGAGGTGTCGAAGAGGGTTGCAGAGTGTGACGTGTGCCAGCGTCACAAGTACCTGGCGATGTCGTCGGGTGGATTACTGCAGCCGCTGTCCTTGCCTGTTCGAGTATGGGAGGACCTCTCCATGTACTTCATAGATGGACTGCCGCGATCGGGTGGATATACAGTCATATTTGTTGTAGTTGACCGCCTCAGCAAGTATGCACACTTTGTCCCGCTTCGGCATCCTTACAACGCCGTGTCAGTGGCGAAGGTATTTTTGAGGGAGATTGATGGGCTTCTGGCCCAGCCGCAGCCGCAGCCACCCCTGCGGGTTTACACCCGCAGGCCCAGGCCGCAACCCCTCTTGGCTCCGAGTCCCCCTAGTCCTAGGATTTCCTAATCCCACTAGTCCTAGGATTGCCTAATCCCCCTAGTCCTAGGATTGCCCTAGTTTCTATTATAAATAGGGGGGGAGTCTCTCTTGTGTGCCTATGCTAATTTGATGATTGTTATTTGGTGATTCCATAGGTAGACGAGTGCGGATGTCCTCTAGGCGTCTTGGGAGGAGAGCACACCTCTTTTGTGCTCAATTATTTTTCTATTTTGCTATTTGTTTTCTAATAAAAATTCCATCTTTGTTAGTTCCTAACAATTTGGTATCAGAGCACGTGACGATCCATGGCGGCTTCAACAAGATCGCAAGACAAATTTGAGGCGTTGGAGGCCAAATTCACGGGCGAGATCGAGGCGATCAAAAAGTCGTTGGCGGGGAACGACGAATCCATGGCCAAATTGACTACTTCCATCTCCCAATTGGCGTCCAATCAAGCAAAGCACGACGATCAATTTGCCCAATTGATGGGGGCCCTAAATCAATTGGCGACAAACTCCAAAGGCGACGGGAACCCTAATCCGGCACCAAAGGCGGCACCTTTGAAGAAGGAAAAAGGAGAAAGAGGAGATCCCGCCCCAAAATCAACCCTATTACGTGGAGGAATTGGACGAGGAAGACGACGGCGAGCCATGGAAGGTGGACCACCACGAGGAGATACGTCGGAAGGCGTTGGAGAGCCAAAGGAGGGGCGGAGGCCCTAGCCGCCACTACGAGGGGAGCCACGCCCACGAGGAGTGCCGGTCGGACCCCCACAGCAATTACAATGGCCGGCCGGCGCGGGATACAGGCGGGGGGCCTCCCCCCACCTTCACCGGGCCCCGGTAGGGGCGGCCAAGCCCTGCCGGGGCTCGACAGGGTCCGGCGACCCTGCCGGACGTCCGACAGGGCTCGCCGGCCCTGCCAGAGACCCGACAGGGCCTGCCGGCCCTCCGGGGTCCCCGGACAGACCCCGTACAGAGCCGCGGAGACAGGCCGCACTCATCCGGAGGCCCCCTGGCAGCCGCCAGGGGCCAGAGGAGCTCTCGGCGGGGCCCGCCGGGGGTGGGAACCCCCTTGGCAGCCCCCCGAGGGGCAGCAGACGCGTGGACAACCCCCAGATGATGTTTTTTGGCTACCAGGACAGCGGACAGCGAACGAGGAGGGCTACGGGCAGTGTTCAGGAGACTATTTTGACACTTCGGAGCGTCGACCAGCAGCAGAGGACCCTTTCTACGGCGACGGACGCGGGAGAGATTATTATTCTGACGGTAGGGGGGCTACGAGGCAGAGTTTGGAGACGACGCAGGTTGGGACGATGTTGAGGGGCGACGTGGAGATCACCGTAGAGACTACGGGGGCCGCAGAGGAGGGCCACCTAGGCGCTACGAGACACTGGACGAGAGACGTCGGCATTACCGTCCGCATCACAGAGAGGAGGGGAGGCCCGAGCAGGGGCGTTTTGGAGGAGATTTTCGCGTCCGGAAGCTGAAGATGCCGCTATTTTCCGGGGAGGACCCACACGTCTGGTTATTTACCGCAGAGAGATACTTCACGACACATCACATGACCGAGGCCCAGAAGCTGGAGGCGGCAGCGATCTGCATTGAGGGGCGTGCCTTGGGAAGGTACCAGTGGACGGAGAGGCGACAACAGATCAGGAGCTGGGAGGAGCTGAAGGACATGGTGCTGGAGAAGTTTAGAGACCCTCGTCTGGAGAACCTACACGAGCAGCTGTACGCCCTCAGGCAAGAGGGGCCGGTGTAGGATTACATTGAGAAATTTGAGACACTGGCCGGGCGAGTCCATGTGGTGTCTGACGAGTCACTGAAGGGTACTTTTCTGAAGGGACTGCGCCCCAGTCTGAGAGCAGCAGTGAGACCCTACAAGCCCAGTGGGCTTTCAGAGGTCATAAAGATGGCCCAGATGGTGGAGGACGCACAGACTGCGGATAGGCGGGTCCGCGGCATCTACAGCAGTCACTTCGAGAGGCACCCCATCTGGGGCTGGAGGATCCGGTACCACGGCAGGGGTGGCCCAGACGAGCCGGGAGAAGACTGGGGAGAAGAGCAGCACGCCAGTGACTGGGGGGCAGTTCAAACGCATGACGGACGCAGAGATGAGGGAAAAGCGGCAGAAGGGTTTATGTTTCCGGTGCGATGAGCGGTTGTCGCCGAGCCACCGGTGCGCAGGACGCAAGCTCCAGGTGATCCTGTTGGAGGACGACGACGGCGGGTATGATGTCGAGGAGGCCGCTGAGGGAGAGGAGCTGGAGGGCCAGCAGTTAGACGTGGCGGAGGTGTCCCTCAACTCCGTGGTAGGGTTCACACCGAACCATACCATGAAGCTGAGGGGCGAGGTCGGCGACCAGGAGGTGACTGTGCTGATTGATAGTGGGGCTACCCACAATTTCATTTTCAGGAGGGTGGTGACACATCTTGGACTTCAGCTGACAGACTGCGGCATCTTTAGTGTGATGATGGGGACGGGGAAGGAGAGCAGCCGCGGAGTTTGCAGGTGATTGGTGCTGACCATGCAGGGGATACAGATCATTGCAGACTTTTTACCCCTAGACCTGGGGAGCACAGACGTCATCCTCGGCATGACATGGCTACAGACCTTAGGTGAGATGACCATAAATTGGAAGCTGCTACGGATGGAGTTTCAGGAGGCGGGACGAGCAGTGATACTCCAGGGAGACCATAGCCTCTGCAGAGTTTTGGTCTCTTTGAAGACCATGTTCAGGACCATCCAGACAGAGGGAGGCGGATACCTAGTAGAGCTGTACTCTTTGACAGGTGAGGGAGGCGCAGAGGCCAGTACGGAGCAGCCCATTTCAGGAGAGGTTCAGCAGCTGATGGACCGGTTTGAGGAGATCTTCCAGGAGCCTCGGGGCCTTCTACCACCACGGGACCACGAGCACGCCATAGTTCTACGAGAGGGTGTCTCCCCGATTAGCGTGCGGCCCTACCGATACCCTCAGCATCAGAAGGACGAGATAGAGAGGATGGTTTCAGAGATGGTGCAGGCAGGGGTGATCCAGCCGAGCGTGAGCCCGTTCTCCAGCCCAGTGTTGCTAGTGAAGAAGAAGGATGGTAGTTGGCGGTTTTGCGTGGACTACAGGGCGCTGAACAAGGAGACGGTCCCTGATAAATTTCCGATACCTGTGATTGATGAACTTTTGGATGAGCTACACGGAGCCGCCTGGTTCAGCAAGCTAGATCTTAAGTCAGGCTATCATCAGATACGAATGCGATGGGAGGATGTGCCTAAGACGGCGTTCAGGACGCATGCGGGCCACTACGAGTTCCTGGTTATGCCCTTTGGGTTGACCAACGCCCCGACCACTTTTCAGGCACTCATGAATAAGGTATTCCGTCCCTTTCTCAGGCGATTTGTACTAGTCTTTTTCGACGATATTTTGGTGTACAGTCGTACTCTAGAGGAGCATTGGACCACCTGCAGGTGGTTTTTCAGGAGCTGCAGTACCACCAGCTTTATTTGAACAGAAAGAAGTGACTATTCGGGCAGCCGCAGGTGGAGTACTTAGGGCACGTGGTATCAGCAGGAGGGGTAGCTGCCGATAGATCGAAGATAGCGGCCATGCTAGACTGGCCGCGCCCTACTACTCTCAGAGGGCTACGGGGCTTCTTGGGACTCACAGGTTACTACCGTCGGTTCGTAGAGGGATATGGGACGATTGCCTGGCCATTGACGGAGTTATTAAAGAAGGACCAGTTCCACTGGGGGGAGGAGGCTACGACAGCTTTTGAGGCCCTGAAAAGGGCGATGACCACTGTGCCAGTTTTGGCGTTGACCGACTTCACCAGAACATTCGTAGTAGAGGCGGACGCATCAGGACACGGGTTGGGAGCAGTACTTATGCAGGAGCAGCGACCCATAGCTTTCTACAGCCAGGTGTTGACGGCAAAGGCCCGATTGCGATCGGTGTATGAGAGGGAGCTGATGGCGATAGTGTTTTCCGTCCAGAAGTGGAGACCAT
Organism: Scilla litardierei; assembly: GCA_030789695.1. Lineage (NCBI taxonomy): Eukaryota > Viridiplantae > Streptophyta > Magnoliopsida > Asparagales > Asparagaceae > Scilla > Scilla litardierei. The sequence continues at coordinate 25,386,508 of CM061132.1, read as the reverse complement.
ATTTGTTGGGGCGGAGCTTCATAGTGCGGACGGATCAGCGGAGCCTGAAGTACCTACTAGAGCAGCGTATGGTAGCAGAGGATCATCAAAAGTGGCTGCGAAAACTGATGGGGTACAGGTTCGAGATAGAGTACCGCCCGGGATTGGAGAACAAGGCAGCTGATGCGCTATCCCGGCGGGAGGAGGCAGAGTTAGCGGCACTTACAGTATCTATCCTTGAGGATTGGGGCCCACTGCAGCAGGAGGTAGAGCAGGACCCGGAGTTGGCGGCTATACGAGAGGCCCTTTTACAGGGGTCGACTGAGTACCCGGGATATTCTTTACAGGATGGGCGGTTACTGTACTGGGGGCGGCTGGTGATACCGAGGACTTCTACTTTTATACCGGCCATCTTCAGGGAGTTCCAGGGCAGTGCTATAGGAGGACATTATGGAGTTCTCAAGACCTATCAGCGGCTATCAAGGGAGGGTTATTGGAAGGGGCTGAAGAAGGTGGTGGCCAAGATGGTGGCGGAGTGTGACGTGTGCCAGCATCACAAGTATCAGGCTATGACCCCAGGGGGACTACTACAGCCGCTGTCCTTACCAGACAGAGTTTGGGAGGACCTCTCTATGGACTTCATCGATGGATTGCCTAAGTCGGGTGGATACAACGTCATTTTTGTTGTAGTAGATCGCCTCAGCAAATATGCACATTTTTGTCCTGCTTAAGCTTCCTTACAGCGCCGTTTCTGTGGCAGAGATTTTTGTGAGAGGTCATTCGTTTGCATGGCCCGCCGAAGTCCATAGTCTCGGATAGAGACAATGTATTCCAGAGCAAGTTTTGGCAGGAGCTTTTTAGACTACAGGGGACGGCCTTGAAGCGGAGCACAGTTTATCATCCCCAGACTGACGGTCAAACGGAGGTGGTCAATAGGAGTGTGGAGACTTACCTACGATGCTTCATCTCGGAGAATCCTAAGGAGTGGGCACGTTGGCTGCCGTGGGCGGAATACTGGTACAATACTTCATATCACACAGCGGCGCAGACTAGACCTTTCAGGATTTTGTATGGTAGGGATCCTCCGCATTTACTTCATTACGGTCATGAGACTACTCCGGTATCAGATGTCGAGCAGTACCTGGCAGAGAGGGACTTGATTCTAGAGGAGCTGAAGCTCCACTTGGCGAGGGCTCAGCAGGTGATGAAGGCTCGGGCAGACTTACACCGTCGAGACGTACACTTTGAGGTCGGTGATATGGTCTATCTGAAGCTAAGGCCTTACAGGCAGAGGTCGGTGGCTCATAGGAGGAATGAAAAGTTGGCGCCGGGGTATTTTGGACCTTTCGAGGTCGCGGTGAGGATAGGACCGGTGGCCTACAGATTGCGCCTACCCCCAGGATCTACCATTCACCCAGTCTTCCATGTCGCACAGTTGCGCCAGGCCATTGGCAACCACACCTCTTCCCCTACATTACCAGAGACCCTTACTGTAGATATGGAGGTGAGGATGGAGCCCGAGTTGCTAAAAGGGGTTCGGCAGAGTGACACAGGCGAGAGGCAGGTACTACTGCAGTGGAGGGGCTTACCAGAGTACGACAACACGTGGGAAGACATGGATGATATGGCGGCGCGCTTTCCAGACTTCCACCTTAAGAACAAGGTGGCTCTTGGGGGGGAGTATTGATGGGCCTCTGGCCCAGCCGCAGCCGCAGCCACCCTTGCGGGTTTACACCCGCAGGCCCAGGCCGGAACCCCTCTTGGCTCCGAGTCCACCTAGTCCTAGGATTGCCTAATCCCCATAGTCCTAGGATTGCCTAATCCCCCTAGTCCTAGGATTGCCCTAGTTTCTATTATAAATAGGGGGGGGGGGGGTCTCTCTTGTATGCCTATGCTAATTTGATGATTGTTATTTGGTGATTCCATAGGTAGACGAGTGCGGACGTCCTCTAGGCGTCTTGGGAGGAGAGCACACCTCTTTTGTGCTCAATTATCTTTTTATTTTGCTATTTGTTTTCTAATAAAAATTCCATCTTTGTTAGTTCCTAACAGAGATCATTCACTTGCATGGACCTCCAAAGTCCATTGTCTCGGACAGTGACAAGGTGTTCCAGAGTAGATTCTGTCAGGAGCTCTCAGGCTGCAGGGAACAGTGTTGAGATGGAGCACCGCCTACCACCCTCAGACCGATGGACAGACAGAGGTGGTAAACATGAGTGTGTCGAGACTTACCTGCGATGTTTTATTTCAGAAAATCCCAAGGAGGGTGCACATTGGCTAGCATGGGCGGAGTACTGGTACAACACGTCTTATCACACTGCTGCTCAGACGACGCCGTTCAGGATTCTTTATGACAGGGACCCTCCCCACTTACTACACTATGGGCAGGACTAGACACCAATATCAGATGTGGAGCAGTATTTGACGGAGAGGGATCAGATTCTGGAGGAGCTAAAGCTCCATCTGACTAGAGCTCAGCAGGTTATGAAGGCGAGTGCAGATTTACACCGCAGAGATGTGCAGTTCGCAGTGGGAGATATGGTGTATTTGAAGCTGAGGCCTTACCGGCAGCGATCCTTGGCTCACAGGCGAAATGAGAAGCTCGCATCGCGTTATTTTGGTCCTTTCGAGGTTGAGACGAGAGTGGGACCGTTGCTTACAGGCTGAGATTACCACCAGGATCGGTTATTCACCCGGTGTTCCACGTTTTACAGCTTCGCCAGGCGATCGGAGATCACACCCCTTCACCTACCCTTCTGGAGACATTGACAGTAGATATGGAGGTGAGGGTGGAGCCAGAGGCATTGAAGGGGGTATACAGAGGGCACACGGGAGAGCGCGAGGTCTTGCTGCAATGTAAGGATTTGCCCGAGCACGAGAGCACGTGGGAGGTTATGGACGTGATGACGCAGCGATTTTCAGACTTACACCTTGATGACAAGGTGGCTCTTGAGGGGAGTATTGATGGGACACGGGTCTACACCTGCATGCGCACCCGCGTCCCAAGCGTCGCATCCCAGCTTTAGCCGCACGCGCCCCACCTTTCCCCCTTTGACCCGGTTTTGTATGTGGGTATTTTGGGTAATTGGGATTATGAAGGGTTTATTCTTAAGCGAGGGCTAGCCGTCGGTAATTTCCTTATGCTTAGTTTGATATATTGAGAGAGTTCTTCGAGAGTTCTTCGTGGAATATTAGGAGAGTGCGGACGTCATCGCTTACCGGCGGCTTGTGAGGGTGGTTGCTCCTTTATTGTAGCCAAAACCTATCTTTATCCGCTGTTTTTATTCAATTTAAGTTCAGATTTGGGTAAAACCTATCATATTCCTATCATCATTCACCACCTTCATATTCCTATCATCATTCACCAGGTGGTAAAGTAGGCAAGTCGAGAAGAATAATGAGGATTCATCCATTTTGAATTTAAGATGGTCTTTTAGATATTATTTTAGATTTATATTTGATATACAGTTTGAGAGTCTCAAGTCTTTTAGTTATAATGCGTCTTTTATTTTATTTGGAATAGAGTTTTAATCCCTTTGAGTTTTTTTATTTATTATGAGTCTTTTAGTTATTTTGAATTTAATCCTATATTGGATGTAATTTTTGAAAGTCAGTGCAAGTCTATGGAAAGGTTACAAACTTATTTATTTTTTAATGAAGATTTAATAGAAATTGAAAGTTTTGGTGTAAACTTTGAGTTTTCTAAGAATTTAATATATTATATTGAAGTGCAAGAGTGAGTTTGGTTGTTGGGCGAGAGGGTTGAAAAATCTCCGGTGTGAAGCATGCGAGTCACTAATCATTAGATTTTCGAGGTGTGAGGCCTCAAAAGTTATCAAATTCCTAACTTTCATCTTTCCTAAATCCCCCATAACTTTTTCTGCTTCCATGTCGTGCTTCCATGTCGTGTTAATTCATATAGTTAATATACCCCCTAAAATTAAGGTGGATCTAACTTGAGTTTGGAAAGTAAAATTGGATCAATGCTTGGTGACAAATTTTGAGCCATACATCTTGACCACACATTGAGGAATGTGCTGGATCTGTGTTGAGTATTGGATTCTTTCATACATGTTTTGATGACGAGCAAACATTATTATACGGTTTAATGAATTTCATCAAGTGTGACAGGTTAAATTAGACCAAATATAATTTACGCAAGATTTCTCAAGTGCGGACGATAATGATCTCAAAGCAAGTTTAACAAATAATAGATGGTTGTGTGATTCCAAGGCAACAAGATGAAGATGAAGGATTTGAAGACAGGAAAATGTGGATCAAAGAATATAACACATCAAGGCTTTGAAGAATGTTTATATGTTTGTTGTATCCATTTTATTTCTTGTCTTAAAACTTATGTTTCATAGCCAAACAACTCAATTCTGTGTATACTAGTTGACCAATCGAACCCCAATTGACTTGAACTGATATAGGGTTTAACCCTTGTTTGGCTGGAGGCCTAGTCGATTGGCTAAGGCATAGCCGACTGGTTGACATACTCTAGCCGACTAGCACAACTGGTTGAAACTGGCTCTGAGCTCTGAAATTTCTAGTTGACCAGAGTACCTTGCATAGTGGACTAGCTATAGCCTAATCGAATATGTGATGAACACTAGTCGACCAGAACTAATTGTTGCTATTTTCTCAACTAGCCGTTGGGAATGGGGTTTGGGTATTTTCTCACCCAGTTTTCTTCTCTATATATGGAAATGACATCAAAGTCATTTGGGTATGATTATGAATGAAATGAAAAAGAAAAGAAACATGAAAAGAAACATGAAAAATGAAAAGCCAAAAACATTCGAAAGCCCTAGCTCTTAATCTTTATTCTCTTGAGCTTCTTTCTACTCTTCCAAAGATTAATCGTATAGAGTAGTAACCCATTCCTCTAGCCACAATTCAATACACAAGTATCATCTTCAAGGCTTAAAGAAGATGTAAATATTTGCTTAGAGTTGTAACCTCAAGTGAGAGGTGGTTGCGAAATCCATAGGTTGTTGTGGTGTTGAGAAACCTCATTGTAGGTAGGTGGTTTTTAGATCATGTGTGTGTAGAGGTGGTTAAATCTCTTTAGTGTAGAGGTGTTTGTAATCCTCATTATAGGTGAGGTGGTGAAAATCCTCAATGTTGAGGTGTACTATTCTTCCATTGAGGGAAGTTAATAGTGGAACTCCAAGTGGGACTTGGGACTAGATGTACGCCTAGAGGGCTGAACCAGGATAAACTACTGTGTTTGCGACTGTCTCTTTTGGTTTGCATTTTCTATACTCTATCTTTCTTTATCTTGCACTTGTGTTTATATTTCTGCTTGTTACATTATTGTAAGATATAGTTGTTGACTACGATTTAATTAGGTAACTCTAATTGAAATCTTAGATATAATTCTAGAGGAATTGTTTTAAATTTCATAAACGCTATTCACCCTATTTAGTGTTCTATTTTCCATCTCAGGGATCCAACATTTGGTATCAGAGCTTGGCGTTACGACGGTGTTAACAAACAAAGGGCAAGTACCACTGTTGTTTGATGGCCCCAACTACCTACATTGGAAAAAGAGGATGGTGGCTTATATTCATTCCATCGACATCAACTATTGTAAACTTGTGGAGATGTCTTATCACACACCTACCACACACACCTCTTAATGGACCAAAGATGAAAAATAATCAGACACCACATATGCCAAGGTAATGTGTATTATATTTTGTTTTTAAATGACAATTTCAAATCTTGTGTCAGGAGCTACAAGAGCAAATCAACTATGACACATGATAGATGAACATGATGAGTCTATATGCAATGTCTAATCTTCCAAAGAGGAGAAGGGTAAAATACCAATCATGTACTATATAGCATTATTAGATGATGAGGTAAACTCTAACTTAGATAGTGATGATGATGATTATAATGAGTTAGTAGATAACTATAATGATTTAGCTAAACATTATAAGTTAGTGCAAAATAAATTTAGATCATTGAAGCATGAACATAAATTTTTAAAAAATAATCCTAATGCATTAGTTTATTATCATGATCATGCTGTGTTGAAGAATGAACATAGTGCGTTAATGCGTGATCATGAGTAATTAAAAGTTAAACATGAAACATTGTTGCGTGATCATAATTGTTTGAACAATAAGCATAATATTTCTCTTTCAAAACCACATGTTGATGTCAATTTGATCATTGAAAAATTGAGCTAAGAAATAAAAATTTGAAAAAAAAAATATCTTGATCATGGTATTGTAAAAATTTTGATGCTAAAATTGATATGCTTATTAATGATATTGAATTAAGTAAATTAAAGCATAAAAAACTTGTTCTTAAATTTGATAAATTTATTAAGAGCAATGTTAGCTTAAGCACAACTTTATTATGCACGCATGATTCTAAAACTAAACACGTTTTAGAGCTAAAGATGAAAAAACATGATTTGCATGCCAAAAAGAAGAATTATGTTTTCATGTATAATAAATTTGCATGCAATAAGAGAGGTAGATTCAATGCATATAATGTTCATCCTAAGCATTCAGAGAAACCACATATTGTGTATCATATTAGAAATCATGATAAATCCAAATTGGATACACAAATTTGGCTTCCAAAGAACTTGGACATAATTGATAGAAATGCATATACAAACAAGTTCATGAAAAATATGTATAAAAATAATTTATATATGCATGATAGGAAAACAAACCCAAACGGATTTGGGTTCCTATTGGATGATTATTTTTGAAACCATTATTTATGGTATCCATGCTTATGTATTTATCATGTCGATACCCAAGTTTAATTGAAATAGAATTTAATTAGAATATAATTTGATAGTCTTGGATAAGATTTGATAAATTTGAATTATAGTGTTTAACCACATTGACTAACCTCTAGGATCCTAACTGAAAAGGATACCTAGCTCGGATGTCTTTCTTTCATTTATCCTATTTTATGAGGGGAGTTTACATGTTTTGATGCAACTCTCAAATATGAAAAAGAGATGAGCCATTATCATTTGTATTTCTATCTTTTGTGATGATAAAAGGAGAGAATGAAATTCAAGGGACATCTTCAAAATCAAGAGGATGCATCAATTCAGGGGGAATATGCACAGTGTCAAGGGGAGGAAGAATTTAATTTTGTTTAAAATTAATTAAATTTCTCGATTTTGATTGATATGTTTGGCATCATCAAAAGGGGGAGAAAAGGGGAAAAATGTTGAGTATTGGTTTTCCAATACATGTTTTGTTGATAAGCAAACATTGTTTTGTGGTCTAATGAATTTGATTAAGTGTGTTAGTTTGAATTAGACCAAGTATAATTTACGCAAGATTGCTCAGTGCAAAAGATAATGATCTTAAAGTAAGCTTATCAAACAATAGATGGTGGTGTGACACCAATGCAACAAGTTGAAGAGGAAGGATTTGATAACAAGAAGATGCGGATCAAAGAATACAACAAATTATGGCTTTGAAGAATGTTTATATGTTTGTTGTATGTATTTTATTTCTTGTTTTAGGATTTATGTTAAGGCCTTCAATCTGTCACACACACATGAAACCATATGTAAACAATTAGAATTAATAGAGTATTAATTGTAGCATAAAAACCTAAGTTTCATAGCCAAACAACTCAATTCTTTTTATATTAGTCGAACAATCAGACCCTCAGTCGACAGGAACCGATATAGGGTTTAACCATTGTTTAAGGGTGGCAATTTGGGCTGGCTTAGTCTTATCGGGCCGTGTCGGCCCGGTCCGGTTTTCTTAAAGGACTGGACCGACACGGTCCGATAAGAATTCGGTTGGGCACAGCCTAGTCTGATGGCTTGTTAAGTGGATGATGCTCTTGTGGCTGTGTTCTGTTTTGGAAAGTTTGAGTGGTTTTTGTGGGCTTGCTGATTGTAGCCTAATTTTTGGGTATTGTTTTGGACAGAGGTAGCCTAACTATTTCAATATAAATATGTTGCTGGCAATTTGAGTTAGTGAAAGAAAAAACAAAATTAGCCCTATCAAATCACGGTTAATAAATTGAAAGGTCAAGAATATTATGGGATAATGCATTGATAATTCTACAACACATCTTTTAGTCCAGCTTTACAGTTTTGAGTTCACACACACGACTTCAAACATCACGTTTTCGTCCTTTTCGTTCTAATTTTTAGGTCTGGTTGGGCTGCCCAATGGACTGAATAGTTCGGCCCGGTCCCAACACGATAAGAAACTGTCCTAGGCCGACACGGGCCGATAAGGCTTTCGGGCCAAAATCAGCGGCCTAGGTATGGTATTATTGTGTCGGACCCGTGTCGGGCGATCGGGCCGATCCGAAAATTGCCTCCCATACCCTTGTTTGGCTGGAGTCCTAATCAACTAGAGTACAAGGACTAATCAACTAGCTAAAGCCTAGTCGACTATCTAACATACTCTAGTCGACTAGCCTAACTGGTTAAAACTGGCTCCGGGATCTGGAATTTCTAATCGGCCAAAGTACATTGCCTAGTGACAAGCCATGGCCTAATCGACTAGGTGATGAACACTAGTCGACTAGAATTAGCTATTTCTATCCGTTGGGAAGGTGTTTTTGGGTGGGTATTTTTATCCAGTTTTCTTTATATATGGACATAGTCATTTGGGTAAGGTTATAAATGAAATGAAAAGAAAAAGAACAAGGAAAAGCCAAAAACCCTCCAAAGCTTTAGCTCTCAATCTCTATTCTCTCGAGCTTCTTTCTATTCTTCCAAAGATTAATCCTATTGAGTAAAAACCCATATCCATAGCCATACTTCAATACACAAGCTTCATCTTTAAGCTTTAGGGAAGTTGTAAACATATGCTCAAAGGTGTAACCTCAAGTGTGAGGTGGTTGAGAAATCCACAAGTTGTGGTGTTGATAAATCCTCATTGTAGGTGAGGTGGTTGTAAAATCCTCTTGGTATACAGGTGGTTGAAATTCTTTTTGGTGTGGTGTAGGGGTGATATCTGGTAGATACTTGTCTGATTGTGATATCTGGTAGATACCTGGGTGTTGATGTTCTTGTCTGATGAGCTAGGGAAGGCATGTGAGGCCTCATAAGAAGCTGTGATTGTTTCATATTGTGTCTCATTGCGTCACGTTGTTTGTGATACAGAAACAAAAAACAAATTCTCCCCAGCCACTCCTCCTCCAACCCAGCCCATCCCCCTCCGCCGTCCCTCGTCTTTCCCAGCCCTTCCTCTGCACCCTTCCCCTCCATCATCCTATCCTCCAACCTCTCCAGCCCCTCCATTGCAGCCTCCTCCGACAACCCTGCGCAGACCCAGCACACTGCACATACGCACACCCCCTTCCCACCAATTCTCCCCAACCTATTTCAAACCCTAAAAACCATGTCCAAGGACAACATTGTGATGGTAATAAAATCATAACACAATGACAATTCATGAAATTAGAAATACTAAAATGAGAATTTGATACATTCTGCCTTTTCTATGGTTATGTTTCCATGGTTGCATTGGAGATATCATGAGTCATGCTGGTGGGTAGAATCTATTCCTTCCTCAACATCCACATGCACAAAAATAATGGACCGAGTGTCTTTTTTAATATATTTAACACGTCTTATCAAACTACTTGGTTGTCACAAAATGGCTAAAAATTTCATACCTTGTTTATCCTTTTAAAATGAGAATCCATGTATCTTGAACAATTTAGGCATCCACAACAATGTCATGAGTTTGTGTGAGTCGGACATAACCCCTCTTAATTGTAGGATGTTGTGCATTGATATCATATTGTCTTGTTGAAGGTTGCAACATGGGCTTATTCTCTGATAGAGCTTCAATAGTGGCGTTATCAATTGAAGTTGGCATTGTGGCATCTACTTCAAAATCTGGGAGCTCAACACTGACCAAGTATTTATTGCCCTACCTCTTCCTCTCCCTCTAGTGACCCCCCCCGGCACACCCCTCTTTTTTCACATGTCAGTACGATTCCAGCCTTTCTTATCCCACCTTTCTTCTGGGGTTTCCCGTCTTCTCTCTCCTTTACTTCTTCCTCCTCCAAGTCTTGTTTTGTAACTTTTGCAAGCATCCAAGTCTGGCCATAGAGGAGAGAATTGTTGGGACCTGTGGCTACACAGCACTAGCCACAGCACACACTAAACTGGGGCGTAAATAGTGTAAAGGCAAGCAAAGCGTATAATTAAAACGTTGGCTAATAATTAAACGTAATACGCAACGGAAATAAAAGCAATATGCTCTACAACCACCACAAAGAGAAAAAAACAACCATCACCACAGAGAAATACGCCAATGTAAACACAAACACAAGAGGCGTATCCTGGTTCGGATCCATATTGGGTATATTATCTCGTCACAAACCTTCATGTATGTGTCAACATAGAAGGTTCTGCCAGCATATTTCTACACATTATGCATGATTAAGCTCAGGCAACTGCAATCATGCTTGCATGGAACCCGAGAAATTTGGCACTCTTTGCAATTACAAGTCCTTTTCTCTATGTCTACAAAAAATGCATGACCTCTCACCAACACTTTAAAATGTGGACATCCAGGCTCCAGCCCAGGTTGTGTCACACTCTTTTGCTATCTTCTTATTAAAATCCAACCTATATATCTTTTATCACAGGTTAAACAGTTCTCTTCCACTTGGTCATTAGCAAACTCTGGGCATGTAATCTCTTCATATGAAGCCTACTTATTATTTCCATCATTGTGATAATGAGCCTCTCCATTGCATCAAATACAGCCTTGTTGAATGACTCGAAAATATTATTGTACAAGCGACCACACTTTGTCGCATCATCAAAGTAAGTCCTACACCATAACTCTGGCAGGATGTTCATAAGTCACTTGTGAGCTTATGGATTCATCTTCTTAATGTTGTCCATCAACTCCTCATGGTGTCTGATAGTGCATGATCTTACATCTTTTCATATCATGTTCTTTAATATTAAACCCTTGAAAGTGTTGGATATTGGGTCATAGTTTTGATGATAAGCAACATATTTGGTGCGAATAATTTTTTGAGTAAATATGTGTAAATGATGAGCCAACAAAATTAAATATGTTCTAACATGCAAATCAAGTATGTGTAAAGCCAACCAAGACAAATGAGTTCAAAAACAACCAAGACAATGACGAAGAGCTTCCAAATTGCATCAAGTTCTTAATGTAATATTTTCATTTTGATGTAATTTTTTGTTTTGAGTCTTGGTAGCATGTTAAAGTCTTTGTTGAAGCTCACACATACTTAGGAACACACATAAAATGTTTTTAAAATGTTTTAAAATATTTTGAAAATCATTTCATAAGCTTTTAGAGCTATAACTTATGTATCTGTATAAGAGTCAACTATCTTTTACATGAGTCGACTACTCTATTGTCTGGCTCTTGGATGACTTACTGAAGATTAAAGTATTAGATTAAAGTAGTTGACTACAGTTGTGCAGGGAGTCGACTACAGCCTTCAGTAGTCGACTACTAGCTGCTGAGTCGTCTTATAGCGGTCAGATTTTTGTCTGTTTTTTTGACCATTGGAGGGGCTATTTGGTCATCCTGCTAGGGCAGAATTGTGGGTTATTTATAGGGGGTTGTGGCTGAAGTTATTTACAACATTATTGATCAATTTTCTTAAGAGAAAAAGAGTTTTAAAGTTCAAAAGCTTTTAAGCAACAAAAACAATCTTCTTGGCCAAAACGTTTTCAAAGTTTCTTTAATCTTTTGTCACGCCATGCTTCTGATTATACTCGGGAGCGAGGACGCGAGTGGGCCCGTGGTGTGCTTAAAACAAGGAGATAGTAATTTGTTTTTCTTCCTCCTTGGTTTGAACACGCTAAGCATCTGTAGTTTAACTTGCAGGTTCTTGCATGCTTACTTAAGAACAGACTGGATAGATATCATTACAAATCACAATGTCCGAGAATAAGTACACAACATGAGGTCTAGCATGGCCAGTACAACGCGATACATGATTTTGCAGCAAATACAAATAGAGGTCTACTAGCAACTCACTTAGCAGTAGCACTAATTTTCAGCAGGTGGGAGCTCAACGAAGTCATGGATCACTGGTGTTGCGGGGTGGAACTCGCGTACAATGAATTTGTATTAAGGGGAACCAAGAGCATGATGGTTATATTGATAAGAGGATTTAGGTAGGCTTTTTGACAAGTGATTAGTGGGGTGAAGAGGCTAAACTTGCCGCCGGGCAGGCCACGGAGTCAAATCCCGCCGGATGCGGCGGAGGAGGATCGGGCGGTGGGAGCCGAAGGCGGATATCGGCCGAGAGGCGAGCTACCCTGCAACACGAGCAACTCGTCAGAAAGGCCGGGTTGGGGTCCAACCCTTAGCCTCTCTGATGCCTAAGTCAGTGACTGGACTTAAAGCGGGGGCGGGGCACGCAGGTCGGACTAAGGGTGTGTCGACCGTACGTGACGAGCTATAAGTGGGAGAACAAAGATATGGACGACCTTTGCTCTCGTGTGTGAATAATGGGATTTAGAGGGAATTTGCCAACCCCCCCACCGTAAGAAGTGAGGGGGTATTTATACCTGATGGGAGATGATTAGGTGGGGCTGACCTGGCATGCTGACTCGACGTGCTGAGCTGGCCCGGTTGTCAGTGGAAGCTTCGGACGAGGATGTCAGGAACAGGAGTGTCAGCCTCGCTTTTGTCAGATGGCACAACGGCCAGGGGCACTTTTGTCAGGGTGTCAGGGCCGAAAGCGTTAAGTGTCAGGGGGCGCAGCGGCCAGGGGGTGCTTTGTCAGATGGTCGGGCGGCGCTAGTGTCAGTCGTGTCCTTACACTAGGTTGTTTGTCGTGCGTGATGAATCAAAGGTCAGGCAATGCTATCCCCGGCGGCGGGGTTCGTGTGGGCCCGTCGGGTCGACCTGTTCGTGGGTTGTTCGGCCTGGTCGCGCACCTTTTCGGTTGCGGATCGTGGACCGCTGGCAGGAGGGATATGCACGTGTCTCTGTCAGTATCCCAGGCTGCGCTGTCTGGGTGTTCCCTAAGCGCACTGCCCCTGGCGGGCCGAGCGAGAGCGGTTGTACACCTCGGCCGGGAGGGGGGCGCTGCGAGGTGCGCCCATTCCCATGTAGCCTCGGACCTCCGGGCCGGCAGTCCGTTTGCAAAGGGGTGAGTCAATGTGGTATATTAGTGGTTCTGGGCGGGAGTCGAACTCCTACGATCTTTGGGTCGTAACAATTGCCCCTGGCATTCGAGTGCGAGGCGGGAGCCCGGCTCGGCTCGGATGACGTAACGCTACCTCCCTTCTAACATGGTTCGGACTTGGGTCCGCACTCAGGAGTGGCGACGCGGCTCCCGCGGAGTATTGCCCGCTGTCACGGGATCGTGAGATCTCGTCCCGCGAGGGGGCAAAGCAAGGAGGTGTGACACTGCGATTTGGGGAGGGGCGTTGCCTCTTAACGACGCGCCGTTGTATGTGGCGGCTGGGTCGGACTTTGGGGGAACCCGGTTTTATTGAGAAGGCCATGGTTTTCGTTGTGATGTGTTTACCGGACGTGGTTGTTATTTTTGCGGGGCTCTAGCCGCCCTGTGTCTGGTGAAATCCCTAGCTATTGTGCGCTTGGGCTTAGGGTGAGGAGTCCGTAGGGAGGAATATTATTCATCAGCCTTTACAGGAGATCTTGATGGTATTTACAACAATAGGGCAGGTGTGACCAAACCCGTGGTCGGGTCGGGAGGTTGTTTTAACTCGTCGCCCGCTGCATCGGGGTGAGCGGGTCCCTGTTGCAGGGCGGCCTTCCTTCCTTTCTGCTGACCGCTGAACTCCTTCTGCCTTTCTGTCCGGGGGCGAGCTGACGTGCCACGAATCACCGTTTGGCTTCATCGGGGATGCAGCCCTGCTGGGACCCCCCTCGGGAGGGCTGACCCCCGTTTGTCGGGCGGACCTCCTTCCCCTCCCTTGCTTCATCGTATTCTGTCTCGCCGTCGCCGTGCTGGATGGTTGCCCGGCCTCTCCGGGGATCCCGTACATCGAGGGGGAACCCTGGAGGGGGCGGAGGACGAGGTGGAGGTGGTGGCGTCGCCCTCCCGGGGGAGTCCGGCGGGCCGGCCTCGCGGGGAAGGTCGGGGGCAGGCAGGTGGGTCGTTGGGAGACCCGTTGGGGGTTTCCACCCTCACACCCGGTGGGGATCGGCGTGGTGCGGATGCTAATTGGGGTGTGGCGGCCCGCTGCTAGTCTTCCGGACCGGCTGTTTCATCTGGTTAAGAGCAGGAGGAAGGCTGGCAGGCGGGGCTTCCCATGTGTAAGGGGAATATCCTATTGGCGATCCGCTTGTAAGGGGAGTATCCTATCAGAGGTCGTGGAGTGGAAGCGGTCACCGGTGGAGGAAGTGAGGTCCGTCGGTGGACATCAGCCTTCTCCGTAGTTGGGTGGGGCGTCCAGGGCTTTTTCATACCCGGTGTAAAGGGATGCGATTCCTTCTCGTATATCTTCTCCTCCTCCCTAAACTCTGAAGGGGGGTACTTATAGAGGGATTCTGCGGAAGGGTTCGCCTTGGATAATGTGAGGGACTGGCGCCATTAATGGGCTCCGCCGAATCACGCGCTTTGGGAACCGCTTTTGCCTGGCGGCATCTGACACGGTTCGTCTGCCCTGGCCTCTCGGGGGGCGTGTTGCTGCTGATGGCGTGTTTCCCGAGCGTCCTTTCGTTTCGTCGAGTCGCATCGTGGCGCTGCCTTATCGGGACCAGGCGTATATCCGACAGGCATTGTTTCGCGGTTCCTGGTTTGCGACCGGTCCGCCCCGGTTTACGTGCCCTTGTCCTTATTCCCAGGTTTGAGTTCTCGAGGATCATGGGCCTAATCGGGGCGGGGGAATCTAGATGTGGTTTGGGTGGCCAGCCCCGGGTAGTTGGTCGCTGTGCGGTCCGAACCGGGTAGCCACTATCGAGGTGAGCGTGTCGCCCCTGGGAAGCCGGTCTTTGCCGTGTTGTATCGTGGGTGTTACCTATTTTGTTTTCTTGCGTGAGTACAATTACTGCCCCCAACATTCCCTTGTCCGAGAGCGCGAGGTCTGGGGGGAAGGGGATGTTGATGGTCGACGTGTTACCTTTGGGCGGGACGGGGAATCACCGGATAGGATTGGGATGAGACATGCCGCCCTATCACGGGCAGGGGCTAACCATAGTATGGTTGACCCCTGGGTGTCCGTCGCGAGTGGATTTTGCCTCGGGCGGAAGTGGCCCCGCAGAGCAGGCCTCAGTTCAACCCCTTCCCCTTTGTCTGAAAGGTATCGCTGATTTTAGTTCGCGAGGGGTCTCGTTTTGAAGCGTCGGTCCTTCCTAGTATCGGGGGGTTCGAACTGCGGGTATGTACTTCCTGGGCGTCCTGAGTTAGTACGGGGGGAGTGCGACGCTCTGTCCCTCCTTTCCCCGCCGTGAGGGGTGGCCCCGTTTCGTGAGCTCGCCCGGCCATTGGCAGGGGGATCGTTTCACGCTAGGGCATTCTCAGAAAGTTAAAGTGACTTTGAAAGGGATAAACATTTTCATTTAAATTTACAGGAACTCTTCTGTGGTTCGTACATGAGGACTTAGATCATCGCCAATTGGGGGGGGGAGATCCGGTCCGAGGGCGGGCTGTGGAGCTGTTCTCGCCTGCTGTGAACTACCTCAGGATTTATGGGTTACCATCTGCGGGGTGGGCCTTTTTATCTTCAGTTGTTCTTGGCGCTTCGGTGAGCGCCCTCCCTCCGTGCTGAAGGGTTGCAAGGTCTTTTCGGCCGGGTGGATGCAGTAGGGAAGCTGTCTTGCTGTGGCGTTTGTCCGGGGGAGCGAACTCCTGACGACCGGGCCGCCTCCCCTCCCCTCCATTGCTTTGTCATCTCCCTCCACGCCTCGCGGTTTGGGTTTGAGGGCGGGGTTCTGATCTTGATTGTTCGGGGGCGGGCTGACACGCCATGAATCGCCTTTTGGATTCATCGGGGATGCAGCCTTGCCGTGGCCCCCGTCGGGAGGTCGAAGGCGAGCAGGTGTAGACCTGCAAGCCCGGAGGGGCTTTTGCCTTTCCTGCCGGCGGGGAGCGGATGCCTACCTTCCCCCGTCTCATCTGGTTTAAAGCAGACGGAGGAGTGAAAGGTGGATTTCCCTTGTGTAAGAGGAATATCCTATTGGCGATCCGTTTGTAAGAGGAATATCCTATCGGGGGTCGTGGAGGTGGAGCGACCGCCGCCCCGGGAGGAGGGAACCATTGGTGGCCGGTTACCTCCCTTTTGTTAGGGCGAGGCATCTCGGCCCGTTTCCCAGCGGGTGGGGGGTGTCGGGGCCGATTTCTCATACCTTCCAAATCTTTGTTCCTCCCTCTTTCGGGAGGGTGAGTGGCGCCTTTATAGGGGGATTTTGTTGACGGTTTCCCCCCTAATTACTGCGATGAGCTGGCATTATTAATGGGCTCCTCGAAATCACGCCCATTGGGAACCGCTTTTGCCAGGTGGCGCTTACGGAAC
Organism: Scilla litardierei; assembly: GCA_030789695.1. Classification (NCBI taxonomy): domain Eukaryota; kingdom Viridiplantae; phylum Streptophyta; class Magnoliopsida; order Asparagales; family Asparagaceae; genus Scilla; species Scilla litardierei. The sequence goes on along the minus strand of CM061132.1, from coordinate 25,370,067 downwards.
CTCTTTTGGGGCGTATCATTATTGGTGGCGTATTTCCCGAGCGTCCTTTCGTTTCGTCGAGTCACATCGGGGCTGCCTCCTCGGGACCTGACGCCTGGTTTGTCCCGGTTTACGTGCCCGTGTCCTCATCCCCAGGTTCGAATTTTCAAGGATCACGGGTCTGCCAGGTCTGGGGTGTGGTTACGCGGCGAGGCCTACGCCCTGCCCCGGTGGTCTCGAGGGGGGGAGCGGGCGCGTAGCCCGGCCCGTGCCCTTCTCTGGTTTGGGTGGCGAGGGTTGGCCCTGCCCCAGAGGTCTCGAGGGGGGGAGCGGGCGCGTAGCCCGGCCCGTGCCCTTCTCTGGTTTGGGTGGCGAGGGTTGGCCCTGCCCCAGAGGTCTCGAGGGGGGGCGGGCACGTAGCCCGGCCCGTGCCCTTCTCTGGTTTGGGTGGCGAGCGCCCCAGGGTCTGCGTAGCCCGGCCCGTGCCCTTCTCTGGTTTGGGTGGCGAGGGTTGGCCCTGCCCCAGAGGTCTCGAGGGGGGAGCGGGCGCGTAGCCCGGCCCGTGCCCTTCTCTGGTTTGGGTGGCGAGGGTTGGCCCTGCCCCAGAGGTCTCGAGGGGGGAGCGGGCGCGTAGCCCGGCCCGTGCCCTTCTCTGGTTTGGGTGGCGAGGGTTGGCCCTGCCCCAGAGGTCTGGAGGGGGGGGAGGGGCCCGTGCCCTTCTCTGGTTTGGGTGGCGAGCGGGCGCGTAGCCCGGCCCGTGCCCTTCTCTGGTTTGGGTGGCGAGGGTTGGCCCTGCCCCAGAGGTCTCGAGGGGGGGAGCGGGCGCGTAGCCCGGCCCGTGCCCTTCTCTGGTTTGGGTGGCGAGGGTTGGCCCTGCCCCAGAGGTCTGGAGGGGGGGAGCGGGCGCGTAGCCCGGCCCGTGCCCTTCTCTGGTTTGGGTGGCGAGGGTTGGCCCTGCCCCAGAGGTCTGGAGGGGGGAGCGGGCGCGTAGCCCGGCCCGTGCCCTTCTCTGGTTTGGGTGGCGAGGGTTGGCCCTGCCCCAGAGGTCTCGAGGGGGGAGCGGGCGCGTAGCCCGGCCCGTGCCCTTCTCTGGTTTGGGTGGCGAGGGTTGGCCCTGCCCCAGAGGTCTGGAGGGGGGGGGGGAGGGGGGGAGCGGGCGCGTAGCCCGGCCCGTGCCCTTCTCTGGTTTGGGTGGCGAGGGTTGGCCCTGCCCCAGAGGTCTCGAGGGGGGAGCGGGCGCGTAGCCCGGCCCGTGCCCTTCTCTGGTTTGGGTGGCGAGGGTTGGCCCTGCCCCAGAGGTCCCAGAGGTCTCGAGGGGGGGAGCGGGCGCGTAGCCCGGCCCGTGCCCTTCTCTGGTTTGGGTGGCGAGGGTTGGCCCTGCCCCAGAGGTTCGGAGGTTTGGCGCTGAAACACTCATGTGGAAACAACAAAGTTTGGGAAAGTGGGTAGACGTGTATCTTGTATATATAAAAGAAAAACTCACAACTATTGGTAGAACTTTAGCAGGTGCTTCGCATTCCAAGGGTGGGCTAGCTCACTGCCGTCTGGGGTTGCCAAGATGTACGTGGCCGGTCCGATGATATCGATGACCTTGTAGGGCCCTTCCCATTTGGCGGCCAGCTTCCCCCGGAGGGCGGTCTCGGGTCTGAAGGTGGCGTCTCTGAGGACCAAGTCGCCGATCCTGAAAGTCCGCTTCTTCACCCGAGAGTCGTAGTGTCGTGCCATCCTCTGGCTGTGCCTGACGAGGTTCGTCAGGGCTCGGTCTCTTATCTCGTCCACCAATTCGAGACTGAGGCCGAGCCCCTCCCCATTGATATCTTCGTCGAAGAGTTTTAACCGGAGCGTCTCTTCTCCAATTTCCACGGGAACGACCGCCTCCGATCCGTATGCCAGCATGAACGGGCTTTCTCCGGTCGAGGCCTTGTGGGTGGTGCGATAGGACCATAGGATTCCCGGCAGTTCGTCGACCCATGCCCCAAGGGCGGCGTCCACCTTTTTCTTCATAGGATTCAGGATGCATTTGTTTGCGGCCTCCGCCATTCCGTTGCACTGCGGGTGGGCGACTGACGCGAAATGGAGCTTGATCCCCCAGCCCGAACAGAAATCGCGGAAGCCTTCGCAATCGAACTGTCTTCCGTTATCCGTGACTATCGAGCGGGGTATCCCGAAGCGACATATAATGGACTGCCAGATAAAGCCCTTCATGTCCGTCCACGTGATACGCGCCAGCGGCTCGGCCTCCACCCACTTCGTGAAATAGTCCACGGCGACGACTAGGTATTTTCTTCCCCCGGAGGCCTTTGGGAAAGGCCCAAGGATGTCGAGTCCCCATTTGGCGAATGGGATCGGGCTCACAATGGGCACCAAGTTAGCCAGAGGTGCAGTCGTACGTCGGCAGAATTTCTGGCACGCCTCGCACCTCTTGACGTACTGAACCGCGTCCTGGATCATTGTCGGCCAATAGTACCCCTGGCGCATTATTTTGTGGGCGATGGTGTGACCGCCATGGTGGTTTCCGCAGAAGCCTTCGTGCACTTCGCGGATGACTTGCTCAGCCTGCTCCGGGCCCAAGCACTTTAGATAGGGCAGGACGTCGAAGTTGGCGCGGCGGCGGCGGTACAACACTCCGTCGAGGAGTACGAATGACAGGGCCCGTCTCTCCACCTTTTTAGCCAGCATCCGCTCCTCGGGCAGGTCCCCCGTCTCCAAGTACTTCATAATGGGGGTCATCCACGTCGTCACCGTGCCCGCACACATTAGTTCTTCTTCGTCAATGGTTGGGGTCAGTAGGCTTTCGACGTAGATGGCCTTCCCGATCTCGGCCGCGGAGGAGGAAGCCAGCTTAGACAGGGCGTCCGCCCGAAGGTTGTTGGAGCGGGGCAGGTGCTGGACGTCCGCCCTCTTGAACTTGCGGAGCTCGATCTGGATGCGCTTAAGGTAGCGCTTCATCGTTTCTTCTCGGGCCTCGAAGCTTCCTTGGATCTGTTGGACGACGAGCCGTGAGTCGCTAAGGAGCAACACGTTCGTCGCCCCAACCGCCCTACTGAGCTTCAGCCCGTTGACCGCGGCCTCGTATTCCGCGACATTGTTGGTTGCCGGGAAGTTGAAGCGCAGGGCGTATTCCAACGAGCACCCGTCGGGGGTTTGAATGACGATACCCGCCCCTGTCCCGGATCCCGTCACGGAGCCATCGACGTGGATGGTCCATAATTCATCCATGTCCATCTGGGAGGGCTCTGAGGGTTCTGCCCCCTGCCCCCCGCGGGGACCCGGTCGCCGATGGTGGCTCTGGTTGGTCCCCTGGGGCGCCCCCTGCAGTGCACTCCACCACGAAGTCGGCCAACGCCTGGCCTTTGATCGCCGTCCGGGCTTTGTATGTTATGTCGAACTCGCTGAGCTCGACACTCCAGTTGAGCATCCTCCCCGACCGCTCCAACCTCTTCAGGTTTTTCTCGAGGGGCATGTCGGTGTGGACGGCGATGGGATGGGCCTGGAAGTATGGTCGGAGCTTTCGAGCCGTGGTGATCAGGCAGTAGGCGGCTCTCTCGATGGGACTGTAGCGAGTCTCCGCCTCCTGGAGGATCCGGCTGGCGTAATATACAGGGCGCTGCACGCCCCCTTCCTCCTTGATTAAGACGGAACTAACGGCCTCTTCGTTGGTTGCCAAGTACAACCCTAGGGGTTCGCCTTCTTCCGGCCGTGCGAGGAGCGGCAGACTTTGTAGGTAAGCCCTCAGCTCCGCGAACGCCCGTGCGCAGTCGTCGTCCCATGGGATCACCTTCCTTTTGTCCTTTGCTTCACCAAAGGCAGTGCGCAAGACCCTGAAGAAGGGGAGCGATTTCTCCGCAGATTTCGACAGGAATCGCCCCAGAGCGGCGATCCGGCCGTTCAGTCGTTGCAAATCCCGGATCGTCCGTGGTTCCGCCATATTGATGAGGGCTGTCACCTTGTCGGGGTTCGCCTCGATCCCCCGCTTCGTTATCATGAAGCCTAGGAATTTCCCCGATTGCACGCCGAAGATGCACTTCGCGGGGTTCAGTCTTAAGTTGTATCGGCGAACCCTTTGGAACGTTTCCTGTAAGTCGGCGAGGTGGTCTGGGGCCCTCCTACTCTTTACCAGCATGTCGTCGATGTAGACCTCCAAGTTCCGTCCGACCTGTGGGCTGAATATTCGGTCTACCATCCGCTGATAGGTCGCCCCGGCGTTCTTCAGTCCAAAGGGCATCTTGGTGTAACAGAAGGTGCCCTTATCGGTGACGAAGGACGTCTTCTCCTCGTCCTCCTCCGCCATCGGTATCTGGTTGTAACCCGAGAAGGCGTCCATAAAGCTTAACAACTCGTAACCGGACGCCTGGTCCACCAAGTGGTCGATCCGCGGGAGGGGGAAACTGTCCTTTGGGCACACCTTGTTAAGGTCGGTGAAGTCGACGCACATGCGCCATTTTCCGCTGGGCTTCTTCACCAAAACGACGTTGGCGAGCCAGTCCGGGTAGTCCACTGGCCGGACAAACTTGGCTTTGAGGAGCCGCTCTACCTCTTCCTCGGCCGCCCTCTTCTTTTCGCCCCCCGCGCTCCTCTTCTTCTGCCGGACCGGTCGGGCTTCCGGGTCCGCGTTCAACCTGTGGGAGATCACCGTCGGGTCAACCCCCGGTATGTCTGCGGGTGACCAGGCGAATATATCCACATTTTCCCGGAGCAGGCCGACGAGGGCCGCCCTTAGGGCGGCCGGGAGTTTCGTCCCGATGGAGACGGTTCGGCCGGGAGTTTCGTCCCGATGGAGACGGTTCTTTCTTCCTCCGCGGCTACGGGTACCTCTTCGACCTCCTTGGCCGGGGTCGGCCGCTGGTCGCAGAAGTCCTCCCTTTCGTCGGGGATGAGGACCGTCAGGGCCCGCTTCGGGCTCCAGCGCCTGGCTGGCCCCTCGTCGTGGCCTCCAGACACCTCCTGGTTTCCCCGCACCAGTCCCACCCCCCGCGGGGTCCGGAATTTCATCATCTGGTGTAGCAGGCTGGGGAGCGCCTCTATGGCCGTCATGTATGGGCGCCCTATGATTCCGTTGTACGCCGACGCTATGTCGACGACGACGAATCGTGTCCCCCTGGTGACGACCCTCGGTTCCTCCCCCAGAGTCATCGGCAGGGTGATCGTCCCCACCATGGGGATCATATGGCCGGTGAAGCCGACAATGGGGCCCGCGCAGGGCCTTAGGTCCGCGCGCCTCCACCCCATCCTCTCGACCGTTGACAGGAACAGGATGTCGCAGGAGCTTCCGGTGTCGATCAGGAGCCGGCTGACGACGACCGTCCCGATCTGAGCCTCGACGACGAGGGCGTCATCGCGCTGACTCCCAACCTCCCGCTGATCTCCCTCGGTGAAGGTGATAGGGGGTCGGTTTGTCCTTCTCCGATTCGGCTTGCTGTTGGTGCCCGCTACCATCACCTGTCGGGCACCTGCCTCCGTGATCATGGGCAAGGCCCCACCTGGGGGCGGCCCCCCGCTTATCATCTCTATGCGCATGATCGCCCCAGGGGGGCGCGGCTCCTCCTGACCGTGGTCCGCTGGCGGCTCTGGCCCCCCGTGCCTCCCGTGGGGCTCTCTCTCCTTGTATTGCCTGCCTGCCCCCCACGAAGCCTCCCAAGTGGCCCGCCTGGATCAGCCGCTCGATCTCTGTCTTAAGAGTGTAGCAATGGTCGGTATCGTGGCCGTGGTCACGGTGATACCGGCAGTACTTCCGGAGATCCCGCTTCGTCGGATCCGATCTCATCCACCGGGGAGGCTCCGGCAGCAGTCCGGCCCTCGTCGCCGCGGCCAGCACCTCTAACATGGGGGCGTTGAGCCGTGTGTAGTGGGCCCGCAGGGGGCCTTCCTGTCTTGGGATGGCTCGGGTGGGCCCTTGGGCCGGGGCAAACTCTCGGGCCAGGCCAGGGCGATCTTGCGGGCGTCGCCCCGTCGGGTCGCGCCTTGGTTGTGCCAGCTGGTCGCGCCCTCGATCCCCCTCTCCTTGTCTTGGTCGAAGGTGTGATCTGGGCTCGCCTTGGAGCGGCTTTGTCGGGGGAAATAGGGCCTTCGTGCCGAGAGTCTCTTCGGCCAACGCATGCCTCTCCGCCATAGCAACCAGCGCCTCATAGTCGGCCGGCGGATCTCGGAGCAGGGATTTATGGAGGCTCCGAGTCCGCAATCCTGTCTTGAAGGCCAGCATGAGTACCTCGTCGCCGCAGGTCACCACCGCCCGTCTCTCCTCCTGAAAGCGGCACAGGTATCTACCCGTCGTCTCCCCTTCTCCTTGGACTATCGTGCTGAGATAGTCCAAGGGCTTCTTCTTCGTCCGCCCGGCCCGAAACTCTTGGCAGAACTTGTGGGACAGTTCGCCAAAGCTCACAATAGATCTCGCGGGTAGGCCGAAGTACCAATCCAACGATGTGTCCCTCAGACTTTGCGAGAAATGCCGGCACATGAATGCCTCATCCACATCCTGCGCCTCCATTGCCCCTCGGTATTGTTGCACGTGCGTGAGGGGGTCGCCTCTTCTGTTGTAGGTGGCCAGGTGGGGGGTTTGAACCTTACTGGCCTCGGGGCGGACGTGATCCATCGTGCAGCGGCATGGCCTCCTCCGGGTAGGTAGGGCGCTCGGGCGCGTCCCCCCTTCGCCATTCGGGGGTCTGGCTCCGGTCGCGCCTCGGCTGCCGACGGTCTTCCCGCCCCGGGGAGTAGCGTGACAATCGCCTGGGGGGACTCCTTCCCTGGGTTGAGGATTCGACGGGTTGCGGGCTACGGTTCTCCCAGTACCATCGCCCTCCGGCCGCCTCCTCCCGGATCTCCCTCCGCTCCTGATTCTCCCGCAGAAGCCTTTCGCGCTCGGCGGTGAGGAAGCGTAGTTGTCGACAAACGGCTTCCTCGTGCAGGCGATCGGGGGAGTGGCGCTGACGAGGCGGACTCCCTCCTCCCGGTGGGGATCTGGCCAACAGCGGGCCGCGCCCGTCCCAGGGCCGCCGGCCCATCGCCGATACCTTCGGGATTTCCCGGTTGCCTTCGTTCTCCCTCTTTAGCCTTTCGTGTTCCGCGATGATGAAGCGGAGCTGGTGGCGGGCGGTTTCTTCGTCCAGGTAGGCCCGCCGGGCGGTCTCGGCCGCTTCGTCCAAATGCCTTTACGCGGCGGCCGCCTCCTCCATGCATCTCCGCAGCCGCGTGACCTCCATTTCCTCTTCAAAGAGCTTCTGCTGGGCCGCAATCTCATTGGCGAGCCCCCGGTCCCCCCTCCTCCTCGAACTGAGGGTGAAGATTCCATCTCACGCTCGGGGGCTCCGAGGGGCCGGGTGGTGCCTCCGTTCCCGTCGCTGCGCAGCCTCCAATCGCCTGAGTAACGGCCTCAAAGTTCTTCTGGATTGCGTGGGCCGAGGTTTGGACTGTCTCGGCGCCTATCCCCGGAGGGGGGTCAGTCGCCGTGGTGATTGGTAGAGAGAGTGGCTCCTGACCCATGGGATCCTTGCAGTGGTCAGGGTTCCGAGTGATCTGCATGGAGTCTAACATGGGTGTGACCCTTCGTTCCCACAGACGGCGCCAATTGTTGCGGGGTGGAACTCGCGTACAATGAATTTGTATTAAGAGGAACCAAGGGCACGATGGTTATATTGATAAGAGGATTTAGGTAGGCTTTTTGACAAGTGATTAGTGGGGTGAAGAGGCTCAACTTGCCGCCGGGGCCGGCCACGGAGTCAAATCCCACCGGATGCGACGGATGAGGATCGGGCGGTGGGAGCCGAAGGCGGATATCGGCCGAGAGGCGAGCTACCCTGCAACATGAGAAACTCGCCAGAAAGGCCGGGTTGGGGTCCAACCCTTAGCCTCTCCGATGCCTAAGTCAGTGACTGGACTTAAAGCGGGCGCGGGGCACGCATGTCGAACTAAGGGTGTGTTGACCGTACGTGACGAGCTATAAGTGAGAGAACAAAGATATGTACGATCTTTGCCCTCGTGTGTGAATAATGGGATTTAGAGGGAATTTGCCAACCCCCACCGTAAGAAGTGAGGGGGTATTTATACCTGATGGGAGATGATTAGGTGGGACTGACCTGGCATGCTGACTCGACGTGCTGAGCTGGCCCGGTTGTCAGCGGAAGCTTCGGACGAGGATGTCAGGAACAGGAGTGTCAGCCTCGCTTTTGTCAGCTGGCGCAACAGCCAGGGGCACTTTTGTCAGGGTGTCAGGGCCGAAAGCATTAAGTGTCAGAGGGCGCAGCGACCAGGGGGTGCTTTGTCAGATGGTCGGGCGGCGCTAGTGTCAGTCGTTTCCTTACACTAGGTTGTTTGTCGTGCGTGATGAATCAAAGGTCCGGCAATGCTATCCCCGGCGGCGGGGTTCGTGTGGGCCCGCCGGGTCGACCTGTTCGTGGGTTGTTCGGCCTGGCCGCACACCTTTTCGGTTGCGGATCGTGGACCGCTGGTAGGGAGGGATATGCACGTGCCTCTGTCAGTATCCCAGGCTGCGCTGTCTGGGTGTTCCCTAAGCGCACCGCCCCTGGCAGGCCGAGCAAGAGCGGTTGTGCACCTCGGCCGGGAGGGGGGCGCTGCGAGGTGCGCCCATTCCCGTGTAGCCTCGGACCTCCGGGCCAGCAGTCCGTTTGCAAAGAGGTGAGTCAATGTGGTATATTAGTGGTTCTGGGCTGGAGTCGAACTCCTATGATCTTTGGGTCGTAACAACTGGGTGTGCTTCTTGTAAGGCTCCTCTGAATAATCTCCACTTGAAAAGCATTTCATAAGACAATATACACGGAAATGCCCGTCAACGAGGGTCGCTCGACAAGTGTTTTCCTGACAAGAAAAATACATACATACATACATACATGGTACACTAAAAGAATGTAAAAGCAAAGCAGTAGAAAAAGTACGACATTGATATAAAAGATGGCAGTATGAAAATACGTGGAAGAAACATTATAAAAATGTAAATGAAGGGTATGCCATGGATATGTAAGACCTTAGCATAAGTAATTAGCAGTTCTATAGCATTAACCATGTTTAATTAGAGTCATTAACCAATAGCATGCCATGAAATTCATGTGGGCCATTTATTGTAATAAAGCATCTTAATCTAGTGTCAAGTCTATGTCCGAGGGCACATTATGTAACTAAAGCGTACCGTACTACTAGAGTCATTAACCAGTAGCATGTCATGAAATTCATGTGGGTCATTTATTGTAATAAAGCATCTTAATCTAGTGTCAAGTCTATGTCTGAGGGCACATTATGTAACTAAAGCGTACCCTACTATCGGGAGCTCTTCGGTGGTGCTAAATTTCCATTCCCATCTTTGGGGGTAACGGTTACCAATTACATCCACTTAGTGTAAGTGGAGGGGTAGATTGCATTTCATTCTTGGTAGACCCGGTCGCTCTTGTAACCTGAGACAGTAGACTACCCCAATCTCGTGTGGTGTCAAGTCAATCATTACTATCAGCACATTCCATGTATGTTTACATGGTCCAACCAATCCTTTCATCATTTCTGTGCAGTTACAGGGCATTTCATACAATTTAAAACGTTCAACAATAATCAATTAAAAACATTAACGATTAAGCATATGAATTCATTTAAGCATGAAATAATTTTCTGAGGCTAAAAGATATTTTTGATGATTTTTATACAATCAATATCAATTTTCTGAATTTAAAATCAATTAAAAACTAATTTTCTAATCAAAAAGGAATTATTGATAACGTTCAATAATTAATATGAAGAAACCTACACGTTAAAAACTTTAACAGTTAAGAGTATGCATTCATTCAAGCAGGAAATAATTTTCTTAGGCTAACCAGTATTTTTAATACTTATTTAATAATCAATATCAATTTTCTGAATTTAAAATCAATTAAAAAATAATTTTCGAAATTAGAAATGAATTATTGACAATGTTCAACGATTTATTTTAAGAAACATACACGTCATAATTTTATGCACAATATGTCAATTTCTCTTAACTAGTAGAATCGTGTCATATATTACGTTTTTTCGGTTTTGCAAATTATGACATGAATAAATTAATTTGCTTAATTAAACATAAATATGATAACTAAGAAAATTCATTTACGGGCAAAATACATGATATAATCCAGAGTTTGATGTATTAGGATTCTCCTGTCAACGAGTGTGATTTTCTGAATATTTGCATGTTGTTATGAAGGTGTCGGCTACTGAACCCGTAGCCCTATATTTATAGGAAAAGGTTACATAATGGGTGGATACCCTAAACACTAGTGGGCTTACTAGTGGGCTCCATATGGGCCTACAAAAGCCCATTCATAACACTTCCCCTTATCCATCCATCATTTGTAAGCTTGGTATATGAATGCTTCAGGATTCATAGAGCTTATCTGATCACGAGAATATGGATACTTTTGGATCCTAAGTTAGGAGGTCTTACCTCGTTAAAACCTTTGGCTATGGAAAACCCAGTGGAAAAAACCAATAGCTAAGGAAAAAGAGTGCAAGTCTCCTTTACTTCCACTGTTCGGTGGATCCAGAGTTGATGTGATTGCCTCGTTAAAACCTTTGGTTATGAAAAACCTAATGGGAAAAACCAATAGCTAAGAAAAAAAGAGTACAACGCAACATTAACTCCCCATGTTGTGTACAAGCTTCAGGCTTGCAAGTCTCTCAACTGTATCATCCCAATCTCTATTACAAGTTTTCTAAAGGTACATTGAGGTAGTGCTTTAGTAAACAGATCTGCCAGGTTGTTGCAAGACTGAGTTTGCTGAATGTCGATCTGTTTGTCTTCTTGTAGTTCGTGCGTCCAGAAAATCTTGGGAGAAATGTGCTTCGTCCTGTCACCTTTGATGTATCCACCTTGTAGTTGAGCTATGCAGGTTGCATTGTCTTCGAACATGGTGGTTGGTCAAGGTCGCCCGTCTTCAGGCCGGTCGTCACCAAGATGTGTTGAATGACCGAATGTAGCCAAAAAAATTCTCTGCTAGCTTCATGGATCGTAATAAGTTCGGAGTGGTTGGATGAGTTTGCTGTCGAGGTCTATTTCACAGATCTCCATGAAGTGGCCATTCCACCATAGGTGAATACGTAACCAGTCTGGGACTTTGCTGTGTGTGGATCTGATCTGTATCCTGCATCGCAAAACCAACTAAGTTGGAGGATACGCCTTTCTAGTAGTATAGACCCAGGTCAACTGACCCTTTGAGGTAGCGCAGAAGGTGCTTCACTCTGTTCCAGTGGCACTTTGTGGGCGCTGAACTGTATCTGGCTAATAGGTTGACTGCGAACGCTATATCGGGATGCGTGCAGTTTACCATATAGAGGAGTGCTCCAATGACACTTAGGTAAGGTACTTCTGAACCAAGTGTCTCCTCCACCTCTTCCAGCAGACGGAAGGGGTCTTTATCAACATCCAATGATCCGACGACCATTGGTGTACTCAGCCGGTGACATTTGTCAATTTGGAAATTCTTTAGCAATTTCCTTGTGCAAGTGGACTGATGTAACAGAATTCCTCTGCTGAGGTATTTAATTTGTAAGCCAAGGTAGTACTTGGTTTTGCCAAGGTCTTTTATCTCAAAATTCTATGTAAGGCTTTTGGGTATCTCAGATATCTCTTCAGGAGATCCTATGAGGTTTAAATCGTCTACGTAGACGATAATGATTACAAATCATGTTCCCTTTGCTCTTATGAAGAAGTAAGGGCAGACTTCATTATTGGTAATTCCTTGTTGTACGAGAAATTCACTGAGTTTGTTATACCACATTCTTCCCGATTGTTTTAGACCATACAGTGATCTTTGGAGTTTGACCGAATAGACGTCCCGAGGTTTATTTGTCATTTTTGTTGGCAGTTTATAACCATCTGGAAGTATTATATAGATGTATTTATCTATATTACTATATAGGTATGCAGTCACAACGTCCATGAGTTGCATATCCAGGCCTTCCGTAGCTGTTAAGCTAATTATAAATCGGAAAGTGATTGCATCCATGACCGGAGAGTATGTATCATCATAATCTATTCCTGGTCGTTGGAAAAAGCCTTGTGCAACAAGGCGCGCTTTGTAGCATACGATCTGATTATTTTTGTTTTTCTTTCTTACGAATACCTATTTATATCACACAGGTTTTACACCTTTTAGTGTTGGGACTACAGGTCCAAATATTTTACGTTTCAAGAGTGAGTCCAGCTCTACTCCTATTGCATCGTTCCATCTTGGCCAATCCTCTCTGTGTTTACAGCTAGAGAGCGTGAATCGATATCATAATCATATTCAGTGACGTGATTAGAAATAACGAATGCGAAGTCGTATCAATGACAGTGCTTTTTCTGTCCAGTACCTCCCCAGTACGTACATAATTTAATGATATATTTGTCATCGATGACAGTGCTTTTTCTGTCCAGTACCTCCCCAGCACGTACATAATTTAATGTATTTCTCATATATTTTCCTCTTCTGGGGATTTTAGGAGGGGGAGGTATTTAGGCTGAGCTCAGCATCCTGTGGTGGTATCGCTACATTTTCTCCAGGAGTTTCGTCTTTCGAGGGAACTTATCCTTGGAGCCTGGGGGTCGTCCTCTTTTTTGTTGAGGTACGGTCGCTTCTGCTGCAGGTGGATTGCATCCATTTTTGGGTATGTCAATCCTAGCTGGCGTGTTTACAGCAGGGACATGTGATCTTACAATCTTCTGATTGTCAGTTAATTTGTTCGGTAGTATGTGAACTGTATTTTGTATTTGGAGGATCTTCAGGATCTCATCTTCATATTGGTTTGTACGTAGATCAAAGTGGGATAAAGTTTTGGTATCCCATGAAATGGTCTTTGAAGCTTCAGGCTTTTTAGTATTAAGCCTAGTTTGGGAAAGGTATTTTCGTCAAACTCCATTATTCTAGACGTGCCTTAAAAGCGTCCCCTGTTAGGGGTTCAAAGTATCTAATGATCGATGGTGAGTCGAACCCTATGTAGATACCTAGTCGACGTTGAGGACCCATCTCTGTCCTCTGCGGTGGTGCGATAGGGACAAAGACCGCGCATCCAAATGTCCTCAAATGAGAGATATTTGGGGAGATCCATATGCGAGTTGCATCGGAGAATAAGTTTGACTACCAGATGGTCATAATCTTATTAGTGATGCAGCATGCAAGATTGCAAGCCCCCATGCAGTCACATGCAACTGAGATTGCATTAGCAATGGACGAGCCATCCATTGTAGTCTCTTTATAAGAGATTCAGCTAACCCAGTCTGGGTGTGAACATGAGCTACATGATGTTCAACTTCAATGCCAGTTGCTTGGCAGTAGTCTAGAAAGATTTGTGATGTAAATTCCTCAGCATTATCTAGACATATTTTCTTAATCTGGTTGTCTGGAAAATGTGCCCGCAACTTAATGATTTGTGCCAATAGCTTTGCAAAGGCCACGTTGCGGGTGGACAGTAGGCACGCATATGACCATTTAGAAGATGCGTCTATTAGTACCATAAAGTACCGGAATCGGCCACTTGAGGGGTGAATATGCCCACAAATGTCTCCATGTATTCTTTCCAGGAAGCTGGGAGACTCTAAATCCACTTTAAGTGGAGATGGTCTCGTAATCAATTTACCTTTGTAACAAGGGGGACAAGGAAAATCACCCTTTTGAAGTAACTTCAGCTTCTTCAAATTATGTCCACGGGACTGGGATATGATGCGGTGCATCATTACCGATCCGGGGTGTCCGAGTCTATTATGCCAGAGTTGGAATTCTGGTTGATTTTTGCACTTATGGTGCTAAATTATATTAGCTTCCATTGCTCGAATTATTGTATGATAGAGACCTGATGGGAGTCCCTCGAAACGCTCAACGATGGTTTTAGCACCATTTTAAGAGCCGTTACATACAAGTATTCTTTGTCATATTTGTCCACCGTTTCAAGGTGGTATCTGTTTAGACGGATGTCTCTGAAACTTAGTAAGTTTCTATGCGAGCTTGGAGAGAAAAGAGCATCTTTTTTATTAAGATTTGTGTTTTATTGGGGAGCAAAATGTTTGCTTCCACTGATCCTTATATTATACTTGATGGACCGGAATAGTATTTACGGCGCCATCGTATTGGTTGATGCTTTGAAAAAAGCAAATGTCGCGAAGGATTGTGTGTGTGTAGAAGCACTGTCCACTAGGCATTTATAATCCATCTATAGCAAGAAAGAAAAAAAGTATAGCAATATAAGGCACAAATAAGCTACTTTCGTTCTGAAAATAAAGTAACATGCTGAAAGAAAACAAACATCTAGAAAGAAAATTGTTTTTCAACTACCTATGATTGCAGAAATAGATAAAGCATCAGTCTAGTAGATCGTCGTTCGAGAAATCCTCGACGACGAACCGAGTTGGAGCCAGGTCTTTATTTTCTACCAGGTTTGTTTCAGCAGGCTTCTGGCTAGCTTGGTACAAATCCTGGAGATGGCGTGGAGTACGACAGTTTCTGGACCAGTGTCCAGTCATGTCACATCTGTGGCATTTGCCTTCCCAGTTTTTCCTGGGGGCAGATGTCTTACCAGTGCCTTTCCTCTTCCACACATTTTTCCTCTTCCCCCCATTGTTGGTCTTTTGAGGGGGGCATTTAGCCTGCTTCTTAATTGCCTTTCCTTTCTGGGGTTTGCCTTTGAATTTTTCCTTCTTCTTCTGAGAGGAGATATTGTGCACTTCAGGCGCATGTGTAGTGCTAGCAGGGCGCAAGTTATGGGTGGCCAGCAAAAGGTCTCTGTTCTGTTCTGCCATCAGAAGACATAAGAGAAGTTCTGAGTATTTCATGAATTTTCGTTCACGATACTGTTGCATGAGGATAACATCCTTCTCATGGAAGGAAGTAAAAGTTTTCTCCAACATGCGTTCCTCTGTCACTTTTTCACCACACAACTTCAGGCCGCGTGAGGTGATACTGAATAATGCCGAGTTGTACTCGGCAATGGACTTGAAGTCCTGTAGACGGAAGTTCTCCCATTCGTAGCGCGCTCGAGGAAGGATAATATCTTTTTGAGGTTTGTATCGATCCTCGAGTGCTGTCCATAACACGTATGAGTCTTCCACTGTGAGGTACTTGGCCTTTATGGTCCGATCGATATGACGTCTGATAAAGATAATGGCTTTCTCCTTATCTATATCAGGCACCTTATCACCAGCAGCAATGGCTTGCCTCAAGCCCTGAGAGCGCAGATAGAATTTGATATCCAACTGCCAGCTCAAGTAATTCTTCCAATACATCGAAGTCGATGCTTGCTATCTTTGCCATTTATCTAAGCATGTTAACATGCAATAATTAAATATTTTAAAGGAAATAAATAATCATGCAATTCAGACACAGATATTTGTTGTGTAGATCGGCTAGTCACCATTTTCAAAGTACAAAATAAAGTCCATATACAGTCCCATTAAAAAGAAAATACAACTTGGAGACCCACATGGGGACCCTGTTCTTCTGGAAGTAGATCTTCTTCTCCATAGGATGTGCGCCAGTCTTGGAAATTTACAATTTAATCCTCACTACAATTTCTCTCAAAATAAAATAAATAAAATGCGAGGAAAATAAATGGTGACAAATAGCCGATCCAAAACCACAACAGAATATCAACATTCGTCGCAGAAATATCAACAATGCAGCAGGCATTTGTTTATTCATCACATGCATGTAGTATTATTAATCGCAAATAAATTCATGCTACAAGCAATGAAAATATGCAACATCACAGGCATTTTAATGGAATAAAATATTTATGTTCAATAATTAATTGGACCACATGGAAACGTCATTACCCGTTAGGTTAGTTGACTAACGACAGAGCGGTTATATGATCCTCATAATTATTAAACATGAGAAAAAAAATCTAATCCAATATGAAAAAGGCCTAGATGATGAATTACACATAGAATGGACCAAAAGTAATTTGAAAAATGGATCAAGAATTTACTGTAAGCCCCTGATCAAGAATTTACGGGTTCGCGCGCGGAGTGCCCGAGTTTTGCATCATATTTTTTAGCCCTCTTGCTTGGAAGAATTTAAAAGGCCCATTACGTTTTTATTTTTCCCAACAGCTATTTTTTCATTAAATTGCTGTTTAATATCTCAACAGCCATTTTTCATTAAATCACATTTTAATTTTCGCAACAGCCATATTCTCTTTTAATGGCTGAATTATTATTTTTCCTTGATTGCGAAATCCCAACAGTTTATTTCTTCCACAAAATTGCCTCTTTTGCTGTCCTGCTGTTCGCAACTTACCTTGCGTCCAGTCGTTCCTCTTCCTGTGAGATTGAAGAACTGTTGCTGCTCGCTAGAGCCTTGTATTGTGAGTGCACACTTACAAGGCCGTTACCATTGAATCCTGGAGGGTAGCCGCTGGACCTGTCTTGCACCGAGTCTTCACTCTGAGGGGCGGAAATCTACTCTTAAGGATAGTGCCTAGCACGCCTCGGCTTACTGATAAGTCCATTCTTCCTCTGTTTTAATAGCACCATCCTCTTATCTCAGAAATTTTTACAACAATCTTAAGAGTAGATCATGGATGCTGCTATTGTTACTGCTAAACACCTGCCTGATCTTTCAAAAATCGAACTGTTTTCTGGAACTTTCTTTAAGCGTTGGCAAGAAAAAGTTTTTAGCACTCTTAATGTCACTGGATTTGCTTTCGCACTCACTGATCCTAAACCTACAGAAGAAAAAGACATTCCTGACTGGGACCGAGCCAACAAAATTTGTAGACATACCATTCTTTATACCCTTTCTAACGAACTTTTTGATGTCTACTGTCCTACTAAAATTGCTTCAGAAATTTGGACTAGCCTAACTAAAAAAATATATCCTAGAAGATACAGGTACCCAAAAATTTTCTATAGGCAATTTCCTTCACTTCGCCATGACTTAAGATAAATCTGTTTCCACCCAAATCCATGACTTCCATGTTCTCATTGATGATCTGAAAAATGAAAACATCACTCTCCCTGATCCTTTTGTTTCTGGCTCACTTATTGAAAAACTTCCTGAATCTTGGAAAGATTATAAAAACAACCTTAAACACAAACGAAAACAAATGTCTTTCGAAGATGTCATCATTCATATTAGGATTGAGGAAAAGAATAGGGAAAGAGATAAAACCAATTCTGCTAAAGAACTTGTCTCCAAAGCTAATCTAGTTGATAGCGACTCTTCCTTTCCTCCTTCACATCCTAAGAAACATTTCAAGAAGTTTAGACCCAACCACAAACCAAATCAGAGATTTCAAAAGGGCCAAAACCACACTACTTTCAAAAAGAAGGGAGAATGCTTTATTTGCAAAAAGCCTCGACACTATGCAGCTCAATGTCACTTTCGGAAAGATGCTGCTAAACCAAGTGCAAACTTGGTAGAGGGAGATATTATTGCTGCGGTATCTCGGAGGTTAACATGGTGGCACATGCTAAGGATTGGGTGATTGACTCCGGGGCAACTCGGCATATCTGCAATGATAGAGGAGATTTTACCTCCTATGTTCCTATCAGTTCTGGTGAGGAGAATGTGTACATGGGGGATTCGAGACCCTCACCCGTAATCGGGAAAGGGAAGGTTCTCCTTAAATTAACCTCAGGAAAAACCCTCTCTTAGTGAGGTGCTCCATGTTCCAGATATCCATTGGAATCTAGTTTCTGTCTCTCTTCAGGGAAAAGTGGGGGTTAAGGTTACTTTTGAGTCTGATAAGATTGTTATGACCAAGAATGGTCAGTTTGTGGGAAAGGGATATTGTAACCAATGTCTTTTCATTCTGAATGTACTTGAAATCATGAATACTAATGCATCTTCTTCTGCTTACTTGATTGACTCATTTGATACTTGGTATTATAGACTAGGTCAAGTGAATTATTCATACATTAAGAAAATGAAAGAAGTTGGTTTGATGAATGCTTCTTCTTCATCTAATGACAAATGTGGAGTATGTGTAGAATCAAAAGCTACTAAGAAATCTTGTAAATCTGTACAAAGAGAAAGTGAATTGCTTGCATTAATTCATAGTGATCTTGGTGATTTGAAAAGCAATATAACTAGAGGTGGTAAGAAATTCTATATTACCGTTGTAGATGACTTCTCCAGATATACTGAAGTCTATTTGCTCAGGTCTAAAGATGAAGCTTTTGATATGTTTTTGAAATATAAAACTAAAGTAGAGAATCAACTTAATAAGAAAATAAAAAGGATTAGATTAGATAGAGGAGGGGAGTTTACATCATTTAATGAGTATTGTGAAGAACATGGGATTATTCATGAGACCACACATCCGTATTGTCCTGAATCTAATGGCATATCAGAAAGAAAAAATAGAACTTTAAAAGAGATGATGAATGCTTTGCTAATTAGTTCGGGTGCACCTCTTAACTTATGGGGAGAAGCTATTCTATCTGCTTGTCATATTCAGAATAGAATTCCTTATAAGAAATCAGATAAGACTCCTTATGAACTATGGGTAGGTCACTCTCCAAACCTTAATTACCTCAAAGTGTGGGGGTGCCTAGCTAAAGTTCTTTTACCAGAATCTAAGAAAAGAAAATTAGGTCCTAAAACCTTTGATTGCATGTTTATTGTTTATGCTCAAAATAGTACTTCATATAGATTCCTAGTGATTAGAAGTGAGCAAAATTTCATGGAACCTAACACTATTGTTGAAACCAAGAATGATGATTTCTTTGAGCACATATTTCCAATGAAAATGGATAATGTTAGGTTGACTTCTGCACCTCACTCTTTTCGCACCCTTCTGATACACCATCACATGATAATGATGAGGAGATAGAAGGAGTAAAATAGTTAGAAGGGAGACTTATCTAGGTGATGGCTTTTTCACTTTTCTTGTTGATAACGATCCTCTTACATACCATGAAGCCATCACATCTCCTAATGCCACATTTTGGAAAGAAGCAATCAATAGTGAATTAGAATCCATTATGTCAAACCACACTTGGGAACTTGTTTCCTTACCCACATGTGCTAAAACTATTGGTTGCAAATGGATATTTAAAAGGAAGCTAAAACCTGATGGTTCTATTGACAAGTTCAAAGCTAGATTAGTTGCTAAAGGTTTCAACCAAAAGAAAGACATTGATTATTTTGATACATTTGCCACTGTCACCAGGATAGCTTCTATTCGTGTCTTGGTTGCTTTAACATCTATTCATAGTCTTGTTATCCATCAAATGGATGTAAAGACTGCCTTTCTTAATGGAGATTTGGAAGAAGATATTTATATGGAACAACCTGAAGGTTGTATCACTCCTGGCAATGAACATAAAGTATGCAAACTTGTTAAATCTCTTTATGGTTTAAAACAAGCTCCAAAACAATGTCATGATAAATTTGATTCTGTTTTGCTATCAAATGGTTATCATATTAATGACGCTGATAAATGTATTTACACAAAATTTGATAATGATGTTGGTGTTATTATTTGCTTATATGTTGATGACATGCTTATTCTCGGCACCAATCTAGATGTAGTAAATGCAACGAAGTCATTCTTGTCTTCTAAGTTTGATATGAAAGACATGGGTGAAGCTGATGTGATCTTAGGTTTTAAATTAACTAAGACACCTAGTGGTATTATGCTTTCACAAGAACATTATATTAGTAAAATGCTTGAAAAATTTGGATATCATGATCAAAAACATGCAGCTACTCCATATGATGCTAGTTTGCATTTAGCTAAAAACTTTGGTGAATCTGCTTCACAAATTAAATATGCTCAGATCATTGGTAGCTTGATGTATTTGATGAATTGTACTCGCCCTGATATTGCATATGCTATTAGTAGATTGCGTCGTTATACTCAAAATCCTAATAGTGATCATTGGAATGCATTGTCAAGAGTTATGAGATATTTGAAAGGAAATCTTGTATATAGATTTTTAGTGGCGATCCATCAGTTTTAGAAGGTTTTACTGATGCAAACTGGATCTCTGATTCAGATGAGCTTAAATCCACAAGTGGTTATGTTTTTACACTTGGTGGAGGTGCTGTGTCTTGGAAATCATCCAAGCAAACTTATATTGCTCGTTCTACTATTGAATCTGAGTTTATTTCCTTGGAGTAGGCATATAGTGAACCCGAATGGCTTAAGAACCTTCTTGGTGATCTTCCCATTTGTGAAAAACCGGTACCGTCTGTGTCTATCCATTATGATAGTCAAGCTGCAATTGCAAAAGCAAAAAATAAAGTTTTTAATGGGAAGAGTAGGCATATACGCCTAAGGCACTCTATTGTGAGGAAGCTGCTAGATCATGGGACAGTATCCCTTGATTATGTGAGGTCAGAGATGAATTTGGCAGATCCTCTGACAAAACCACTAAATAGAAAGTTAGTGGAAAGTACATTGAGGGGAATGTGACTTATACCTAAAACATAGGTCAAGAGTGATGGTAACCCAACCTATGTGATTGATGATCTTATGAAGTAGGTTCATATGGGTAACAACAAGTCACTTGTTGATCGTGTGGAGCACTATTATTATGTTACATGTCCCTTTCCTATGGTGTAGATAGTGCTATTAACGATGAGAGAGGATGAGCATATGGCTCTTAATGGAAACCATAGCCCTTGTTGGGTGGTGTGTATAATCGTCGAGCACACTTGATGGGTTCACCTATATGGGTGTGGGAGTGAGGCCGCTTCCTATGCGAATTTGGGTGCATTCGCTAGATCACTCATGAAAATCCAGGTATTGCGCATGGCCGAAACGTGTCAACCCGTAAGAGCAAGCAACTATTCATTGATGATTCAATATGGGTTGTGAGTCAATGTTTTACAATAAAGAAGATTGGTTCATAGAAATTATATGTTTCACTGACTTCTTGTAGAACACACTTTCATTCCCTAAGTAATGGTTCATAGACCGAAAGTCACCATTGCTAATGTATTGAATTGTCGTATTCGATCTCACATCATTTTGTTCCTCTTCTTGGATTCTTATATCATTATCTTTGAATTTTGAAATAGTGGGGGATTGTTGGATATTTTGGTTTATTTCTTCAATTCAAAGTGTTTTTAGTCCCACATTGGATGGGAGAACTCTCTTGTTTGGGTTTATTATAGACTCCTTGTTAATGGGCTAATGGACTTGCATATGGGCTAGGAATGAGGGGAAGCTCGTGTGCGCATGAGTCCAAGCAGGGGGGCGAGCCCAAACCGGGTTGAGCCTAATGGAAAATGTGGGCGACGGATCCGGAAACCCTTAGCGTGTGTGCAACCGCCAAATTCTCTTTTAATGGCTGAATTATTATTTTTCTTTGATTGCGGAATCCCAACAGTCACATATTTCCTCTATATAAACTCAGCTTGTCAAGAGTTCTTGTACTGCGAAAATCATTTTTATTTCTTTCACAAAATTGCTTCTGTTGCTGTCTTGATGTTCGCAACTTTCCTTGCGCCCAGTCGTTCCTCTTCCTGTGAGATCGAAGAACTGTTGCTGCTCGCTAGACCCTTGTATTGTGAGTGCACACTTACACGGCCGTTGCTGTTGAATCCTGGAGGGTAGCCGCAGGACCTGCCTTGCACCAAGTCTTCACTCTGAGGGGCAGAAATCTACTCTTAAGGACAGTACCTAGCACGCCTCGGCTTACTGATAAGTCCATTCTTCCTCTGTTTTAATAGCACCATCCTTTTATCTCAGAAATTTTTACTACATATCTCTCTCTCACTTCATTCTTTCTTTCTTTTCCTCTCATTCTTTCTTTTTCTTTCTCACTACTACAAAAAAGACCTTTAATAGCACATGTTAGACAGCGCTTGTCAATTATAAGCGCTGTTAATTAGAATAACAGATAATAGACAACGCTTCTTTCTGCAAGCGCTGTTAAAGGTCAGATAATAGACAACGCTTCTTTCTGCAAGCACTATTAAAGGTCAAATAATAACATCGCTTCTTTCTACAAGCGCTATCTATTAGAGCCAAATGTGATACACAGCGCTTATTTCTCCGAGCGCTGTTTAAGGTCAGCCTCGTCGATATAATCGCTTGCCTCGTCGATTCCCGATCAGACTCAAGCGAAAAGTGAAAAAGAGAAAAGGTTGCGGATAGAAATCAAACAAATCTAGGGTTTCAAAACCCCCGTCATCATCGTCCTCTTTTTCTTCCTCGTCTCTCAGTTTGGGATCTAGTTCGCTGGCTGGTCGCTGAATCCATGTGGCACCGGTGCGTGAAGCGGAAGCTTGAAGAGATCGTCGGTGGCGACGGTCGGGGGTCCATCTCTGTCCTCTTTCCCAGATCCCTACCCCCTTTAAATGGCCTCCCTCCATTCGGATCTGTCATCTACTCGTACCCGCCAGCCTGGATCCGCCAAGACCCCGCCAGCCTGGATCTGTCATCTACGGGTGGCCGCAGGTGATCCCCATAGACCCCGGCAGCTGCCTCGCCTCCTTATCGGATCAGATACTCTTTATCAAAACCGTCAACCTCCTCCTCGTCGTCGCCCCTACCTGCCTCGAGCTATGGAGTTCCTCTCAGGTGCATGCTCCCTTAGCCCTAATCATAATTTCTTTTAATCAAAGCCCTGACATTTAGTTTACTCCTTTTGTTCTGAAAATGAGATCAGAATAAGGTTCAATTGGGCATGTATGCGAGAGATTTGGATTCAATTCAGAGAGAGGGTTAGTTGTGATGTGCTTCCACATGAGGTTTACTAAATACATTCCTAGTGATAAGCATAATTCTCTTAATGGATGTCAACATATGTGTCCTCCATCCTAGGTACTGGCATTTATAGAGAAAAGTATAATTCTCTTAATGGATGTAGCCAATGTGTTTGTGTAAATGTGGCAACATGTGTGGCAAGTTAATGATGTAATATGGAATGACATTGCCATTTTGACGTCGTCGTTATTAACAAGATGCCTTCTGATTAGCGTGCAGTTTGTATTTTTTGTGTGCAAGAATGATGTTGAAAAATTTATATCAATCCTCGTTTTATGGTCTTAGGATTAATGATATGCTTTCCTACCATGTCACTTCATATCATTTTCTGAATAGTTGACATTGATCAGTTAGCATTAATTTTTGTTTTTGGATTGCATCGAACTAATTACGGAGCCCTGTGTGGTAGGAAAATTCTCGAGTTGCGGAGTTCTGTTGATTATTTGTGTGTCTCTGGGGGTTAACTTGGGATTGCTGATGATCTATATATGAATTATAGGTGATTGGGAGTTGCAGAGCTCAGGAGATTAAAGAATGGATAACATTACATTAAGCAAGATAGCAGGATTTGGTGTAGGCACCCTTTTTTTATGCGCCACAATTTCTGCACCAAAAGTAGATGCCTTCATCTCAGCTTCTCAGAGGAGGTTGCTTATATTTTAAACCCATTTTCCATATTAAACTCTTTTCTCTATGTTCCTTTGTTTATCCATATTCCATTCATGTAGTTGCCAAGTATCACGTATGATCCATTTATTTGCTCATAATTTACTTACTATCACTTTTTACTTGTTACTGTAACACTAACTGATTTTTTCTTTGAGCTTACAGGTCATCTTGGTCTCGATAACATGGATTATGTCCATGTATGTTTCATACTACTGCGATAACTTCTGATACTAGTATTGGATACATGTATCTGATTCTTTAAAAACGCACAAACTGATTTTTTTTTTGGTTTTTTTGTGTATCCGTGTATCTATATCATAGAGTGTATCTATATCATATTGTATGCTCGTACTCGTATCCATGCAACCTAGACGATATGAGTGTATTCTAGATGTGTGATATGTGGCAGGAAATCCATGTATGCTGTTGTTACTATGTTACTGAGCATGGGATAATTCTGAAAGTGACAACTAACTATCTCACACATCCAAGTTAACCAGGCTCAGAAACAGAGGCGCCGAACATACCGTGCTTATGGGCGGATTAATCGTTAGTTTTTTTGTCCATGTCGGTTTACCTTCATTTCAGGCCTTGAGCTGCTGCTAAATAATCATCTTCTTAATTGCAGCTTATATGTCATCTCCTTGTCATATTGAATTGATCCTATCAGAGAAGGAAGAACCAGTTAAGAAAGAGGTATCCATCTATTTTTTTTAAATATTCTGTCTGAAAATACATGCTTGGTAATGCTGAACAGATTCATTGTGGTTGCACATAGTTTGACCGGGATGCACCTGATGCAATCAAATATGATGATCCTATCAATCCAAATTTTAAAATTGACAACCCAAAGGGCATTATATATGTTTTTACCCATGGAAAAGGTGAGAAAAAAAACTCAACATTTTAGAACTGTCATGCTAGTGATAACTTTGTTACCACTTGATGCATTGGACATTTCATTTTTAGATAGTCTAGATGAGTTACATCGTTCACAACTATTTCTGGTTTGGGTTGCCCATTTTTAAATTTGGGTTATAGGGTCCACATCTTTGACCTTATCGAGTGTAAAGTCTCAACTCTGGAACATGTGGCACCATTTACTTTGATGGTGATGGTAATGAATTAAAACAAAGGTACACCGGAAACAATGTTTTGTATGTGATTTTCCTATGGCTTTAGGGGTTGAAAGCGTTCTCTTGCTCAAAACCACCCTTGAAGTTTTAAACTACTTGATCAAAGGGAAATTAATATTCAAGAAAGTATCTGCAAATTTGTCTAGTTTATAGGTAAAGCAAGCACACACAAAATATTATTCACAAGTCATTACTGCCTGAATGTAAATATGAAGTATTGCCATATCATCCATGCCTTCTCCCAGCACAAATGGGTTGGGCTGGTAGGCTAATGAGCAAGACTCAGTTGAGAGAGCTCCTCCATACAATTGATAAAGTCCTATCACGGGATGTCAATCTGAGCTCAACTCACTTGAGTTGTCATCAAACTCCTTAGTGACCCTGTATCCAATGGTTTGGTTTTGATAAGGTGGTACATAAATGCAACCAGATAAGGATTCGGGTTCAAAATTTTAGATCCAAACCCAAAAAAATGCCGAAATGATCGGATTGTGGTCTCGGGTGTAATTTTTAGTTCTGTAAAAATGTGATGTCCACGTATGTGACTATGATGAAAGCTTCGACATATTTAACATGTATCCTTAACTTCTTGTTGTATTTCATGTGTTTAGCTCCTTGGAGAAAGGCATGCCCTATATCTTTCGTGTCGGTCCTGGCCAGGTAACTGGAAATGCTTCTCTTTAGCTACGTGTACGCATTGTCCACAATTCCTTTAGCTTCTCGATTATCTGGAACAGGTGATCAAAGGACTTGGTGAAGGAATGTTGAGCATGAAAATTGGAGAAAAGCGCCGGCTCTATATACCTGGCCCTGTGAGTTCTTAACCCATGTTGATTACCACATTGTATTGATCTGTTCTTTTTTTAAAACCAAAAGTGTGACTTCTTGCCTATCTCCTTTTCTTGTTTCATGTATACATGTCAACAGCTAGCATTTCCCAAAGGTCTTCGACGTCAGTCTGGAGTACAAACCAAGCTGGAAAGTGTGCCAACATCTCAGATATACGCCGCAGAGTCTCTGAGGGCTGGATATGCTGTCTTTGCTGCAGGCATCATAGGCGTATTTGCAAATCTTGTCTGCGGGTATGTTTTCAATCTTGACCCAAGCAATCTTTAATCAAGCATCCTTAACTTTGGCTCACAGTGATCCAGTTAAAAACTAATTATCGTTAACAGGATCTGTGTGGGGATAATTGGAAGCAGCTGTGCCCTTTCCGATGCTTAGAACTCCTCTCTCTTTGTCAAGATTTTGGTGATTTGGATCTTTGGCAGTGCCCTTGGATTGTTTGGTGTAATCGTAGGCATCATCATGTCGGCGCATGCAACGTGGCCAACAAAGCCAGCACGAGTCGTCACCCTCTGATTTAGGGTTGGAAATTCCATCCTAAGTTCTGCATGCCTTGTAAGATTGGGTCTACTTGATCATTGAATGAGAGAGAGAAATGTTTCTGTTCTGCTGAATCTGTAGAATGCAATCAAGCAAAGAGGCAGGATGCAACGACCTATAGGATATAGCTCAGTGGTGTTTTTTTCCATTTTTTTTTCTGCTACAATTTTGGTCATGTGTAGGTTGAACGCTCTGAAAATGTATATACTGATGTTGGGAAATGTATTGTTCAATGAGTGATTTAATGGATAATGACTGATAAGTTTTATATGTGGTAATGTTTCTTATTTGTATTACGGATCATCTTCCAATATCAATGCATATTGTCTAATTTATGTGATTGTTGAATAAAAGCAATTTAATTTGATTGTTTCTTGTAATGATTGTTTCTTGTAATTTAATGTTAATGTCAGTTTATTTAAGCATTTTGAATATTAAATGGATCTATTTAAATATAAAACGTAGGGAGAAACAATAAACTGAATTGAACCAAGCGATGTCTATCTGGGACCTTTAACAGCGTTTGTTTAGTACAAGCGCTGTCTATGGCGGACCTTTAACAGCGCTTGTACTAAAGAAGTGATGTCTAAGGTCTCAATAGACAGCGCTTTTTTAGTACAAGCGATGTTAAAGGTCCGCCTTTAACAGCGCTTTTTACTACAAGTGCTGTTAAAGGTCTACCTTTAACAGCGCTTGTACTAAAGAAGCGCTGTTAAAGGCCCCCTTTAACAGCGCTTGCACAAACAAGCGCTGTTAAAGGGGGGCCTTTAACAACGCTTGTACTAAAGAAGCGCTGTTAAAGGCCCCCTTTAACAGCGCTTGTAAAGCGCTATTAAAACCAACCCCCTTTAGCAGCGGCGAGATAGACAGCACTTGTAAAGCGCTATTAAAGACCTTATTTAAGCGCTGTTAAAGGTCCATTTTGTAGTAGTGTCTTTTCTTTACAGCGTAACTCCTCTGTTTCTTTCTTCTTCTTATTTTTTAACGCGCGTTGCATGAGCTCGGATGAAAAGAGGAGCGACGGGCAGAGGCGACGATCATACGAAGGCGGCGGGAGGCGCTCACAGCGGAGCTCGGAAGAAGGGGAAGTGTGGCGAAAATGGGTTCGGGGCTCGGTGAAGTTTCATGACTTGGTGAAGGCTGGTGGTGGGGGAGACCGAGCGAGACGAATTGGCGATGGGGGTGGTGGCAAAGGGAAGCGGGCGGAGCTCGGGGGCACGGTGGTGGAGCTTTGCCGAAGTGAGGGACTCGGGGGAGCTGTGAAGCTTGGCGGAGCTCTCGGATCGTGGAGGGAGGTGGTCGGGATCTCGTCGGAGTTCGGCGGTGCTCCAAAGCTTCATCGTTGGTAGGGGTGGGTCTCTGGTGTGGCTTGTCGGCGATGATGCTTGCCGGGAAAGAGGCCGAGTGATGGAGGGAAGCGTGGGAGAGAGCATGGAATGGGTTGGGGTTCTCTGGCTGAGAGGAGATAGTGAGAGAAGTGTTCGTGCTGTGAGGGGAGGGAGATGGTTTATATAATATAATAATAGTAAAATATGAATACAATAGTTTAAGAATTAATTAAGGCATTAATTTCATTGGGTTAGGTGTTGACTAACCTAGTAAACGTGAAAACCATTTTCACGTGTGTGAGGGGCTGCTGTCGACCTGATTTAAGTTTAACGTAAATGTAATAGGATTAGATGTAAACATAATTAGTAATAACGTTATTATATTATTATTTTAATATTATTTTTATTTTTGACTCTGAATTTTTTTGAAAAATACCACGAGTTTCTAAATTTGTAAGGATCCTGAAAATAATATTTGTTTAAATTTTTGAGCTACATAAATTTAAGTTTTGAGGCACAACGTGTTTAACGGTCGTTGGGTTGCAGGTTTAAAGTCGTTTTGGCCTCTGAAAAATACGAGGACATTTTAGAAAAATATTTGAAAATCGTATACGCATATTTGAAATCAACCGAAATACGTGTAGTTGGGCTCAGGGTGTTGCGATCCCAAAGAGCTTCAATTTTGAGATCCACTATACACTACAATACATAAGGCTTTTACATTTGGCTATAAAAGAAGATGATAAGCTTTTCTCACTTGTCTGTGGTGTCTCTTTGAAGACGTGGTGTCTATTTTGGACTTGTTTATTTTGTTGGAACGTGCTTGTAATCCTTGTCTCGGTTGAGACATGTTTTAGTGGATCCTTTGCTCCGAGAGTTAACGTGTTGCTGGATGGAGGGAAAAATACTCCGAACCAAGATAAATATTATTGTTTTCAACGATGTTCTAACAATGCTATCGTGGATCTTAATTCAAATTGTTTCTTTCCCGATAACTTTGCAAGAATCATTATTGCTCATCAAAAGAATTCCACCAGCTCATTAATGCAGAACCAAATCATACTGGGATACATATGATAGGAGCAACATGAACCCATAATCCACTAGTCATTGTGCACGAGGCCATCATTGGTAACCAAAAGAGAAGTATCATCTTCAGTCTCTTCAGTAATACTAGCTTCGAAATAATTTTCCTCCTCCTACTTGTTATCTTCATTTTTCTATCTGTTCTTTAATTTGTTACACTCAATTTTGATGTGTTCTTGCTTCTTATAGTAGTTTCAAGTTATATTTCTATGATTCTACTGTGGTCTTGTCTTTTGAATCGCCTCGTTGCATTGATCTCGAATAAACTTGAAACTTGACTATAGCCATTGCAACTAGTCAACTCCTTGTTGATCGTCTCTCTATTTAAAAGATTTTCTTTGACATATTTGACATATATTTTAATCCATCGGACATTTAAGGATTTAAGTACCACAGTTCAAAATTTAAGGCAAATGTGGGCATTTGGTCTAGTGGTATGATTCTCGCTTTGGGTGCGAGAGGTCCCGAGTTCGATTCTCGGAATGCCCCATAATTTTTTTACCCCAAACATCCAAAGCTTTTGTCTAAAGTGATTACTAGTGTTGCTTGGCTTACTTTAGATAACACAACTGCACTCCTGCACAACTCCAACCCTCAATCGAACCTTAACATTTTTAGTGTTGCTTGGCTTACTTTAGATAACACAACTGCACTCCTGCACAACTCCAACCCTCAATCGAACCTTAACATTTTTCTGAACTCAATGTTCGAAATATATATAATGTTGTTAGCTTGGAAAAGCCATAGAGGTATTGATATCTCTTCACAAATTTAATATCTAATGTCCAAGTTGTAGAAATACGAAAGCAACAGAGTGTCACGTATATGATAAAGTCAGTGTTAAGCAGGATGAAGGAGTGGGCGTTGAGATATTGAGCCTAACCACGTGTAGTTTTGATGATGAACAAATATTGTTGCATCTAACATTTGAATGTAGGAGCTTATGGAAATCAAATAAAGCACCCAATGGATTAGTGATGAGCAAACAAGACCATGAACCAAATGTAGAGCAAGACAATGAGCTTGAAGACTCAAGAATGTTTCAATGGACTTCATTGTGCTATTTATTTTGATGTGTTTTTCATTATTTTGTCTTAGCTTGTTCAAGCATTGTTATAAGCTCACATACACATATGATCACTTCAAAAATGATTTAAAATGATTTAAAAATATTTAAAGATATTTCAAAAGGCTTTTAACTTAGTAAACTATGTATCAGGCAGATAGTCGACTACTCTTACTATAAGAGTCGACTACTTTCTGTCGGATTTCATGTCCCATGAAGTAGTTGACTACAGTTGTTCTGATAGTCGACTACAGTTGTCTGAGTACGACTACACTGTAGTCGACTACCAGTTGAACTGTAGTCGACTACCGGCAGACCAACAGACATAGCACACATTTCGCGATTTACAAAAAGCTGGCTTTTCATTCGTTGGAGCGATTTTCCACCCATATATATACTGCATTTACTAAGGCTTTGAGCATAAATTTAATGAGCAAAAATTAAGTTTTTAAAGATTTTCTAAAGCTCTCTTAAAAGCCTTCAAGACACTTTCTTTGGCCCATACATTAAAAGATTTCTCAAATTCTTTAGCCAAACTTTTCTTGATCTCCCATATTTTGCGCATTTTGGGTCACGTGGTCACGTCATTTATGACGCGGCCGCGACCTCCTAGATTTTAGGGCCCGAGTGGGCGCCGTCAAGTGGTATTTTTGGGCTATTTGGGAGTTTTTGAAAGACTAGATACATTTCTTTTTCCCCTGCGTGGGGGGAGGCCCTTTTTGCAGACTTTTCAGAGCCTTTTCAGGTGTTAATTTCCTTATTCTCTGCAACTCTGAATTGGTCTTTTTGTTCTATTTTGTCTTTTAGTTTAATAATTGAATAGTGGATTTCTCCATTGATTTCTCTTGTGATTTTTGGGTTATTTGCTATGGAATCTCTGTCATCATCTATTGCAATGAATGCCCTTTCAATGAATTCCATCTTATATAATTGCATAGATTGTGAGTAGTGATTCATCTAGGGCCAATGGATTGAACCCCATTGGATTGAATTTTGGATTGATGATTTATTGTAAGTTGTTGAGTGAAGTTGTTGAGTAATTGAGGATGAGGGGTATGTTAGGATGAGTATTATCAATGTAGATTGGATTCCCCCCTTCGTGGGTAATTAGATTAATTCACGATTGATGTCGAGGTTAATCTAGGGTTTTCGAATACATTGATCGTTACTATCAGATTGCACGATTGACGTCGGTAACCGATTAGAGCCCTCCTAACATAATCCGAATTCTAATCTACGGAAGTGGCGTGGAGAAAGATTGAGGATATTCGTCGGACATAATGTACCTAGTGTGTATCGATGCACGATTGACGTCAGTATCAATACGGGCTAGGTAGGCCTATCATGCGCTACAGAAGTGGGTGGTAGGGTTAATATAAGGGGATATCTTATCATGTGCCACGGAAGTGGGGGGATACACTTTGATTAAACGACCTCTACCAAACCTCAAGAACTCAACAATCAAATAACACTAATCAATCCTAGTTTAATCCAATGGTGGGGATATCCATGTCCTAGAGCTTTTATTGTTGATGTCTTCCTTAGTTTTTATAATTCACGATCTCATACTTGATTGCGTAACTATTAATTTAGAAAGAAACTGATAGCAACAGCTGCCTCCCAGAGGACGGCCCGTATAGCACCACAACTGCACCGTGCGCTTGCGGCTATAAATTTAAAGCTGTCATACGAATGCGAACAGAAGGCAATGGAAGCAAGGGTGCAAGTGAGCACGTTGCCCTTTTATAAACTGAGGAATAGTCAGAGGCAACACCAATCTTCAGATCGAAATGCTATTAGTCATTCGATCCCTACGACGAAACAAATTCCACCAACGACAGATCAGGAAATACCACGTCATCAATGTTGAATCCTGTAGATAGCGAGCTAAACACTAGAGGGTGGTGATTAGTGTTTCTTAAAAATGCAAGCACAAATAAAATTACTCCCTCTAATTTAGCCTAAGTTACTTGATAAAATTACATATTCAAGAACTTAATCAGCACAAAGTGATACTTACAATGAGATAGAGTTATTAGCATAGCGGAAATTAAATATCACAGGTATGCAAGACATTAGAATGAACAGATAATCACAAAACAAACACATCAAGATTTATTCTGGTTCACCCACCGTGGGCTACTCCAGTCCCCAACCTCTTGTTGGGATTTCTCCACTAAACACTCTCACCAATTAGGGCAACCGTGCCTCAACTGAGGGCTTCCAACAATTCACCTAGTTTCTCTTGCTAGGAATTTAAACCACATAGGCTATAACTAGGGTTTCAAATACAACAAATACCTAGCTACACTTGCTAGGGTTTCCAATGCAACAAATCAATACACATCGCCAAGTGAGGACCTTACACTTAAGGCTTTTCTCAACCCAAACAAAAACAACCAACAACTTACCATCACTCAAGTGGGTTTACAATACCTTTCTTGAAGATAAAGAATACAACTCTTTCTCCTATAGCCAATGTAGATGAAGCTTGTGTATTTTGTGAATGGATAAGGAAATCCTTTTTGATCTCAAAAGAATGAAGATTAAAACAAAAGCGATCAAATGAAAACACAATTGAAATCTCAGAGATATCAAGATTAAAACGTGAGGAAATTTCAAATTGTTCAAGGCTAGATGCTTAAAATCTTTAAAGAATTTGACAACAAAAGCCTTGGAAATTTTAGATAGCTAGAAATAGATGGAAGCTTTAGTATTTTTGCTTAAAATTTGATTATTAAGTTAGCCAAAAAATCTAAGCAATTTCCCCTTAAATAGAGCTCAAAAACCGTTGAAAACCATGGGCCAAAAAGCCCTTCCAATGGAAAAATTGATAGCTTTCTGTAAAAGTCAGAGCTGTGTTTTGTCAGCGGTAGTCGACTCCACGTATAGATTTGGTCAACTTCTAGCAGAGCTGAAGTCGACTCCCAACAGTAACAGAGAACAAAAACAGTCATAACAGACACGAACAAACTCCGATTAAGGTGATTCAAGATGCATTGAAAAGCTAGTGAAGTATGCAATCTAATGAGCTAGGAATAAATAAGAAATTTTAAATATAGAAAAACTGACAGAGGTCAGAATGCAGAAAAGTCAACACAAGACAACACTTTCTTTTCCCACAAGAATGTAGTCGACTACTATCAGGGCTGGTCATGAAGACATTGGGGGCTTAGGGCGAGTTAAAAATTTGGTCCCTTTAAATATAATTTTTAAAGGTATTGGGGCCGTCTGCGAGTGCGACTGTGACGAGAAGTAGGTGTGTTGCTAGTCGATTGAGAGAGAAGAAGATGGGGGCCGTCTGCGAGAAGAACGAAACTGTCGCTATGTCGTCTCGGTTTGCGTTTTGCGGCTGCCGAGAAGAAAGAAAACGTTTCTCGAAGAATAGGAACCGTCTCAGAGAATCGAAACGGTTTGTGAAGAGATAACGAACCGACGGAACCGTTTTTCGTATTATTATTAATTTATTATATAATGTATTACTGTATTATATAGCCCACTTATAATTTTTGTGGTATGAACTCATCAGAATAACAAATAGTTCATTAATCATTATTTATTTGTTCGAAAAAGTACGCAACATTTAATTTTTTTTCACCATTGCATCGGCTGAAAGCCCAACACTTGAAAATGGACAAATGGTTCAAGATGCATTCAGATACTGAACCAAGAAATTATATTTCTCAACAGTATCGGTGGACAGACCATACTTTCTAAGACAAATGTTAGCTAAAACCTGTTTAAATAATACAAAATCATTGATTAAAATTACTGAAATTAACATTTACGATCAGTTCTGCCTTCATCTGGTGAACATTATTAGTTGCAGACCTTGATTATAAAATTGTCCCCTGGCCTTGGGCCCTGGGCAGCTGCCCTGGGTGCCCGGGGTTAGGGCCGGGCACGACTACTATAATGAAATTAGTCGGCTATTATGCTGATGCATGGGAAAATAGTTCAAATGAAATAGGAAAATGTTTCAAATAATTTTAAAATATTTTAAAACATTTTATAAATAATTGAAGGGGTTTAAAAACATTGAAATTTTTTTTCCTAAATGTGTAAGCTTTAATAACAAGGCTTCATACACAGATATAGACAAGATAAAAACTTACATCAAAATACATTCGCTTGAAGCTCTTTGGCGTAGATTCATTGAGTTGATGTCCTTGTCTTTTATTCTTGATCTCTTGAAACTTGATGACTTGATTGAATTCCACATTGCTCTTCATTTGACTCAATGTGCCATGACTGAAGTTCTCATCAACAACTTGGCTCCATGAGTCTTTGAGCATGACTTTGAAATTGAATGGGAGCTTCAATTTCCTTAACTATACAACAAGATTTAATTCCATGCTATGGTTTTCTTTAGCTTGAGTTGACCATTGTTGACTTTAAATCATATACTCACAAAACATCTCAAAATATAATTCGTAACATTAATTGTTTGCTTACTCATCAAAACCAACTTAGGGGGTTTGCAATAACCAACAATCAACCTCTCAGGAAACTGATCTATCAGATCAGATTCAACATTTAATGAGAATCAAATAAACCGTCTCCCGATACTTCAATCTCTAAGGCACGATGGCGACCATATAACGCCATCATGAGCGCGTTCCCACTCAGGCTAGTCTAACGAAGCTGTTCGTTTCATATTCCCGAAGCGAGACCAGACAAGGTTAATAACCGCCTCGGTTCAACTTCATCTCCTTGTCTCACCACTCCTGACCTCGCAATGTTAGCTCGGGCCCACAGTG
The DNA here is from genome assembly GCA_030789695.1 of Scilla litardierei. Taxonomy (NCBI): domain Eukaryota; kingdom Viridiplantae; phylum Streptophyta; class Magnoliopsida; order Asparagales; family Asparagaceae; genus Scilla; species Scilla litardierei. Next base: position 25,335,986 of record CM061132.1, on the reverse strand, counting down.
CCTAGCTGAAAAGATGAGGGGTCATTATAGATACCGATTTTTACTTGGTCCTACCATCAGTGGATGTAACGGCCTGTTTTCATCAAGACAAACTATTTACGTATTTGACCAATTTTTCAATTTTTAAACTATTTTATAATGGTTTGTCAGGAGTTTTACTGATTTCAAAAATTTCTTATAAAAATATTTTGAAGTACCAGACTAGTTATGGAGTATTTTAGTAGGTTTGGATTTCATCAAATATCTCTGAATAATCTGATAAAAATTCATTTTCAATTATTACTGTTTTGGCTTAATGAATTTATTTTCTATATAAATATCATCAAAACGATTTCAAACTTTTACAGTAACATTCAATGATCATTTAGGGTTTCCCACATTAATTTCGTAATTTTCGGAAGACGAATCAATAGAGAACCCGTAAACCCACTTCCTAAACGTTTTGGCCCACGACTCGTATTTCCGTAGCTCAAACCGTGAATCGGACTTCGTATTCACGATTCTCGCGACGATACGAACCTGTGGGTATGTTTTCGTAATTTTTCGGACACGTTTGATTTCAGGGACAAAATCGTAATTTTCATGAATTTAACCAATTTCGTTTTTACCATTTACTAATTCTTAATTGTTATAAACGGGCTTCTTGGTGGGCCTACCCGTTAGTGGGTATCCACCCATTATGTAACCCTACCACTATAAATATAGGGCTATGGTCTCCATAGCCGCCAAGTTTACAACACGTTATCAGCACGCTCAAAGCTAAGCCGAACCCCTGCCGACGGACGGACGCGACGGACGGACGCGACGCGAACGGGCTTCCTTCACCGAACGTCGCTAGATCCGGCGGGTAGGATCTAGAGGTAACTTTCTCCCTAGATCTAAAAATTTTGTATATGCGCATATGTGGTGATTTAATTCTTTTTGGCTCAATCGATCAAAAACACCGTTTTTATCGCTAAAAATCACCCTTTTTCAATTAAAAAACAAATTTTTGGAAGAAAAATTGGGTTTTTTCCACTAAAAATCGGATTTTTACCCGTTGGTTTTCCCCAAAAATCACCCAAACCCGAAATAGGGTTCACCCTCGCCCCCCCCGTCGCCGGCAGCGGCGGGGGCCTTCCCGCCGTCGCTGCGGCGGCGGGAACCCCCCTGCCACTACAGGCGGGGATTTCCCCGCCGCCTGCAGCGGCGGGCAACCCCCGCCGCCGCCGGCGGGGACAACCCCGCCGCGGCAGGCGGGGGCTCCCCGCCGCCTGCAGCGGCGGGGCACCCCCGCCGCCGCCGGCGGGGGCACCCCCCGCCGCGGCAGGCGGGGGCTCCCCGCCGCCTGCAGCGGCGGGGCACCCCCGCCGCCGCCGGCGGGGGCAACCCCCGCCGCCTGCACAGGCGGGGCACCCCCGCCGCCAGCGGCGGGGGCAACCCCCACCGCCTGCAGCGACGGGGGCTCCCCGCCGCCTGCAGCGGCGGGGCACCGCCCCGCCGCCTGCAGCGGCGGGGCACCCCCGCCTGCGGCGGCGGGGGTTGCCCGCCGCTGCAGGCGGCGGGGAGCCCCCGCCTGCGGCGGCGGGGGTTGCCCGCCGCTGCAGGCGGCGGGGAGCCCCCGCCTGCGGCGGCGGGGGTTGCCCGCCGCTGCAGGCGGCGGGGAGCCCCCGCCTGCGGCGGCGGGGGTTGCCCCCGCCAGCGCGGCGGGCAACCCCCCCTCCCCGCCGCCTGTTGCGGCAAACGGGCCCGCCCGCCAGTAGCGGGTACGGGCCCGGCGTGCGTACCCCAAAACCCTAACTAGGGTTTCTGACCCAGAAAATTTTTTTTTTCGAATTTTCAAAATTTTTTTCAGATTTAATTGCGATTCTTTTTCGTTATAATCTGGACCAAATTGCATGTGATTTTTACTCATCGCAAATTATATTTGGATTTATGATTTTCTTTAAAAAACGTTTAAAAATTAAGAAGATCCTGCGACCGCTCTGCCGTTAGTCAACTAACCTAACGGTGCATGACGTTGCCTAGTGGTCCAATAATTTTTAAACGGTAGATTTCATTTTCCATTATAAACTGCCTGTGATGAATAAATAAATTGCCTGCGATGTATAAATTGCCTGTGATGATGCCTGCTGCATTATAACTGCCTGCGACGAATGGTTAATATTTGCTGTGGTTTTGGATCGGCTAGTTTATCACCATTTTTATTTTTCATGCATTATTTTCTTTTTGAGAGAAAAATGTAGTGAGGATAATTTTGTAAAATTACAAGCCCGGCGGACGCCTCAAGAAGATGAAGGACTATTCCAGAAGAATAGGGGCCCCACGGGGGTTCCCGAGTTGTACTTTCTTTCTTTTTGGGACTGTAAAGGACTGTAATTATTTATGGTGATTAGCCGATCCACGCAGCAAATATTTATGTCTGATGTGCTTGATTATTTATTTTTCCGCAAAATATCTAATTAATGCTATCTTTTTACATGCTAGAGTGATAAATGGCCAAAATTGCGAGCGTCGATTTCGACGTTTTGGATGCTTCAGGAAAGAATTAACTAAGCTGGCAGCTGGATATAAAATTCCATCTGCGAGCACAGGGATTGAGTCACGCCATCGCCTTAGGCGATAAGGTTTCTGATATAGATAAAGCGAAAGCAATTATCTATATCAGACGCCATATCGATCGGACCCTGAAGGCCGAGTACCTAACGGTGGAAGACTCGTATGAGTTGTGGACCGCCCTCGAGGACAGGTATAAACATCAAAGGGATGTTATCCTACCTCGAGCGCGATATGAATGGGAGAACCTCCGTCTCCAAGACTTCAAGTCTATTGCCGAGTACAACTCGGCACTTTTCAGCATCACCTCACTCCTGAAGTTGTGTGGTGAAAAGGTGACGGAGGAACGCATGTTAGAGAAGACGTATACATCATTCCATGAGAAGGATGTCATACTGATGCAACAGTATCGTGAACGAAAGTTCACAAAATACTCTGAGATTCTCTCATGCCTTCTAATGGCAGAGCAGAATCGTGACCTCCTTCTGGCCACCCACAACTCACGCCCTACCGGCACTGCTCCTGCGCCTGAAGCGCACCACAGCTCCTTCCAGAAGAAAAGGGGCAACTTCAAAGGCAAACCCCAGAAGGGCAAAACCATGAAGAAGCAGGCTCGAGGACCCCCTCCAAGAAACAACCAAGAGGGGAAGAAGAAAAATGTGTGGAAGAGAAAAGACGACGGCCAGACTTCTGCCCCCAGAAAGGACTGGGAAGATAAATGCCACAGGTGTGGCATGACTGGACACTGGTCCAGAAATTGTCGTACTCCACGCCACCTTCAGGAGTTGTACAAAGCAAGCCAGAAGCAAGCTGAGACAAACCTGGCGGTTCAAGAAAACCTGGCACCAATCAGGTTCATCGCCGAGGACTTCTCCAACGATGACCTGCTCGACTGAGGACATTTATCTACTTTATATGCATTGTAGTTTTTTCCTTTTGAGAAACAATTTATTTGCTTATCTCTGGCATGTTTTAGTACTTTTTCAGACATCAACTTAATTTTCGTAGTATATTCCTTTGTGTTTTGCCTTATACTGCGACATTTTTCTAAATAGATGGACTTTAAATGCCTAATGGACAGTGCCTCTACGCACACGATCCTCCAAGACATCTGCTTTTTTCAAAGCATCAATAAATACGATGGCACCGTAAATACGATTTCCGGTCCATCAAGTATCATTGAAGGATCAGGGGAAGCACATTTTATGCTCCCCAATAATACAAAACTACTTATAAGAGATGCCCTTCTCTCCCCTAGCTCGCATAGAAACCTGTTAAGCTTTAAAGATATCCGCTTAAACGGATACCACCTAGAAACGGTGAGCAAAGGAAACAGTGAATACCTTGATGTAACGTTCCATAAAAACGGTGCTAAAAACACCGTCGAACGTTTCGAGGGACTCCCGTCGGGTCTCTACCACACAAGGATCAGAGCAATGGAAGCAAACACATTGGAGCACCAGAAGTGCCAAAATCAACCAGAATTCAAACTCTGGCACGATAGACTTGGACACCCCGGAAGGAATATGATGCGTCGCATCATATCCCAATCACGCGGTATTAATCCGAAAAGCCTGACGCTACTTCGGAAGGGTGCAAATCCTTGTCCCCCTTGTTACAAAGGGAAATTGATTACGAGACCATCCACCCTGAAAGTAGACTCTGAGTCTCCGAGCTTCCTAGAGAGAATACATGGCGACATTTGCGGGCCTATTCACCCCGCAAGTGGACCATTTCGGTACTACATGGTAATAATTGACGCATCTTCAAAATGGTCATATGTGTGCCTCTTGTCCACCCGCAACGTAGCCTTTGCAAAGCTACTTGCACAAATTATAAAATTGCGGGCACATTTCCCAGACAACCAGATCAAGAAATTGCATCTGGACAATGCTGGGGAATTCACCTCACAAGTCTTCCTAGACTACTGCCAAGCAACCGGCATAGAAGTTGAACATCCTGTAGCTCATGTTCACACCCAGAACGGGTTAGCCGAATCTCTCATAAAGAGACTACAATGGATCGCTAGACCATTGTTAATGCAATGCCAGTTGCCGGTTTGTGCATGGGGACATGCCATACTGCACGCTGCATCGCTGATAAGATTACGACCGTCAGGTAGTCAATCTTATTCTCCGATGCAACTCGCATATGGGAACCCGCCCGATATCTCTCACTTGAGGATATTCGGATGTGCTGTCTATGTCCCCATAGCACCACCGCAGAGGACCAAGATGGGTCCTCAACGGCGCCTTGGTATCTATATTGGTTTCGACTCACCATCGATCATTAGATACCTCGAACCCCTTACAGGGGACGCCTTTAAAGCGCGTCTAGCAGATTGTGAGTTTGATGAAAGCATTTTTCCAAAACTAGGCATTAACACACAGAAGCCAGAAGCTTCAAAGACCATTACATGGGACACAAAGACCTTATCCCATTTTGATCCGCGCACAAATCAATGTGAAGAAGAGATCCTGAAGATCCTTCAAATTCAGAACACAGTTCACATTTTACCTGATAAATTCACTGACAACCAGAAGATTGTCAGATCACACGTCCCTGCTGCAAATACGCCAGCTAGGATTGACATACCCAAAGAGGGATGCAATCCACCTGCAGCAGAAGCGGCCGTACCTCAACAAAAAAGAGGACAACCCCCAGGCTCCAAAGATAAGAATCCTCGAAAGAGGAAAAATCCTGGAGCAACAATAACGATACCACCACAAGATGCTGAGCTCAGCCCAGCTACCTCTCCACTCCTACCAACCCCTGAAGAGGAAAATATAGGAGAAATCTCATTAAACTATGTACGTACCGGGGAGGTACTGGACAGAAAAAGCACAATCATCGATGATAACTTCGCGCTCATTATTGCCACTCACGTCACTGAATACGACGATGAGACCGATCCACGCTCTCTAGCAGAATGTAAACGTAGAGAGGATTGGCCAAAGTGGAACGAGGCAATAGGAGTAGAGCTGGACTCACTCTCGAAGCGCAAAGTTTTTGGACCTGTAGTCCTAACACCAAAAGGTGTTAAACCTGTGGGATATAAATGGGTATTCGTGAGAAAAAGAAACGAGAATAATGAGATCGTGCGCTATAAAGCGCGCCTTGTTGCACAAGGTTTTTCCCAACGACCAGGAATAGACTATGACGATACCTATTCCCCGGTCATGGACGCGATCACTTTCCGTTTCATTATCGGCCTATCCACGAAGGAAGGTCTGGATATGCAGCTCATGGACGTTGTGACTGCATACCTATACAGAAATATAGATAAGGACATCTATATGAAAATCCCAGACGGATACAAACTACCGACAAAAATGACAGAAAGACCTCGGGACGTCTATTCCGTCAAACTCCAAAGATCACTGTATGGTCTCAAACAGTCAGGTAGAATGTGGTACAACAGACTGAGTGAATTCCTAGTGCAACAAGGATTCACAACAAATGAAGTCTGCCCTTGCATCTTCATATGAGCAAAGGGAACATGATTCGTAATTATAGCCGTCTACGTAGACGACTTGAACATCATCGGATCTCCCGCAGAGATAGATGAGATATCCAAAAGCCTCACACAGACTTTTGAGATGAAAGACCTCGGCAAAACGAAGTTTTGCCTAGGACTACAAATTGAACATTTAAGCGGAGGAATCCTGTTGCACCAATCGACATATACAAAGAAAGTGCTGAAGAACTTTCTTATGGACAAATGTCATCCGCTTAGCACACCAATGGTCGTCAGATCATTGGATGTTGAAACAGACCCCTTCCGACCGCTGGAAGAGGGGGAGGAAACACTGGGCCCTGAAGTACCCTACCTAAGTGCAATTGGAGCACTCCTATACCTGGCAAACTGCACGCGTCCCGATATAGCGTTCGCAGTAAATCTACTAGCCAGATACAGTTCAGCGCCCTCAAAGCGCCACTGGAACGGAGTGAAACAACTTCTGCGCTACCTCCAAGGGTCTGTAGATATGGGACTATACTTCAAGAAAGGTGTATCCACCGACCTGGTCGGTTACGCAGATGCGGGATACAGGTCCGACCCACATACCGCAAAGTCCCAGACCGGTTTCGTATTCACATACGGTGGGACGGCCATCTCATGGAGATCCGTGAAGCAGACATCCACAGCGACCTCATCCAACCACTCCGAGCTCATCGCGATCCACGAAGCTAGCAGAGAATGCTTCTGGCTTCGATCAGTCATCAACCACATCCTCAAGACCACCGGCTTGAAGACGGGAGATCTTGGACCTACCACCATGTACGAAGACAATGCTGCCTGCATCGCTCAACTACGAGGTGGCTACATCAAAGGTGACAGGACGAAGCACATTTCCCCCAAGCTCTTCTGGACGCATGAACAGCAAGTGGATAACCAGATCGACATCCAGCAGATCCAGTCCTGCGACAACCTGGCTGACCTATTCACTAAAGCTTTGCCTCGCAGTACCTTTAGAAAACTTGTACTAGGAATTGGGATGAGACAACTGAGAGATGTACAAGCCTGAAGCTTGTACTTATCAGGGGGAGTTAACGTAGTGCTGTACTCTTTTTCCTTGACTGTTGGTTTTTCCCACTGGGTTTTCCACAGTCAAAGGTTTTAACGAGGCAGCCACATTAACTCAGGATCCAGAAGTATCCACCACTGATGTTATCCATCGATCAGGGGAAGTTACAGAGACTTGTACTCTTTTCCCTTAGCCACTGGTTTTTCCCACTGGGTTTTCCTTGGCAAAGGTTTTAATGAGGCAAGCACTCTTAAACTTAGAGATCCAGAAGTATCTCCAACCCCATGATCAAATAAGCTTCATGAAGCCTGAAGCGTTCACCATGGCTTACAACAATGGATGGATAAGGGGAAGTGTTATAAACGGGCTTCTTGGTGGGCCTACCCGTTAGTGGGTATCCACCCATTATGTAACCCTACCACTATAAATATAGGGCTATGGTCTCCATAGCCGCCAAGTTTACAACATTAATTATGTTTTAACCTAATTAATTATATTAACTAACCCCTACCTGTAAGCACGAGGTTCATGCATCACCCAATTTCTTTCGTTAGTCAACACTCTTACCCACCATCATTAATTATTACTATTCTAATTAAGAGCTACTAGTATTTTAATAATATATTTATATTATAAAAACCCCTGTTATATTCCAATCTCCCTCAACTTCACTAAACTCAGGTAACCCATCACCATGGCCTTCCCCTCAGCCCAGAACTCCGAGCATCCCTCACCCTCTCTCTCCTCTTCATGCGAGAGGCCGAACCCAACTCAACCCCCCAAAGCTCATTCTGTTCCCTACAATGCACCGCCCTCTCCCCTCACCGCAGTCTCCCGCTTCCTCCGCCTAGCCTCCGCCACCAACGGTCGTCGCCAACGTCTCCCGAGCAGCCAGCGCTACCAGCACTGCACCTCCCCGGCTCCTCCGTCTGCTGCCTTGCCATCGCTCGAGAGCCCCACCACGCTCTCCTCCTTTCTTTGATGCCCTCTTCCTTCGCTTAATTAGTAGATATACTTTATCTTTCCATAATTGGTTCTGATTATATTCATATCAACCTGATTATCAACTGAGGTTCCAAATTTATTTTTTTTATATCACAGGTGGTTCTCCTAGTGCTAGAGGTGCATGCGTCTATTGCCAAGATGCTTCACATTTCCGCCAACTTCTTGAGCACCAAGCGCTTTCATGCCACCGACAACCTCGCGCCTGCGTCACCCCGACCCCCTTTGCTGACCCATGGCCGGCGTTCCCCACGCCGCCCAGCACGCGCACACTGAAGCCAACGAAAACAAAAGAAAAAGAACATCAGCTCACCCGCAGGGTGAAATAAAAACAACGGCCTTAGGTAATCAAAAAATAATATATTATTATTATATACCTTTATATTTAATATAAGAATAGTGTCATTTTTGACATTAGTGCCAGAGTAATGAACGGATACCACCAGAAGATCAGTGCCTTCGTCACGAACACATAGGCACTGGTTTCGTTGGAATCAGGCAAGTATATCTCCCGTAATAAATTTTTAAAGCTATCCGATTCATCCTAATGAATTATTTCATCCGGATTTTACATAAACTTAGGTGTGATACAATTGTCTATAAATATACTAGTTAAGACGAACATTTTGACATATCACATGAAAATTTCTGACAGGTATATATTTTTAAATAAATTGTTGAACATTACGATAGTTATTTTGTAATTTAGAAATTAGTTTTTAATTCATTATAATTTCTAAAAAAATCATTTTAAAGCTTTTAAAACCTATTAAAAATACATATGAGCTTCAAAAAAATTATTTCCTTCCTAGATAAAATTATTTTACTCCCATCTAACCTATCCAAAAATTGTTAGCGAGCGTTTTGACTTGGTTTAAGCGACTATAAAAATACAAACACGTTAAGAAAAATAGATAGAAAATAGTGTACTCTTTAATCGGCCATTTCTTGTGTTTGCAGGTACCAATTCTCATGCACCAGCTTCCTTGGAAGTTATAGCTCCAACATCGCCTTTCTACGACGATACCAATAGTGTAAGTCACTCTAATTCTAACATTTGAAATCTGGATAATGTACTCGTATGGACTTAGGACATGTCATCTAGTCTCAGAACAGTTATTGACCTGAATAAATGTCTAGAGACCTAATTAACTAGAGAACTAATCAATAGTGGAATAACCAGAGGACTAAATTGAGATAGTGCACTTTTATGGAATTAAACATCATAGTTGTTGGTATTCAAAGCATTGCTGAGGACTGAATTGAGATAGTGCACTTTTATGGAATTAGATATCATAGTTGTTGGACTTCAAAGCATTGCTCAGGACTAATATTCTCTGTTGAGGCTTCTGCCTTGACTTTTCAGCAAGTAAATACCACACATTTATGTATTTGTTGTACTCATTGATGGATGTATTGTTGTACCCATTGTTGGATGTACGAAATGATGAGCCTATGAGGCCATACTGATACGGATATGGATACAGATACGGATACGAATACAGATACGGTTATAATTGTGAAATGTGATACAACATGGGTTATGGGGTAGTCTTGAGCTACGCAGTGTGCGGGAGTGACCGGGTCCACCCATATTAGTTAAGTTGTACCATCACCCTAAGGGGAATGGTAGGTAGATATTCCACGAGTTGCTCCGTGGGATGGGTGCACTTCTGGTTGCATATCATACACTCGAGCTAAGACTGTTGCACTAGCTGATTGATACAGGGCCCATGAGGCCATATTGATACGAACACTGATGTGAACATTGGACTATAATAATACACGGGATACGGGGTAGTCTTGAGCTATGAAGTGTGCGGGAGTGACCGGGTCCACCCTTATTAGTTAAGCTGTACCATCACCCTGCAGGAATGGTAGGTAGATATCTCACGAGTTGCTCCGTGGGATGGGTGCACTTCTGGTTGCATATCGTACACTCGAGCCAAGGCTGATGCACTAGTTTGATTTGCTGTATTGTGCTCATGGTTGTTTGTATTGTCGGAACACACTATTGGGCCTTCAGGCATTTACGGAGCACAATTACGGAGCACACTATTGGGCCCTTGCGGCATTTAAGACTGATGCACTAGTTTGATTGATGTTGCACTAATTGATAATTGATTGATACCATTGCTTCAGTCACGACTACTACTATTCTACGGACTAAGTCGAGACTACTCGAACGTGATAGAACGGTTTAATAATAAGCGGTCTTGAATTACGACTGAATCAGTGTCTAGAAAGGAAATGGGAAGGGGGTTGGTCAACCAATGGACTTGTTCCTGCGGTCTTTGAAGTGACCTGTGCCTTCAAGCTCTGACTGACTGGCTGATTTGGAAGTTAAGTTAGACTTCTTATTATTAGGCCATCCTACACTATTAGATAGTCAAGCGACGCTCATCTTTTCTTAAGTATTACTAGGTATATCTATTGCCATCCCATTACAGATTGGTCAAAACATTGTTAACCTGATTGTCTTACTATTGACATTCCATTGGTCAAAATATTATTGCTACCCTATGCCATGTCACAATTATCACTCTTACACTTACACAGTCACCTTTACGTACAGCCACTAGTACCTTACTTATCGCTCTTACATACCTGTCTGTTCTTACCTTACTTTTTGCACCAGTATGACCATCTTTTGTTTACTATAGTCTGTTCCATACTTTTGCACCACTTTATTTCTATTGCTAGAATTGTTGTGACTTACCTACGGTTTCATCTCTGTGGCACCGCAGACGACGTACATATGGAGGCAGATGCTCTAGAGTTAATAGCGCCAAAATTTGACCATGAGTCTGCAGCTTTCAGAGTTGTTTTCAATTATATTTACTTTCCTTCATGTACGATTGTTGGACCATTTTTGTACAATATGGATGTAATAATTGGACACTATTTGAATATTTTGTACATCTCTGCATCGTGGCTATTTTATTTTCACTGGTTAACTGCAGGACCTGCGCAAATATCAAAAAAGTAACGGGCCCGGGAAAACGGGTTGTTACAGTGGAGGCTCGGCCCCAAAGTGTCAGATGTGGCCTATTACCGGGAATCTCTTAGCCTAGCTCGAGGGTTAGATCGACTTGATCCATGCTCAGCTTAGGTCAACATACATCATTGGAGATGATCTCACCTACCGAGGTCGGTCTTCCCAGCCTCTAGACCCAAGCACCAGCTTTCTCGCTTAGCTCAGCCCACAACATTCACGTGGTGCAATCTCAGTCAGACGATTCATACCCTATTCGGACCTGTCTATAACGTACATGATGGGCCAATACCATCAGAGGGGCATGTGTTTCCTTCTGCTAGGAGGGCGCGTAGCCAGCTTTATCAGGAAGCAATTACGTCGGGTACGTCTCTGGGTCCTGCCAAACCCTAGACAGGTTAGTTGCTAAAGGCATGGGGGCTTGCTGACCTGGCAGGGCCATTCCCCCAATTCTATAAATAGAGGAAACCCCTGACTCTATCAGGTACACTGAATTTCTCTAACTCAAACCTTAGCATCTCCATCTCTCAAAAACCCTATCGATGGCTACCTCTAGCCGGCTCCCCTCATTCCTTCGCTTGACACTAACGTAAGCATCGGAGGCTGATCAGCGGGCCACCCCCTCCGGTGAGGCTGGCGAGTTTTCTATCTGTTTCAGGTGATTGCGAAGGACCTGCCCCCCCTCAGCCATGTGAAACTGCCCTGTCCGGGCTCTCTGTTACCGGATTGTCCCCGTGGCCTGACTTGGGCCCATCGAGAATTCGTGCATCAACAAACACAATTTTAAGCTCAAATAGATAAATTAACCTCAAATTGGTTAGGTAAGGGCTCACTCAAACTTGTTCATTTATCAGCTCAAGCATAAAATTGAGTTAGGAAATGGGGAAGGAAATGTGCTCTATTCGGTTCACTTATCAAGCCAATGAGGCTTGATGCTTCAATGTCTCACTGATTAACATGGTGGGTTGGGAAAGGAGATGTCTTTGGTTCAATATTGGGGGTATTGTCATTGCTCAAAAAGAAAAGAAAAGAAAAGATAAGATAAGAAAAATATAAGATAAGAACAAACATGAACATAACAGGGATCGGCTCGGCTAAAAATCGAGCTCGATTAGAGCTTGATATGTTAAATTATGAAGTGGAATATTATACGGCCCAAAAGTTTGGATGCAGAAATAATTTTTGGAGAAATAAAGATTTTAAATAAACCGTGCCCCAGGGCACGGGTTATGACTAGTCTATATTATATTTGACAACTGTTTTAGAATCCTAAAGCTGACTAGGACAAGATAAAGAGTGGCTGAGATTTGATCTTGGGGAATGGAAGGTTGAGATGAGTTTTTGAGAAAGTTTTGAGTGGGAATCTTTTTGGTTGGAAAACTCAATATTTTGAAATTTGTATGGAAAAAACGTAACCGACCCTCTTGAAGGGAATTGGGCGGTCCCTTAGGGCACAAAAACTCTAGTCCCGTCCTAAGTCGGACGGAACATAGACAAAAAAAACATTTGCAGCGGAAGAAAAACTAGTTAATCTAAATTAACATGCAGTTAAAACATTTTTAACTTAGCCCTAAGGTCCAAGACCCTATGCCAAGATCTATGCCGACTTGGGATGGATCTGACCATCCCAAGAAGGATCTAGCCTACTGCGATTAAACTAAACTAATGCTAATAAAATACTTTAACCACATACCCAGAATCTCAGCCCTGGAGCAGGCGAGATGTTCCGCGCCGTCTTCCGAGCTGCTCCCGTCCCACGCCGAGCCGCTCCTTGAACCGCTCCCCGAACCGCTCCTCGAACCGCTCCGCATCCCGAGGCGATCAATCCCCATGCCGTCGAGCCAACCACGCACTGAAGAAAGTTTCACGCGAGTGAAATCCCAGCCTAGATTTCGGATCCAGAATCCGAACTCCTTCGTGGCTTTGCCAGAGCACTCAGGAGTAAGGAAGAAATTTAGGGAGAAGAGAAATATTAATTTAAGCCTAGATCCGAGCGTGCTCCAACATTTACGAGAGCCGCTCAGATCTAGAGCTTGGGACGAGTTTTGAGAAAGGGGGGAGACCCCTATTTATATAGGCGGTGGACTCTCCCCTTTTCTCAAAATCCGATGTGGGACTAAATAATGAGTTAATTAAAATCAAGTTAGTTTGCACTTCACAAAGTGCAAACTTCCGAGAATTTTAACTCACTCACCGTTGAGCTTCAAAATTGATACAGCCTATCAATACGACAAGCGTTCAACGGTGAACGCATAGGAAAAAACCGTTCGTCAATCGGAGTTCGTTTGACCCTCCAATTGAGTGTCCAAAGATCAGCCCTAGGCTAGTTTTTCGCAAAAAAACTGAGCCGTCAAAAACTGCCCATTAAACCTAGGGTTCCACACCCAAAGGTGGGACCCACAAAGCCTGCCCAGGCCTGGACCTGGGTGCAGCCCAGGCCTGGACCTGGGCGCTGCCCAGGCCTGGACCTGGGCGCTGCCCAGGCGCCTGGGCCTGGCGCCCAGGGCGCCTGGGCCTGGCGCCCTGGCGCCCAGCGCCCAGGGGCCCAGGCGGGTGCCTGGGCCCAGGCCCAGGCGCCCAGCGCCTGGGCCTGTGCCCAGGTGCCTGGGCGCCCAGGCCTGGGCGCCCAGGCCCTTGTTTGGGCCTGGCGCCCAGGTCTGGGCAGCCTGGGTCTGGGCAGCAGGTCAGACCAGGTCCAGAGTGGGCTGGTCTGCCTGGTCTGACCTGATCTGACCCTTTGGACTGTTTTGGGTATAACTTGATCATCTGGCGTCCGATTTGGACGCCGTTCAAACCTGGGTCTAGACCGGAATATTTCCGTCTTACCCGTGAACTTTTTCTTGCATTTATATTATTAAATATTGTATTAAACAATTTAATACACATTTAATCGCTTTTGCATCAAATGCAAAATAGTCCCTTTCTAGGCTTAAATTACCATATTGCATCAAATGCAATTATCTCATCCCTTGCATCAAAAATGCAATTATTCTCCCTAACTAATTTCTACCTATTACTAGACGAAGCGTTGCACTCTGTGTGAGACCCTACAGCCTGACCCTTACAACAGGTTGGGCTCGAAGCCCTATACGGCAGTGACCACGAGCAGTGGTTGCCGTCCCTGCTTCAGGAATCATCATTATGTGGTTAACTCATTGACATGAGTATTGTCGGGACCACCTGACTGTTTCCGTGATGAGTTCTGCAGTTATAGTCTCTTCGTCTAAATTGTGTCGTGTAGATCAAGTCTGGGGTACGGTTAAACTGTTGCCTCGTCTCAAATGATGTGAGAACTACTCCCAAGCGCAGGAGATCGTGCAAGTAATATCCTGGTGAGTCCAGGTATCGAATCCGCGAGACAACTGACCTGCAAAACTACGAACGTCAATCTGAAAAGAGTAATAGTACGATGTTAGCCAACCACCTATCAAACACAAAGATATAGGATCAAGATTATCAAATAGTAAAAGAAAACGATATTTACGGTGACTTGGAGAGGGATACAAGCATGTGGAGTATGTGTTGGGTTTGATTTCGTTAGGGTGTGCACAATCAATGAATATCAATACCTTTTCTATAACTCAACGTTTCGTCCGGTCAGGGCATGAGAACGTCGGAAAGTATGGCGATCAAGCGTATGAAAACGTGCCAAAGAATTATACAATTAAAATAGGGCGAAAAGATATAGAAAACAACGAATGCGACACCCTAACTACGTCAACTCCAACACATATGAGATGGATGTGCTACGGTTGTGATTTCATTAGGAGTTAATAATCGCTGAAATATCATGTCTTTTATATAGCTCAACACTTCGTCCGATCAGGGCACGAAGGCGTCGGAAGATGAAACGATGAAAACTAGTCAAAGTGGCCGTATACGCATCACTAGCAACATTGATTTCATTAAACGATAAAAGCAATAATAAGTTCAGATTAGTGAACATGAATTGGCTAGCCTTGTCAGGGCCTAGCCATACGGGAAGTAAATAATATCGACAACAAGCAAATACCCATCAAATACGTTGTAAAAATCAATGTTACTAGTGATTTTGACATGAAAATAGGGCTAAAGACATGAAATTCATCAACTAAATACTCCTAATTACAGCACAACCATAGCACAAGGAGATTAGCCACGCATGGTGCAATAAAAATCAGATTTGATAGCCAAATACATCGTTATAATAGCCAAAATACGATAAAATACACCAAATACGGGGTATAAGTTCAAGAGTTTATCACCAAATCTCCACTTTAGAACCCAAAAATCCTTTAGAATAGGAAGAATAGCCTCTGGAATTTTTGATAATTTTCCCCTGGAGAAATACGCACAGTAGCCGCTCCAAAAGTCCCAAAATACGCCAGAATCCCCAACCCTAGGCCAAAATACGCTTTTATATACACATTGTGGGTTTTTTAAGTCGTTAACAGGTAAAGACCCGCTTAAATCCGCTTGGCTTTCGAACCAAACCCGCGATCATCGTCGCTGCACATCTGGACCGTTGGATGTTTGCGGGATTAAACGTGGGTGTGCCACGTGTCACGCTTAGTCACGCCCGCCCGCTTCGCTGGCTTCGATCCGAATACAACTCGGATTGCTCCCTGGCCGTTGGATGGGGGATCGAACGGCCGTAGATTGGCCACATCGCCGCTAAATCTCGCTGCATCCGAGCTCTGCGTGGGGATGTACAAGCCGTTGGATTCGCGCGCGACGGCTCCGATCAAGCCACGTCGCACGCGCTCTGTAGGCGCTCGAGGATCGTCGGATCACGATCCGACGGTGTATAAAAGGCCACGTCGCCCACTCTTATAAACGCTGCTGATGAATTCGATTTGGAATCGTAGCGACCGTTGGATCTTGATCCAACGGTCCACATCGCTCCCGATAACCCACTGCTGATGCCGTTGGATCGAGATCCAACGGATGAGAGATTTTACAAGCTCCGAAAATCTTGATCCGTTCGATTGAGCGGGAAGCGAGGGGATCACGCCACGTGGCAGCTCCTGATTGGTCAGCGGCCGTATTTCGCGTATTTTGAGCGTATTTCTTCATTAAAATGGTATTCTGCATTCAAAAATACACAGTAATTAGCACAGATCTCTGAAAAATACAAATAAATAGTCGTTGGAATCGTGAGATCGATACGATGCTAGAAAAAATATAAAAAAGCAGAAATACTCAATAAAATTCATGTTTTGTGCACAAATTAGGTGTTTTCTCTAATAACTGATGATGTACAAAATACGAATGTATTAGAGAACAATTAAGCATCATATGTGCACAAAATAGGACTAATTAGGGGGTTAAATACACAATATTCACTCCGAATCAACTGTCAACCCCAATAACTTGACTCCGGTTAGTTTCGATCAATCTTTAGTCAATAAATGTTGGACTTCTTCCAACATACTCTGCGCAGAGTTTTTACTAAAGACCAAACTAACTCTACGACACTAACTCCCATTGACCGGGAGAGAAGAATCCTCTCTTGGTCATTACTCGCCTCGTACGTTTCAAGTGACACCCAATCAAAAGACCTTTCGACAGGCATTGCCTCGAAGCTAGGTCAGTTGATATAAGTGGCACAGTTCACGCACAGGTTTGTCAAAATGACCTCAAGTCAAAAGACCAACTATCCTATCATCACTCAGAGTTATCACTGACAGATTGGTCAATATAACCATATGATAACTCTAGTGGATCGTTCAGTGAACTCATTCTAATGAGCACCTGTGTCTCGTCTTTGACTTCGCCAAGTCAAGCGATCATGAGATCATCGCCACCGCTAAACGGTGAAGACTAAGACACAATGGTCTATCCAATGTTTCGATATCCTTGTCTCGGAACATCTACGACCACGAACCATTTTAGACTTATGCTACAGACGGTCAAACGTTTCTCCATGATCGAGATACTCATATCGATACCCGTTTGACCTTGCATAAAGTCTCAGGACTTTACCTAAGTTGATATCTAATGTTAATTACATTACAATATAACTTAGATAAATTATTACCAAACAGCTTACTGTTATTTCGAACAAGATGTTTGTGCTATTCACACAGGAATAAATGGCCTCGAGGGCATAATATTCCTACATCTCCCACTTGCACTCAGGCCCATTTATCTCGATATCTAATATCGTTTTTACACGTAAGTTTTCCCGACTTCATGTGGTAGAGCCTTCGTGAGTGGATCTGCTAAAACCGTCTACACTATAGACTTAAGAGGTTTTTATGTTTATATTAGACCAACCATTTGAATCTTATTCAAATAATTCAATTGGTCTATCGGAATCTATAATATTTTATTTCCCTGGATCTTATCCAGTTCATCGTACCTTACGATAATCATTTAAATTTGTTAATGGTCATTTTAAATGGCTCATATCTATTCTTGATAAAGCATCAAACCTTTTGATTACTTTGTCAAAATGTATGTTCCAACCCTTTGATGATTCGCATGTAATTTATACGCTCCCACTGACCTTGAAAACTATCTGGCTAATTCATATAAGTCAGTCTGTCTAAATCATATTTAGAAAAACGAACTTATAAGTGAATGCTCCAATTTTCATGGTCAACTTAAGCGTTTTACATCGGCTTTGGTCCGAGTAGATCTGTACACAGCTGTTGGCGAAACCGGTTTCATCATAATCCGTCTTATAGGAATTAGGATGAAAAACCGTTCTCGACCAACATGATTGTACTTCACTATTTTCTTTCTGCACCAACCTTTCAACTTAAAGATTTACTTGCAGTAAGTGAGGAAACATTTTCCTTGGGTACGTAAACTAAATTCTCAAATTTATTTATGCACACGGACCTTCATCAAGTTTTAAATCGGAGTTACTACTCCGAATTTCATCCTAGAAGTTGACTAAGTCATCATCAGTTATGATGTCTAACTCGACAATCCGTCTCACGAGATTCGAGTAATTATACAACTTCCTTACGATTGATTTATTGAATATATTATTGATAATGTCCTCATAAAACTTTATCAAAACCTAGGCATTACTATCTGGGACTTAACCCAGAGGGAGGACTTAACTCAGAGTCACTTACAATGGATCACATTAAATCTAATTAAGTGTGATTCATACCTTTTAACACACCGATGTGTTAACAGACTTGATCTGAGAGAAAATCACATTTTCTTTTAATTACACAAGATTTTATGTAGCTAAGTATTTGATCATTCGATCTAATCGAATCAGTTTAAATACTTTCGTCATTTCGTTCTTTATTTTATCAGACTTGCGTTTCATCAAGAACACATGTCTTAGTAAAATATACGAATAACTTATTTTGTTAAAAATAGACTCGGGTACACCAGTATGTACGAGACTGAGTTCGACAACTCATTCTCCTACTGTCTTACAGATGGGTTTCGGCCTTTGTATCTAAGATGCTAAGACTCACAAGTGTCCATAGACTTCATAATATGAGAGGTCAGACCTCTCTTTATGTGACTTGTGTAGCTTAATCTCTTGATACGGCCTAGTCTAATTTTACCATATAAGTTTGCTACTATCTTGTGTATTTATATATTAACATTTAATATATATATAGTTATTTACAAATTACTTAACACAAAACATTACTTCAGAAGCAATGTGACGACATTCGTTAAAATGTGTTAAACGTCTTTTGTATAACAATTTATTCCGAAATGTGACATCAAAATATGTCACGTTTTCATTTCCTCCTACTTATGCCTCTACTAATGATAAATTAAACTAACTTTCTCAATTGACTTTCCGAAGTGCCTTCTTCCTTTTCTAAATCACATTTAGATATCAACATAAATAAATAGCTACGCAAGCAACTTATGTATCCAAACGCTTGAGCTTTGCAATCTTGAGTGTAGCTCAAGAAGTTGCTTGTCTCAAGATCCGGTTGGGATACATAGTCTTGCATCGCTCATGCACTCGTATTCGACTCAAACGGTTTGATCGAATTTTCGAACTTTGCGGATCAAAATTGTTTGTCCATACAACCTTGAGGGTAGCTCGACAAGTTGTATGGAGAAACTTACTTTGAATGTCCTATATGTTCAAGCTGCCTCATATAGAGACGAGTGACATGTAGCTTTAATTTATTCGTTGGACCCAGAACTTAATGAAATCATATTTCTTAAGGCTGTTCTTTAGAAGGTCATTTAATGTCAATGAGAATATAGTTTAATTACATCAATTAGAATTTAACTCGATATTCAATTAATCAACTTTTTGACCAATTAACTTATTAAAATATTATATTTTAATTCCTACGGTAAACATAGTCTTGCCCTAGTTTTAGCATATGTTCAATATTAAATATAGTTAGATTGGCTTTTATCTATCTATATCCTCCCACTATTTTTACGATCGTTTTAAAGCTTAATAACGAACGATTTAATCGAATTAAAAATTAATGGGTAAGAGTTCCAATCACCTTGAGTCTAAACAACCTTGAGTGTAGCTCAACAAGTTGATTGACTCTGCGATCGGAAGATGACTCTTCATCGATCATATCGGATATGACTCTCTTAATCGGTTTTTGCCCCTAGCCATTTGTGATCATGAGTGTGCTCATCCAAATCACAATGTCTAGTCTAGTCGGACCCTTGTTTTCATGTCTAGCCTGACTTGCCCCTCAGCTCGGTGTATGCACGACACGTCGGTTTGGGTCAGGTCTTAGACTACATCTTATGTATTTAAGAAGTTGATTTCTACAAGGTTGCCATGTTACAGCTTGAGTGTATCTCAACAACTATAACGCGGGTCCTATAGTTGCCAACCCCAAAACAAGGAGGGCTACGGCTAATCTTGAAAAAGATCATTAACGTATTTGACTTAGATATAGTCCAGGGTGTCATACAATCATGATTCGCGACATTGCGGTCCAGCGGAACTCAGCCAGGGAATTGACTAAGCCAGGATCACTATCCCTTAAAGGGTGATCCAGAACTCTTAGCCAAGCACATTGACTGGATCATGGTCCATTGAATGAAGCTTGTCATTTTTGTATGTATGCCATAGACTAAACAGCTTTTATTAACAACTAATTAATCCTATCAACTAGTTGAATCCTTAAATTCAAAATTTTAGGATTTGTTTAATAACTTTTATTAAGTCCTTATCAACTATAAGGTTCACGTGCTACCCTAATCGTTATTAGGATTTTAATAAATTTTATTAACAACGCTAGAATCGAAGTCCTTTAATGAAAATTAATTATAACAATTAGAATTGAAAATTCATTTAAAGGACTACCCTAATCAGGAATTAGGTCTTAATATTGTTGTTAATGATTTATTAAAACATAGCATGTCATTAAAATTCAAGTAATAAATTTTAATCATTTTTAATGGCTAATCTAAAGGGTTGTCTTGTGTTATCAAATAAGGGACAAGATTAACATGCCATTAAAATAAAGCTACACTAATTTTATCAACATAAAATGAAAGTGTATATCTATTTAACAATTAAATAAACTAAGTTTATCGCATAAACTATTTTTAGAATTTTAAAATATCTTATAAATTTAAAACATTACTATAAAAATTTTCCATGTTCAAAAATTTATCATATACAATTTTTAAACATCTAAAATATTTTAAACTTATCGCATAAATTTAAAGCCTTAAAATCAATTTTAAAATTTATCACATAAATTTAAAAACACCATTTTAAAATTTCCATGCTTAAAAAAATTTATCATATAAAATTTTTTTTGGGCATCCAAAATAAATTTAAACTTTTAAATATTTAAAATTAGTTTTAAAATTATTACATAAATTTTAAAACGTCATTTTAAAAATTTTCATGTTCAAAAAATTTATCACATAGAATTTTGAACTTCAAAAACATTTTTAAAATTATCTAATAACTTTAAAAAATTTAAAAGTATTTAAAAAGCATTAATAAGTTTAATGAAATCGCAGTACCTAGATCGACTACGCAAACCTAGGCTCTGATACCACTGTAGGGGATTGGCGGTCCCTTAGGGCACAAAAACTCTAGTCCCGTCCTAAGTCGGACGGAACATAGACAAAAAAAACATTTGCAGCGGAAGAAAAACTAGTTAATCTAAATTAACATGCAGTTAAAACATTTTTAACTTAGCCCTAAGGTCCAAGACCCTATGCCAAGATCTATGCAGACTTGGGGTGGATCTGACCATCCCAAGAAGGATCTAGCCTACTGCGATTAAACTAAACTAATGCTAATAAAATACTTTAACCACATACCCGGAATCTCAGCCCTGGAGCAGGCGAGATGTTCCACGCCGTCTTCCGAGCTGCTCCCGTCCCACGCCGAGCCGCTCCTTGAACCGCTCCCCGAACCGCTCCTCGAACCGCTCCGCATCCCGAGGCGATCAATCCCCGTGCTGCCGAGCCAACCACGCGCCGAAGAAAGTTTCACGCGAGTGAAACCCCCGCCTAGATTTCGGATCCAGAATCCGAACTCCTTCGTGGCTTTGCCAGAGCACTCAGGAGTAAGGAAGAAATTTAGGGAGAAGAGAAATATTAATTTAAGCCTAGATCCGAGCGTGCTCCAACATTTACGAGAGCCGCTCAGATCTAGAGCTTGGGACGAGTTTTGAGAAAGAGGGGAGACCCCTATTTATATAGGCGGCGGACTCTCCCCTTTTCTCAAAATCCGATGTGGGACTAAATAATGAGTTAATTAAAATCAAGTTAGTTTGCAATTCACAAAGTGCAAACTTCCGTGAATTTTAACTCACTTATCGTTGAGCTTCAAGATTGATACAGCCTATCAATACGACAAGCGTTCAACGGTGAACGCATAGGAAAAAACCGTTCGTTAATCGGAGTTCGTTTGACCCTCCAATTGAGTGTCCAAAGATCAGCCCTAGGCTAGTTTTTCGCAAAAAACTGAGCCGTCAAAAACTGCCCATTAAACCTAGGGTTCCACACCCAAAGATGGGACCCACAAAGCCTGCCCAGGCCTGAACCTGGGTGCAGCCCAGACCTGGACCTGGGCGCAGCCCAGGCCAGGCCTGGGCGCTGCCCAGGCGCCAGGCCTGGCGCCCTGGCGCCCAGGGCGCCTGGGCCCAGCGCCCAGGGGCCCAGGCGGGCGCCTGGGCCCAGGCGCCCAGGCGGGTGCCTGGGCGCCCAGGCGGGCCCGCCTGGGCCCAGGCCCAGGCGCCCAGCGCCTGGGCCTGTGCCCAGGTGCCTGGGCGCCCAGGCCCTTGTTTGGGCCTGGCGCCCAGGTCTGGGCAGTCTGGGTCTGGTCAGCAGGTCAGACCAGGTCCAGACTGGGCTGGTCTGCCTGGTCTGACCTGATCTGACCCTTTGGACTGTTTTGGGTATAACTTGATCATCTGGCGTCTGATTTGGACGCCGTTCGAACCTGGGTCTAGACCGGAATATTTCCGTCTTACCCGTGAACATTTTCTTGCGTTTATATTATTAAATATTGTATTAAACAATTTAATACACATTTAATCGCTTTTGCATCAAATGCAAAATAGTCCCCTTCTAGGCTTAAATTACCATATTGCATCAAATGCAATTATCACATCCCTTGCATCAAAAATGCAATTATTCTCCCTAACTAATTTCTACCTATTACTAGACGAAGCGTTGCACTCTGTGTGAGACCCTACAGACTGACCCTTACAACAGGTTGGGCTCGAAGCCCTATACGGCAGTGACCACGAGCAGTGGTTGCCGTCCCTGCTTCAGGAATCATCATTATGTGGTTAACTCATTGACATGAGTATTATCGGGACCACCTGACTGTTTCCGTGATGAGTTCCGCAGTTATAGTCTCTTCGTCTAAATTGTTTCGTGTAGATCAAGTCTGGGGTACGGTTAAACTGTCAACCCCAATAACTTGACTCCGGTTAGTTTCGATCAATCTTTAGTCAATAAATGTTGGACTTCTTCCAACATACTCTGCGCAGAGTTTTTACCAAAGACCGAACTAACTCTACGACACTAACTCCCATTGACCGGGAGAGACGAATCCTCTCTTGGTCATTACTCGCCTCGTACGTTTCAAGTGACACCCAATCAAAAGACCTTTCGACAAGCATTGCCTCGAAGCTAGGTCAGTTGATATAAGTGGCACCGTTCACGCACAGGTTTGTCAAAATGACCTCAAGTCAAAAGACCAACTATCCTATCATCACTCAGAGTTATCACTGACAGATTGGTCAATATAACCATATGATAACTCTAGTGGATCGTTCAGTGAACTCATTCTAATGAGCACCTATGTCTCGTCTTCGACTTCGCCAAGTCAAGCGATCATGGGATCATCGCCACCGCTAAACGGTGAAGACTAAGACACAATGGTCTATCCGATGTTTCGATATCCTTGTCTCGGAACATCTACGACCACGAACCATTTTAGACTTATGCTACAGACGGTCAAACGTTTCTCCATGATCGAGATACTCATATCGATACCCGTTTGACCTTGCATAAAGTCTCAGGACTTTACCTAAGTTGATATCTAATGTTAACTACATTACAATATAACTTAGATAAATTATTACCAAACAGCTTACTGTTATTTCGAACAAGATGTTTGTGCTATTCACACAGGAATAAATGGCCTCGAGGGCATAATATTCCTACACCTCTCTTACCTTGGGCGTAGCAAATCTCCGAATAAGAGGAACTTTATAGTAGGGCACAACATTTATATGTGGATTTACGTGGATTTAATGCATTTTGTGGAAAAGAAAGTGCACTTACTGCATTTGCGTTTAATGCATTTGCGTGCATCAGTCACCCTCACACATTTGGACTTAATGCAGCAGAGTAAGTGCACTTGCATTTAATGCATTGGCATGCATTTGTCATGCTCACACATTATCAGCTCGAATGGTCAGGGCAGTTTAATGGTCGCGGGGCCCACCATCAAGGAAGATGTTGCAGAGCGAAATTTGTGGAGCGAAATTTGTGGAGAGCTAATTTGTTGTTCCACACCACATGTGTCAATACAGAATTTGTTGTTCTACACTAATTTGTTGTTCCGCACCGAAGGCGCCTGCGTTGAATTTGTTGTTCCGTGCCGAAGGCGCCTGCGCCTAATTTGTTGTTCCGCACCGAAGGCGCACATGCCTATAAATATTTTTACGCTAATTTGTAGTTCTTTTAAATTTTGATTGTGGAAATAATTTTTTGGGGAATAAAGATTTCGCAGGGGAAAATGTTAAAGGCATTGTGCCTGACCAAAGGTGCCCGCATCAAGGAAGAGGCGCCTAACGGGGGCACGGGTTATGACTACTAATTCAATAAATTATTAATTTAATCCTTATTAAAATTTTAATTAATTTTTTCTAATATCTTATGGACAAACAGTAAAAATTTGTCACTTTTTCCATTCATTTGCGAGTGAACAAAAAATCCTCGTTGAAGAAAATGAGAGAGGGGACAGTGGCGAGGATTCTCGTCGCCGATGATTAGAATGATGATGTGACTGATGACGACAACGTGGTAGACAATCTTGTGCATTGGTTGCGATAAGCTTGGGTAGTGATGGACGACATGCTTGAGAGGCGATGAGCATAGGTGATGGTGGGCAACGAACTGAGAGGTGGGTGGGGGTGGAGGAGGGCAAGGAGAGGCGCCTAACGAGGGCTGGTAAACGTAGAGCTATAATGAGACTAAGTAGTATAATTACAATTTAAAAATACTATGATATTGTGAAGGGTTAAGGGCTAGGAAACCCCTAGCCTCATATATATAGACTTCTTATTGGATACAATGTGGGTGGATGCCCAATACGCCTATTGGGCCCTATCTATAACACTTCCCCTTATCCAACCATCGATGTATACTAAACATATGAATACTGCAGGATCCATAGTGCTTATGAGTATCATAAGGGGTGGATACTTCCAGATCCGAAGTTAGGGATAACTGCCTCGTTAAAATCTTTAGCT
Source organism: Scilla litardierei (assembly GCA_030789695.1). NCBI lineage: Eukaryota > Viridiplantae > Streptophyta > Magnoliopsida > Asparagales > Asparagaceae > Scilla > Scilla litardierei. The sequence goes on along the minus strand of CM061132.1, from coordinate 25,311,015 downwards.
ATGGAAAACCCAGTGGGAAAAACTAATAGCCAAGGAAAAAGAGTACAGTTCTCCATAACTTCCCCTGATTTGTGGAAGTATTTAGGGGTGTATACTTCTGGATCTAGAGTCAATGAGATGGCATCGTTAAAATCTTTAACTATGGAAAACCCAGTGGGAAAAACCAATAGCCAAGAAAAAAAAGTACAACACTACATTTGACTCCCCCTGATCTGTACAAGCGTCAGGCTTATAGATCTCCTAGGCATCTATACATCAATCTCATCTTACAACATTCTGAGAATAAAAACAAAATACAAATCATTACTCATCTATACAAGTATCGCTCATATATGACAGCTACTGAATCTAAGGGAACTCTTCTGAAGAGGTGTGGTCTACAGACTCAGTGGATAGCTCCACGTCTCTAGTCTCTGACCCAGTTATTACTTTATCTGTGAGATACTTCAGTCCGTAGCTATACATACTCTTGATTTGCTTCTTGAATGATGAAATTATCGGAATGGTAGGATTGTTGTTGCCTTAGTAGCATGCTTTGAAAATCTCCAAGAGTTAGGTCATTCATTTGTGGTAGTCATCATGATGATCTGTAACCTGCATCTGCCAATACATTTAACATGGAGTATGATCCTTGACCCTTAGAGGTAGCACAGAAGCTACATATCTTCGGTTCAGTGGTGCGTTGCAAGCGCTACACTGTATCTGGCTAACAGATTTGCTACCAACACTCTCTAGAGGTGCATGCAATTGGCGAGATAAAGGAGTGTACCAAAAACACTCAAGTAAGGCACTTCAGGACCTAGGATATCATTCCTCTCTTCCAACGAATGGAAGGGGTCTTAATGTGCATCTATACAACCAGTAGGTTTATTTGGTGGATTGCAATTGTCCATATTTCTTCATCAACTTCGGGTGTATGAAGTTTAATGTCACATGTTTTTCATCTACGGGATGATAATTTCATCTTTAGGATGATAAGTCATCTTATGGATGATGTTTTCATCTGCTGGATGATTATTCATCTTCTGGATGATGGTTTCATCTACTGGATAATAATTTCATCTTATGGATGATGTTTTCATCTTCTGGATGATTATTCATTTTCTGGATGATAGTTTCATCTTCTGGATGACCATGGATTCATCTTCTGGATGATTATTTATCTTCTAGATGACCATTCATCTTCTGGAGGATAATTCATTTTTTGGATGATGTTTTTATCTTCTGGATGATGTTTTCATCTTCAGGATGATAATTCTGTAAGCCAAGATTTTTGCCTAGTTCTTACACATCATATTTGATGGTTAGGCTTAAACAGATATTTCAGTTTTCTCTTCAGGAGATCCGATAAGATTTGAGTCATTTGAAAATATAATCTCAAATCATTTTCTTTGCTCTTTTTAAAGATGCAAAAGCAACTTTTATCAAAGACAACCTTTTGATAAGGAACTTTCTTGGTTTTCATTTTATATATTTCATAGAATAGATGTCTCAAAATCTATTCAGGTAAGGAAAGAAATTAGGAATAAATCCATAAGGTTATGCTGTCACAACATCCATAGTAGTAAAAACCAAATTTTCCTTTAACCATCGCATGAATTTCGCAAACATAAGCAGTGAGCCTGATGTATCAGTTTTATTTATTTTGTAAATGAGTCAAGCTCATCTTACTTGATTACTTCCTGGTTAAATAAGCCTTTAAGCTATAACATGTTGGTTATAGCATACGATTTTATTTATTTATATTTATGTTTATACAATACTCATTTAGCCCACAGGTTTGATATCTTTTGATAGCAGGACTTCAGATCCAAACACTTCACATTTCATAAGTGAGTCCAGCTCAACTTATTATTGCTTCGTTCCACATTATTGGCCGATCTCTACGTTTTCTTTAGGAAACGGAATGTGGAACGATATTTATAATTATCATTTAAACGGCAAAATGAAATGTGAGTAATTTTTGACAAAAGTGTGTTTTTATCTAAACACCTCCCCATGCACGTACATTATTCAATAATATTTCAATTTATTCCAGGTTCATCTCTTTTAGAGGTTCTGAAAAGGGAGAGGATATGGAGATGTGCTCACTTTCCAGTGGTGGTATTGTTTAAAGGTTTCTAGGAGCTTTTCTCTTTGGAGCCTCGTGGTATGTCCTTTTATTTTAATTTAGGAACATCCACTTCTGCTGTTGGTGGATTGCATCCATTATTTTTGGAATGTCAATCCTAGCTGGATTTTTAACATCATTTTGACAATATTCGGGTTGCCAAAAATTTGTATGAGAACTGTTTAACAGTTTCATAAGTGTGGATCTTCAGGATCTCATCACGAATCATATTATTTGAAATGGTCAACTGAGCTTCAGGCTCAGGGATGATGGTAATAACCATGTTGGACCTAATACTGGGAATTTAAAGAGATTTGAATGTGAAGGATCTTAAAGATCAAATCTTCACTATCGGTTCTGTGATTTCAGTACGTATGCGAAATCAAATAAACACAAAGATTAAACAAAAGAACCAAGCAATGACAACCAAAACTTGGTAACGCAGTTTGGTGCGCACACCTACATATGTAGGGCCAAGCCCAGAAAATTAGATTACTCCACTATAAAAATATCAATGAATACAATCACTAATATCAGATCTTTACTAGGAGAAGCATACTCCACCTCAATACAAACCGCAAAGGGCGATCACAATCAACCCCATGGAGTAATCTTTGCAAGCACCCCTTGCACAACCGACTAGATCAACTCCCTTGATCCCTACATGCGTAGCCGTCGGCCTCCTCCCGGAGTTCTTCAAAACTTTCGTAAAATTTATTGTCCCCAGTAACCAATCTTCGCAACCTTATGTGTAATCCATCTCCCCCTCAATTATGGAGCGGTTAAGGAAGTTTGCTCAATCAAATCAGAGAAGATTGGCCACCCACAATTAACGGAAACCAAGCTAGGGAATAGTTCCGCCAAATCTTCTAAAAATAGCAACAACAATAAGTAGGCGAGATTCTCTCCAACCGAATCAACAATAAAAACGAGAGAATAATAGTTTCCAAAGATATCTCCAGCGATTCCTCAATCACAGCTACCTATACTAGAATAGGTTGAAGATACTATAAAAAGATCTACAACAATCAATCTTCAAAATACTCCCAACCAACAGATCTGCAAGATATTTACTTCATATTGCAAACCAACATCCCCTCAATTTAGCAACTGATTTAGGAAGAGCATTTCAAATATCTCTCATTCAGATATTCCACAATCAATTCAGGAATCCCCGACATTCTAGGCAGCAAATCAGATCTGAATCAGCAAGACAGATCTACAAATCAACACAGTATTTCTACATATGAATCATACTCCGGATCCCGCATGTTGTATATAATGTTGTAACATTATGTTCAACATCTGGTAAAACTTCTCAAAAATAATTCCGATTCTGCAAACTGAGCTCTCCAGCTATAGTGCCACTAATACCAACAAATATCAGCAGAAATTCAACCCTAACAATATCCCGCTTTGGCATTATATGGCACAACCCAAAGCAAGCACCAACCAAGCACTAACTAAGCACATTCTCCCCCTTTGAGCCACAATAAGCCAAAACACATTCCCACCTACTAGAACAACCCGAGCAGTGATCACCTCAGAAGGGACCGCCAAATTATTCAGAAAAAGTATGTCCTCATTGAACTCTAATACTTTTCAGCAAGCCTCACATCTCCAAAAGTAAATTCAGACAAACTCAACCGAGACACATCCCGAGGCTCCTCTGTCTCTCTTATCAGCAAATAAATCCTCAAGCACAGCGGAAATAGAGGAAGAGTATACCTCGCATCTGATAATAGGCTGCAAGAAGGATGGAACAAAATCCAGAGTAGTAGTCAAGCTCTGAGAGTCCGAAAAGTAGCTGGAGAGTTGAAAACATCGACGGTGTTGACAGAGAAGCTTCGGTGATCTGTAAGTCAAAATTTTGAGACATGAATGCAGTGGAGCCCGCGAAGAGGTGAACAAAAATTGGGAACATCAGCCGAAATGGGTGAATAAGCCGTGATAGATGGATCGACGGTGGATTGCCATGCTGGAGAGAGTACATGCAAAAATCCGATGGCACTGGCGGAGGATGAGGAGTGAGCAGAGCGGCGAGATAATACTCTGATAATTCTGGAGGAAGATTCATAAGAAATGGCGCAGGTTGCTCACATAGATTGTTGAGAGGAGATGTCGAGTCTGGTGTCATAACATCTGCAGTAACATCATTCTGTGTTGTATCTAATGTTGCAACATTGGTCACAACATGAAGTGTTTTCTCTGAAGCTGTAGTGTTCTTGCTGTATAATTCAGACTTCCTGACCCATTGCTTCTTTATCTTCATCAGAGTGTCTAACATTTCTTCCTTCTGACCAATGTCGCATGCGACTGAAGCAGTTTCTCTCAGTATGGCCTATGAACTTGCAGTAACTGCACACAGAACAACCACCTTTTATACCTCTAATCTGCTTCTTCTTTTGATCATGGCCCTTGCGCTGACCCATTCTTTCAAGTTCTTTGGTAACTTGACTTCTTCTTTCAGCAGACACATTATAGAAAGCTCCTCTATTGTATCCCACTCCTGTGCGATCTCATGAAATCTTACCCATGTTCAAGATATCATCCAGCTTAGCTTTTCCAGAATTCCACTTATCCAATGTGCACTCAGCTTTCTCTGTCCTGAGAAGAACATTTCTGAAGTTGCTTTCCAGATCTCTAAAGTTTTCCTCAACTTTCAGACATTTGATTTTGACTTCATCCTTCTCTTTCTGCAGTCTTTCATTCTCCTCTTTCAAAACCTTGTTGATATTACAGATTTGCATCCACTTCTCAAACATCATCTGGTATGCTTTTCGGATATCGTCGCCACTAACGTTCGCAATGCTGTCAGCTTCATAATGCCCTGATAGCTACTGCACAAGTACTAAGGGGGGTGAATAGTACTTTAAAATAGTCAAGAGTCTAATTCCTAATTATTGTGCAAACACAAACAACTATGCAGAATAAGTAATAACAACAAGAGCAATAGCAACGCAAACAAGCGATGTAATGGGTTCTGATCCCCCCAAGTCTCCCCGACTTGTTTCCGGTGATCCTACGTCCCAGACACCCGGATCCCTTCCAGCTACTTGAGTTAGAATCCACTAACTCAAGGTTCCACTAAACAACTTCTTGCAGAAACTACTACAAGATCAAACACTACAACAATTCGTATCGTGACTCCCACAAAACGGGATATCGAATATCTCTCACAAACCGAGAGAAAATCACCAACAATAGATTTAATGAAATAGAAATTGCTTACCACAAAATCCTATGCCTTGAGATACTTACGAATTAGGGCAAGGTAGGAAGATGAGTGGAGATCATGAAACCCTAGCAATCACGAGATGATCAGCGAGAGACGGCTAGGACTACGATGATGTGCAAGATTCGATCTTCCAGAAAATTGATCGCTCAAGATCTCAAACAACCTTTTGAGAAAATTAGGTCAGAGAAGAGAACCCGAGCTTAGAGAGAGAGAGAGAGAGAGAGAGAGAGAGAGATTTTTCACGATGATAATCGAATCAATTGAGATTAGATCTGAATCCAATCTCATATTAGAGATATTTCCAAGTTTGAAACGAGTCAAACAAATAAGGAAAGAATCAAAACAGATCAAGAAAAATCGTGGAAATAAATTCTCCAACGGCTGGAAAAATAAAGCTGCTTAATCGGTCTAAGAAGGATCACTGACCGATTAGTTTGAGAACTAGTTTACGTCCATTTGAAAAAGTTTGAAATCTTTATGGCATGCAAATGACAATAACAACCTAATATATTCTAATCTAGCTACAGGTGCAAAAGATTCCTCGAAATCTATACCTTCCTCTTGCCTGTAGCCTTGAGCAACTAACCGGGCTTTGTTCCGGATGACGTTTTGGTTCTCGTCTGTCTTGTTCTTGAAAGTCCACTTCATTCATATAACGTTGTGGTTCTTCGAAGGCAACAGAACTAGCTCCCAGACCTCATTCCTCTCAAACTGAATGAGTTCCTCTTCCATGGCTAGGATCCAAGAACTATCTTCGCACGCCTCGTTGATATTCTTTGGCTCCACGGAAGAGACAAATGCACACTGAGCGAAGAAGTTGACTTGGGATCTTGTTCTTATGCCATCTTCCATGTTGCCCATAACTTGCTTATGGTGATGGTCACTAACCGTTTGAAGCTTTTTGGGAACACCCTGGTCACTAGGAACATTCTCAAAAGAATCATTAGTAGGGTTAGTTTCAACAGAATCAATAGGATCAGATTTACCAAAAGAGTCACTAACTACTTCCATAGAATCATCGTCATCGATAATTCTAGGAGGGACAAAATTTTCATTAAATGAAACATGAAGAGATTTCTCGATCATTGAGGTTCTTTTGTTGTATATCCGGTAGGCTTTGCTACGGGAGGAATATCCAACAAATATCCCCTCATCGGATCTTGGATCAAATTTGTTCAAACTATCATACGTGTGCTTGATAAAATATTTTGCACCAAAAACTCTAAAATGTTTAACTTGAGGCAACCTACCAAACAACAATTCATAGCAAGTTTGTTTGGTGCCGGGCCTCAGGAGAATCCTATTAAACACATAGCAAGCGGTATGTACCGCTTCTGCCCAAAATTGATGACCAATTTGGCTATCATCAAGCATAGTGCGAGCACATTCCACTAGCGTCCTATTCTTTCTCTCAACAACACCATTTTGAGGGGATGCACGGGGGAAAGAAAATGTGTGAGTAATACCAACTTCATCACAGATATTTGAGAAAGACTCGTTCTCAAATTCTCCTCCATGATCACTACGAATAGTGACAATGGTGGTTCCAATGAGATTTTGTACTTTCTTAACAAAAACTGTGAAGTTTTCAAAAGCATCATTTTTATTGATTAAAGTAAATACCCAAGTAAATCTAGAAAAGTCATCAACGATGACAAGTCCATATCGGGCATTCCCTAATGAAGCAACTCTAGTTGGACCAAAAAGATCTAGATGTAAAAGCTCTAGAGGCCGTTTAGAGGATATGCTTTTCTTAGGTTTGAATGACGATTTTGGAAGTTTGCCTCGTTGACACGAGTCACAGAAGCTTTTCTTTTGAAAGGCAAGCTTAGGGAATCCTTTTATAGAATTTAGCTTGGATAGTTTGAAAAGTGTTCCGAAATTCGCATGACCAAAACGTCTATGCCATAAGTGTTGCTCACTTGTGTCGGCAATAAGACATTGTTCATGGGAATTTGGAATATCTAATATATATAAGTCCTTGTGGCGTGTGCCAGAGAACACCACACTATTATTATCATATCTTAAAATATGGCACATTCCGTTCTCAAAGGTAACTTTGTAACCCGTCACAAAGTTGGCTTATTGAGATTAGATTGTGATTTAAGCCTTTAACAAGGTAAACATCACTTCTAAGGGGTTTAGATGGGTTACCAACTTTTCCAACACCGATGATGGTTCCGCTCTCGTTGCCTCCAAAGACCACTCTGTTACGAGGTGGAACTCGCGTACAATGAATTTGTATTATGGGGAACCAAGGGTACGATGGTTATGTGGAGAAGAAGGTTTAGGTAGGCTGTTTTACAAGTGATTAGTGGGGTGAAGAGGTTGGATCCGTTGCCGGTGGTGCTCACGGGATCGTATCTCGCCGGACGCAGCTGAGGAGGGTCGGACGGCAAGGGGCTGACGCTGACTTTGGTCAAGGGGCGAGCTCTCCTGCAGCACGAACAACTCGTCAGAAGGGCGGGGTTGGGGTTTAACCCTTAGCCCCTCCGATGCCTAAGTCAGTAATAGGGCTTAAAAAGGGGGGGCTAGACACGCCGGCCGGACTAACGGTGTGTCCGCCACGCGTGACGAGCTATAGGTGGGAGAACAAAGATATGGAAGACCTTTGCTCTCGTGTGTGAATAATAGAAATGAGAGAGAATTCTCCAACCCTCTCTCCGTAAGAGGAGAGGGGGTATTTATACCTGGCGGGTGATGACTAGGCGTGCTGAGCTGGCTCGGGTGTCAGCGGAAGCTTCGGACATGGACATCGGGAACAGGAGTTCCTGGCCTGCTTCTGTCAGGCGGCGCAACGGCCAAGGGGTGCTTTTGTCGGGATGTCAGGGCCAAAAGCACTAACCGTCGGACGGGTCGGCTGCCTGGGGGTGCTTTGTCAGGTGGTCGGGTGACGTATGTGTCAGTCGTGTCCTTATCCTAGGCTATTTGTCGTTAGCGATGAACTTAAGGTCGGGCTGTGTCACTCTAGGCGCCGCGGTTCGCGGGAATCGGGCGGGCCGTTCCGATCGGGGGTTGTCCGGCCCGGCCGCGCCCCCCGATCGATCATGGGGTATGGCCTGCCGGTACGGAAGGATACGTCCGCGCCCGTCAATAGGCCTGGCCTAGCTACCCAAGCGTCCCCACGCGCGCTACCCCGGTGGGTCGGGCGGCTGCGGTGGTCCGCCTCGGCCGGCTGCGGTGGTTCGCCTCGGCCGGTTCGGGGAGCGCTGCAAGGCGCGCCTGTCTCCGTGATGCCCCAGATTTTCAGGGCGGCGGCCCTTTTGTGAAATGGTGAGTTAATGGGGCATTTTAGCGGATCCGGGCGGGAGTCGGGCTCCCACGATCTTTAGGTCGTAACAATTGCCCCCGGCATTCGAGTGCGAGGCGGAAGCCCGGCTCGTCTCGGATGGCGTAACGCTACCGCGACACTATCTTTTAACGTTACCCGGGCTTGGATTCAAGCTTAGGGGGGATGCTGGTCCTGCGGGGTGTGTCCCGCTATGGCGGGATCGTGAGGTCTCTTCAGGAGTGTGAGCCAAGCGGGGCGGTGTCCCATGACGAGGTGCCGTTGTTGGTGGTTATTGGGTCGGATTTAGGGGGAGCTCTACTTTTTGAGAACGCCAGGGTTCTTGTTGAGAGGTGTTCATCGGACGCGCTTGTCGATTTCGCGGAACTTCAGCCGGGCCGTGCCCGGTGAACCCTTCCGCTGATGTGCTCTTGGGCTGAGGGGGAGGAGTCCGAAAGGGGGAATATTATACACCAATCTTTATCGGAGGTCTAAGTGATATTACAATACTATTAGAAGATGTGGGTCAACCGGTGGTTGGGACGGAGGTTTATCCTCATTCGTTGATCGCTCCGTCGGGAGGAACAGATCCTCGCGTCGGGGCGGTCTTCCCTTATGTTGTGAGGGTTTAGCCTTCGGGGGGGAACCCTCGGCCGTAGGAGGGGACCCTCTTCCTTTCCCTTTCCTTGCTTCCTTGCGCTCTGCCTCGCTGTTGTCGTGCTGGAGGGTAGTTTGGCCTTGCCGGGGACCCCGCGCACCGAGGAGGAACCCCAGGGAGGCCGAGGACGAGGTGGCGGTGGCGACGCCGCTGGGAGAGCAGTTGGGGGGTTTCCCCCCCGACACCATGTGGGGATCGCCGAAGGTGACGGCGTTAATTGGGGTGTTGCGGCACGCGGACGGCCATCTGGACCCGCCTTTTGATACAGTAACAAGCAGGAGGCAAGCTGGCGGGCGGGGCTTTCCGCGTGTAAGGGGAATATCCTGTCGGAGGTGGCGGGGCCGTGATGCCCATCGTCGGGGGAAGTGAGGTCCGTCGGTGGCTGTTGGCTTTTTTCGTAGCTCGGTGGGGCGTTTAGGGCCGTTTTATGCCGGGAGTGAGGGGAGGGAAATCCCCTACTTCTCTCTTCCTCCTTTACCCTGACCTCTGGGGGGGTATTTATAGCGAGATTCTGTGCAAGGGTTTTTCTTGGGTAATGCGGGGGATTAGTGCCGTTAATGGGCTCCGCGGAACCATGCGCTTTGGGAATCGCTTTTTCCTGACGGTATCGGCCTTCTGGCCTCTCGGGGGGCGTGTTGCTGCTGATGGCGTGTTGTCCAATCGTCCTTGCGTTATGTTGAGTCGCATCGGGGCGCTGTTCTGACGAGACAGGGCCGCTGCCTTTTTTGGACTGGGTGCCTGTTTCACAGCCTCTGCCTTGCGTCCGGTCCATTACAGGTCACGTGTCTTGGCTTCTTGTGGGAGTTACACAATTATCAATTATGCCCCCAACATTCCCGTGCCCGAGATCGCGAGGTCTGGGGGAAGGGGATGTTGTTTTCTCGTGTTGCCTTTGGGGCGGTAGGCGAACGGGTTCGGGATGAGACGCGCTGTTCTATCATGGTTTGATCTCGGGCCGAACCGGTTACGCAGGGCGAGCCCCAGTGCATCTTTTTCCTCTTTGGGGAAAGTTGGTGATTTTCAGGGAGCGGGGGCTGCGCGTCCTAGATTTCGTAGACGTCCTACGTCAGTTAGGCGGGGTAGCGCGTTGCTCGCCCGGTGCTTGGCGGGGGGGATAGCCACATGCTATGGTATTCTCCGAAAAATTTGAGCGTGTATTAAAGGAGAATGTTTTCTTCCAAATTTATAAGCGTTGAACTACAGCTTGTACATGAGTTTTTAGTTCATCGCCCGTTGTGGGGTCGGATCCGGCTCGGGGAGGGGCTATAGAGCTGTCCTCGCCCGGCCGTGTGGGCCTAATGACCTCCGGATCTAGGGGTCGCCGCGGGCCGTGTGGGCCCGTTTTAACTTGAGTTGATCTTGGCGCGGAGGTGATTGGCCGCCTTCTGTGCTGAAGTGTTGCGAGGTCTCTTTGGCCCGGGATAGGTGGGGGGGGGGGACCTTGCCGATCGGGCCGCCTTCCCTCCGCTGCTTTGTCATCTCCCTCCGCGGACAGGGTTTTCCTCGGTCCGGTAGGGGTGCTGAGTAGGGAAGCCGTCTTTCTGAGGCTTGCGCCTTGGGGAGGTTCTTGAGCATCAGGCCGTCCCTCGCCGCCCCACGTCTCGCTGCTTCGGTTTGAGAGTGGGGTTCCGCGCCCGATGGTGCATGGGCGGGCTGACACGCCAGGACTCGCCGTTTGGGCTCGTCGGGGATGCAGCCTTTCCGAGGTCCTCGGCCGGAGGTCGAGGGCGGGGAGGTACTGGCCGGCCAGTGCTGGGGGCTCTCGCCTGCCCAGTCGGCTTTGAACGGATGCCATTCTTTCTCCGACTCGTCCTTGTTTAGGGGACGGAGGCGTGAAAGCTGGATTTTCCTTGTGTAAGTGGAATATCCGGTTGGCGATCCGTTTGTAAGGGGAATATCCTGTTGGCGGTGCTGGAGATGTAGGCACCGCCGCCCTGGGCGGGGGGAACCATTGATGGCCGGTGACCTCTCTTTTGTTAGGGCGTTGTATCTCGGCCCGTTTCCCGGTGGGTGGGGGGATCGAGTGGCGGTTTCTCATGTTTGCCGGTTCTCTTACTTTCGAAAGGGGGAGTGGCGTCTTTATAGGGAGATCTCGTTGACGGTTTCTCCCCTATTTATTGCGCTGAGTTGGTGTTATTAATGGGTTCCTCGAATTCGCGCCCGTGGGAAACCGCCTTTGCCAGGTGGCTCTTACGGGTCCTCTTTTGGAGCGCATTATTAATGGTGGCGTGTTTCTCGAGCGTCCTTTCGTTTCGTCGAGTCACATCGGGGCCGCCTACTCGGGAACTGGCGTCATTTCGTCCCGGTTTGTGTGCCCGTCTTCTTTTGGTTTTTCGAGGGCCATGGGTGCGTAGCCCCCTCCGGTTTGGGTGGCTAGGGTGGGCCCTGCCCCCGAGGTCTGGAGGGGGGGAGCGGGCACGTAGCCCGGCCCGTGCCCTTCTCTGGTTTGGGTGGTTAGGGTTGGCCCTGCCCCAGAGGTCTTGAGGGGGGGCGGGCACGTAGCCCGGCCCGTGCCCTTCTCTGGTTTGGGTGGCTAGGGTTGGCCCTACCCCAGAGGTCTGGAGGGGGGGAGCGGGCGCGTAGCCCGGCCCGTGCCCACCTCTGGTTTGGGTGGCTAGGGTTGGCCCTGCCCCCGAGGTCTGGAGGGGGGGAGCGGGCGCGTAGCCCGGCCCGTGCCCACCTCTGGTTTGGGTGGCTAGGGTTGGCCCTGCCCCAGAAGTCTTGAGGGGGGGAGCGGGCGCGTAGCCCGGCCCGTGCCCTTATCTGGTTTGGGTGGCTAGGGTTGGCCCTGCCCCAGAGGTCTGGAGGAGGGGAGCGGGCGTGTAGCCCGGCCCGTGCCCTTCTCTGGTTTGGGTCGCTAGGGTTGGCCCTGCCCCAGAGGTCTGGAGGGGGGAGCGGGCGCGTAGCCCGGCCCGTGCCCTTCTCTGGTTTGGGTGGCTAGGGTTGGCCCTGCCCCAGAGGTCTGGAGGGGGGGAGCGGGCGCGTAGCCCGGCCCGTGCCCTTCTCTGGTTTGGGTGGCTAGGGTTGGCCCTGCCCCAGAGGTCTGGAGGGGGGGAGCGGGCGCGTAGCCCGGCCCGTGCCCTTCTCTGGTTTGGGTGGCTAGGGTTGGCCCTGCCCCAGAGGTCTGGAGGGGGGGAGCAGGCGCGTAGCCCGGCCTGTGCCCTTCTCTGGTTTGGGTGGCTAGGGTTGGCCCTGCCCCAGAGGTCTGGAGGGGGGGAGCGGGCGCATAGCCCGGCCCGTGCCCTTCTCTGGTTTGGGTGGCTAGGGTTGGCCCTGCCCCAGAGGTCTGGAGGGGGGAGCGGGCGCGTAGCCCGGCCCGTGCCCTTCTCTGGTTTGGGTGGCTAGGGTTGGCCCTGCCCCAGAGGTCTGGAGGGGGGAGCGGGCGCGTAGCCCGGCCCGTGCCCTTCTCTGGTTTGGGTGGCTAGGGTTGGCCCTGCCCCAGAGGTCTGGAGGGGGGAGCGGGCGCGTAGCCCGGCCCGTGCCCACCTCTGGTTTGGGTGGCTAGGGTTGGCCCTGCCCCAGAGGTCTTGAGGGGGGGAGCGGGCGCGTAGCCCGGCCCGTGCCCTTCTCTGGTTTGGGTGGCTAGGGTTGGCCCTGCCCCAGAGGTCTGGAGGGGGGAGCGGGCGCGTAGCCCGGCCCGTGCCCTTCTCTGGTTTGGGTGGCTAGGGTTGGCCCTGCCCCAGAGGTCTGGAGGGGGGGAGCGGGCGCGTAGCCCGGCCCGTGCCCTTCTCTGGTTTGGGTGGCTAGGGTTGGCCCTGCCCCAGAGGTCTGGAGGGGGGGAGCGGGCGCGTAGCCCGGCCCGTGCCCTTCTCTGGTTTGGGTGGCTAGGGTTGGCCCTGCCCCAGAGGTCTGGAGGGGGGAGCGGGCGCGTAGCCCGGCCCGTGCCCTTCTCTGGTTTGGGTGGCTAGGGTTGGCCCTGCCCCAGAGGTCTGTAGGGGGGAGCGGGCGCGTAGCCCAGCCCGTGCCCTTCTCTGGTTTGGGTGGCTAGGGTTGGCCCGGCCCCAGAGGTCTGGAGGGGGGGAGCGGGCGCGTAGCCCGGCCCGTGCCCACCTCTTGTTTGGGTGGCTAGGGTTGGCCCTGCCCCAGAGATTTTGAGGGGGGGAGCGGGCGCGTAGCCCGGCCCGTGCCCTTCTCTGGTTTGGGTGGCTAGGGTTGGCCCTGCCCCAGAGGTCTGGAGGGGGGGAGCGGGCGCGTAGCCCGGCCCGTGCCCTTCTCTGGTTTGGGTGGCTAGGGTTGGCCCTGCCCCAGAGGTTCGGAGTTTTAGCGAACTGCAAAACTTGTGTAGGGACAACAATGTTGGGAAAAACAAGTAGGTGTGTATATTGCGCGAAAAAAGAAAAACTCACAACTATTGGTAGAATTTTAGCAGATGTTTCGCGTTCCAAGGGTGGGCCAGTTCGCTCCCTTCGGGGGTAGCCAGGATGTACGTGGCCGGTCCGACTATATCGATGACCGTGTAGGGCCCTTCCCATTTGGCGGCCAGCTTTCCCCGCTGCGCGGTCTCGGGGCGGAAGGTGGCGTCCCGGAGGACCAAATCGCCGATCCTGAAAGTCCACGGTTTCACCCAGGAGTCGTAGTACCGTGCCATCCTCTGGCTGTGTTTGACGAGGCTGATCAGGGCCCGGTCCCGTACCTCGTCTATCAACTCAAGACTGAGGCCGAGCCCTTCTCCGTTGATTTCTTCGTCGAAGAGTTTTAGCCGGAGTGTCTCTTCGCCGATTTCCACAGGTACGACCGCCTCTGATCCGTACGTTAGCATGAAGGGACTTTCTCCGGTCGAGGCCTTGTGGGTGGTGCGATAGGACCATAGGATCCCCGGTAGCTCGTCGACCCATGCCCCTAGGGCGACGTCCACCTTCTTCTTCATTGGGTTCAAGATACATTTATTCACGGCCTCCGCCATTTCGTTGCACTGTGGGTGGGCGACTGACGCGAATTGGAGTTTGATCCCCCAACCCGAGCAGAAGTCGCGGAAGCCCTCGCAATCGAACTGCTTTCCGTTATCCGTGACTATGGAACGGGGGATCCCGAAGCGGCATATGACGGATTGCCAGATGAAGCCCTTCATGTCCGTCCACGTGATTCGTGCCAGCGGCTCTGCCTCGACCCATTTTGTGAAATAGTCCACGGCGACGACTAGATACTTCCTTCCCCGGAGGTCTTTGGGAAGGGCCCCAGGATGTCGAGTCCCCATTTGGCGAAGGGGATCGGGCTCAAGATCGGCATCAGCTTGGCCGGAGATGCAGTCGTCCGTCGGCAGAACTTCTGGCACGCCTCGCACCTTTTGACGTACTGTACCGCATCCCAGATCATCGTCGGCCAATAGTATCCTTGGCGCATTATCTTGTGGGCGATGGTGCGCCCGCCATGGTGGTTTCTGCAGAAGCCTTCGTGTACTTCACGGATGACTTGCTCAGCCTACTCCGGTCCCAAGCATTTCATGTAGGGCAGGACGTCAAAATTGGCGCGGCGGCGGCGATACAGCACGCCGTCGAGGAGCACGAATGTCAGGGCCCGTCTCTCCACCTGTTTAGCCAGCATCCGCTCCTCGGGTAGTTCACCCGTCTCTAAGTACTTCATAATGGGGGTCATCCAGGACGTCATCGAGCCCGTGCACATCAGTTCCCCTTCGTCAATGGAGGGCATCGATAGGCTTTCGACATAGATTGCCTTGCCGATCTCGGCCGCTGAGGAGGAAGCCAACTTAGACAGGGCATCCGCCCGGAGGTTGTTGGAGCGGGGTAGGTGTTGGACGTCCGCTTTCTTGAACTTGCGGAGTTCGATCTGGATGCGATTCAGGTACCGCTTCATGGTTTCCTCCCGGGCCTCGAAGCCCCCCAGGATCTGTTGGATGACGAGACGGGAGTCACTTAGGAGCAACACGTTCGTCGCCCCCACTGCCCTAGCGAGTTTTAACCCGTTAACCGCGGCTTCATACTCCGCGACATTGTTGGTGGCCGGGAAGCTGAAGCGTAGGGCGTATTCCAACGAACATCTGTCGGGAGTCTGAATGACGATTCCCGCTCATGTCCCGGAGCCCGTCGCGGAGCCGTCGACGTGGATGGTCCATAATTCGCCCACTGTCATTGGGGCGGGCGCTGAGGGTTCGCCCGCCTCGATCCTCCGTGGGGACGTGGTCGCCGATGGGAGTTCTATCCGGTCCCCCGGCGGGACTTCCGTGGTGCATTTCACCACGAAGTCGGCCAGCGCCTGACCCTTGATCACCGTCCGGGCTTTGTACGTTATGTCGAACTCGCTGAGCTCGACACTCCAGTTGAGCATCCTCCCCGACCGCTCCAATCTTTTCAGGTTCTTTTCGAGGGGCATGCCGGTGTGGACGGTTATGGGGTGGGCCTGGAAATAGGGTCGGAGCTTCCGAGCGATGGTGATTAGGCAGTAAGCGGCTTTCTCGATAGGGCTGTAACGAGTCTCCGCGTCCCGGAGGATCCGGCTGGCATAGTAAACAGGGCGCTGTACCCCTCCTTCCTCCTTGATCAGGATGGAGCTAACGGCCTCCTCGTTGGTCGCTAGGTACAACCCCAGGGGTTCGCCTTCCTCTGGCCGTGCGAGGAGCAGGGGGCTTTGTAGGTATGCTCTCAGCTCAGCGAACGCCCGCGCGCAGTCGTCGTCCCACGGGATCACCTTCCTCTTGTCTTTAGCTTCGCCAAAGGCCGTGCGCAAGACCCTGAAGAAGGGGAGCGATTTCTCCGCCGATTTCGACAGGAATCGTCCCAGAGCGGCAATCCGGCCGTTCAGTCGCTGCAAGTCCCGGATCGTCCGGGGCTCTGTCATACCGATGAGGGCCGTCACTTTGTCGGGGTTCGCCTCGATCCCCCGCTTCGTTATCATGAAGCCCAGGAGTTTTCCCGATTGCACGCCAAAGATACACTTCGCGGGGTTTAGCCTCAGGTTGTATCGGCGGACCCTCTGGAAGGTCTCCTGCAAGTCGGCGAGGTGGTCGGGGGCCCTTCCGCTCTTCACCAGCATGTCGTCGATGTATACCTCCAAATTTCACCCCACCTGAGGGCCGAATATTCGGTCAACCATCCGTTGATAGGTCGCCCCGGCGTTCTTCAGTCCAAAGGGTATCTTGGTGTAACAGAAGGTGCCTTTATCGGTGACAAAGGACGTCTTCTCCTCATCCTCCTCCGCCATCGGTATTTGGTTGTATCCCGAGAAGGCATCCATAAAGCTCAACAACTCATAACCGGACGCCTGGTCCACCAAGTGGTCGATCCTGGGCAGAGGGAAGCTGTCCTTCGGGCACACCTTGTTGAGGTCGGTGAAGTCGACGCACATGCGCCACTTTCCACTGGGCTTCTTCACTAGAACGACGTTGGCGAGCCAGTCGGGGTAGCCCACCGGCCGAACAAACTTGGCTTCGAGGAGCCGCTCTACTTCTTCCTCGGCTGCCCTCTTCTTTTCGCCCCCCGCACTCCTCTTCTTCTGTCGTACGGGTCGGGCTTCCGGGTCCGCATTCAACCGGTGGGAGATTACCGTCGGGTTCACCCCGGGCATGTCGGCTGGTGACCATGCGAATATGTCCACGTTCTCCCGGAGCAAGGCGACGAGGGCCGTCCTCAAGGCGGTCGGGAGTTTCGTCCCGATGGAGACGGCTCTCCCCTCGTCCGAGGCTATTGGGACCTCCTCCACCTCCTCGGCCGGGGTCGGCCGCTGGTCGCAAAAGTCCTCCCTCTCGTCGGGGATGAGAGTCGTCAGGGTCCGCCTTGGGCCCCTACGCGGGGACAGCGTACGGTTGTGGTCTTCGGGCACCTCTCGACCTCCTCGCACCTGTCCCACCCCCCGCGGGGTCCGGAACTTCATCGTCTGATGTTGCAGGTTGGGGAGTGCCTCAATGGCCGTCATATATGGGCGTCCAATGATTCCGTTATACACTGACGCGACGTCGACGATGACGAAAAGCGCTTCCTTGGTGACGGTCCTCGGTTCCTGCCCCAGAGTCATGGGCAGGGTGATCGTTCCTTCGGTAGGGATCTCATGGCCGGTGAAGCCAACCACAGGGCCCACGCAGGGCTCTAGGTCTGCGCGCCCCCATCCCATCCTCTCGACCGTTGACAGGAACAGGATGTCGCAGGAGCTGCCGGTGTCAATCAGGAGCCGGCCGACGTTAACCGCCCCGATCCGAGCCTCGATGACGAGAGCGTCATTGCTCTGGCACCGTGCCTCCTGCCAGTCTTCCTCGGTAAAGGTGATAGGGGGTCGGTGCGTCCTTCTTCGCTTCGGTCGGCGGTCGGCACCCGCCACCATCACCTGTCGGACTCCGGCCCCCCGGACTGCGGGCGTCCGCCCTGCCGAGAAAGACCCTTGATCACTCCTTATTTTACACCTTTTTTTCCGCATGTTTGCATGCCATTTAGATCGCCCAAATCATGTTTTTCACGATTTATCGACGATATTGCGATGCTTTTCACGATTTGTTGTTTTTGTCGCATTTCAGGTGATTTGGCGCGATATGGAGTGATCTCGAGATGCGCTTACTCTAGACGGCCACCGACGACCTCCCCGAGGGGTATCTTGCTGTTGGAGAGGAGCGGAAGAAGAATGGACGTCGCAGGAGCGACGAGGAGGCCAAAATAAGCAGTTTGGGCATTTTTTGTGTCCCACTCGGCCGAGTGGAGGAGCCACTCGGCCGACCAGCGAGACACCGCTCGGCCGACCCGTTCAGACACGTTTTCCATGTGTACTCGGCCGAGCGACGGAGACCACATCGGCCGAGTGACTATACCACGTCCGCTCGAGTGGCGCCCAGACGAAGGCCCTCAAAAATATCGAAGTTACTGTTTTTCGGCCACCTGAGCTTCAGAAGACCCACTCGGCCGAGTGGTATATCCGTCCGCCCGAGTGCAGTGAAGCCATCGGCCGAGTGACGACAACTCACTCGGCCGAGCCGCCCCCGAACTGAAGACCCCTGAAAGCCCCGACTTACTGGAAAATTACAGTGTTTTCACTCGGCCGAGCGACTTTTGTCACTCGGCCGAGCGACTTTTGTCACTCGGCCGAGTGCGATGCGCTGCCTGTAGCGAAATTTGCGGAAAACATGCTGTGCAGGGGCGTTTTGGTCAGGATTTTTGGACGATTTTTGGGGCTATTTAAGCCCTGTTTTTACCCTAGTTTAGAGAGCCATCTCTTAGATTTTTTGCAGCTTTTTAGATTACTTTTTAGCTTTATTATTGTGATTAGAGAAGAGAGAAAACTTGGATTTTTGTTGAATTGAATTGAAGAACTCCATTGGTTTGCATCTCTCTCCCCTAAAAATTCTATTTTTATTGTTTATTTCAATATTTGGGATGAATTCTATTGTTTATTTCATTGATTATTATTGTGCTATTGCTATGATTTGTGAGTAGTCTCCACGTCTTGGGGCGTGGGGATGAACCCTATAAGCCCTATTTCATAATCGTGATGAATTGGTAGAAATTGAGCTAGGATCGTTGTTAGAGATTAGATTGGGATCAATTTACTACGGACGGCTAGGTATTCATATCGATTGGGATTTGCTAGAGATTGGATCCCAATTCGATAGGAAGCCCTAGAAATCCGAATTGGGTTGGAGTCAGATTTCGAAGTATCGGTTTGCAAGAGATTGGACCGATACTAGGATTTCCGGGTGCAATTCCATGCCGATACTCGTTTGCAAGAGATTGGACGGGTAGGAACTATCCTAATCTAGATCGTGGGCCGAGTTTGCAAGAGATTGGGCTCGGTGCGCGATTGGACGATGATGTTGATCCTAATGCTAGCTTCTCTAGGCTAGGGTTTGCAAGGGATTGGACCCGAACCTAGGAAAGCTATAGACCGGCAACAGCGCGAGAGCGTGAGCTTGGTTCTACATTTAGTTGCAACTAGTTCATCCGAATTTTCATTCTAGCAATTTTAATACCGACGAACCATTCTTATGAAATGCGGTGAGTAGCGGGGATTCCCCATTCCCCAGGCGTTCTTTATTTGATTTGATATTTCGCACTTTTGTCTGACGATTGTGACAGGATCGCCCAAGGCAATTATCTCTCTTGAATAGCTAGGTTGATTAGGAACAAGCACGGTCATTCGTCCTCCTTGTGTTCGATACCCGCTTGCCGCTATACCGTGCGCTTGCGGTAAAACTACAACCGTCGCCTCGGGACGTGTATCCGGGGTGCGATCAAGTTTTTGGCGCCGCTGCCGGGGAGGCGATTGCGTTTGATTCTTTTTCACCCTAGCTACTTCTTTCTTTTGTTTTCATTTTTTATTATTACCATCATTATTTCCTTTACTATTCTTACCTAACCCTTCCACGGTACTAATCATCTCTTTGAAACTCTGTTTTCCCTGTGCATGTACACGAGATCTACGGCGGACCCCGAAGCCTTATTATTCGATCCCGAGATCGAACGTACCGCGCGGAGACTTAGAGCGGAAAGGAGACAAAATCTGGAAGGGCGGTTTATGACCAACTCGGAAACACCCGAAGAATTGGCGGCAAGGATGGCGAGAATAATTTCTATTCGCGATAGGCTTCGGCCTAAGACCTCTTCTACTACGTCATCCATTGCCGTGCCGGAGTTGGCGGCCGACAAGAACTTCGAGCTAAAGACGGGATTGGTGGTTTTGATGCAACAAGACCCATTTCATGGGAACGCTCATGAGAACCCCCACTACCACATCCAATCATTCTTGTCGAAGTGCGCCACTTTCCAAATGCCGGGGGTCCCCATCGATGCCATCAGACTGCGCCTCTTCCCCTTCACGCTAAAGGACAAAGCACTCTATTGGCTGAGGACGCAAGCTGACGGAGTTTTCACCTCTTGGGACGGGTTGGCGGATGCATTCATTGACAAATTCTATCCACCATCCAAGACGGTGAAGATCCGGAGCGCTCTCATGTCCTTCAAGCAAGGACCACATGAGACGCTCTATGAAGCTTGGGAGCGATTTAAGGATTTGCAGCACCAATGCCCGCACCACAGTATAGAAGATTGGGAGTTAGTGCATAGCTTCTACAACGGTCTCCAACCGGGGACCAAACAAATTATTGATGCCGCGGCGAATGGTGCAATCTTGTCCAAGACTCCCGAGGAAGCTACGGCCCTAATTGAGGAGATGGCCTCAAATAACCAACAATGGGGCGATGAGCGAGGACACTCTACGTCCTCCTTAAAGCCAACTAGCATCTACGAGGCAAAAGCCGTAGCGGAGCTTACGAGCAAATTTGATTCTCTCCACAAGGTGGTGGAGAGATTGGAGAAGTTCATCACGGAGCCCCAAGGAAGCCCTTCCACCTCCGCGCCGACGAACCAAATGTGTGATTGGCAAGACCAATCTCAAGCCATGTATTCGGGAGGAGAGCAAGGAGAAGGATCCTTGGAGCAAGTACAATATGTTGCGGGGAACCAAGGGTATTGGTCCAATCCGGCCGCAAGAAATCACCCGGGATTCTCCTACGCCAACAATGAAGGAGCCTTGAACCCGCCACAACAACCGCCTAATCAAGCTCGACCACCACCACCCCAACAACAATACTATCCGCCGAGGGGGCCTCCACAACAAAACTTCCAACCAAAGCAACAAGTCCCACCTTATAGGCCTCCCGGATACAACCAAGTGTGGAGGAATCAAAACCAAAACCCTCCACAAGCTCCACAACGATCCGATTTCGAAACTAGAGTGGAGGCGTTCATGGTCGAGCAAAACAAGGTGAATGCTACTTTGAAGGCGGGGCAAGACTCCCTTAACACCGTAGTGGCTCAAATCTCGGAGCAATTGGCTTTGCTCAATCGGAACACTCAACGATTGCCGGCACAACTGGAGCAAAACCCACGGGGCAACACCGGCCACATCAACGCCGTAGTTGCCGTTACTACTAGAGGCGGGAAGGACACCACCCCCGCCATGATTCCTATTGAGGACCCCGTGGAGGAAAGCTCGGAGCCAATTGAGCCGATAGTTGAAGTTGAAAAAGAGAAGGAGCCACGAGACGAGGAGAAATCTAGAGCGGAGAAATTGATTGAGGAAAGGCGCTGCATGCCACCGGTCCCATTCCCCCAAAGGCTCGCTAGAGCTAAAATGGAGAAAAGGCTAGCAAAATTTCTCGAGTACCTAAGAGGAGTTAGCCTAAATATTCCCTTCCTCGACGCCATCGTCGAGATCCCCACATATGCCAAATTCTTGAAGGACTTAATTTCGGGGAGAAAGAGGAAGGAGAAGATCATGCTAGCCGAGGAGGGCTCTTGGTTCACCAAGAGAGAAAAGGAGCCGGCGAAATTCAAAGATCCGGGGAGTTTTCGGATTCCTTGCACCTTGGGCGGCGTCCCTCTTCAAAAGGCGTTGGTCGATCTTGGAGCTAGTGTAAGCCTCATGCCCCTCTCCATGTTCTTAAGGCTAAACACCGGGACAAAGTTGAAACCCAC
The DNA here is from genome assembly GCA_030789695.1 of Scilla litardierei. NCBI lineage: Eukaryota > Viridiplantae > Streptophyta > Magnoliopsida > Asparagales > Asparagaceae > Scilla > Scilla litardierei. Next base: position 25,289,334 of record CM061132.1, on the reverse strand, counting down.
CGACATGCGCATTCAATTAGCCGATGGACGGATAACAAGGCCGGTGGGGATCGCCGAAGACATCCCACTTCAAGTCCCGGGTGGAATATGCTTGCCATGTGACTTTGTCATCATGGACGTTAAGGAGGAGGGAGACACCTCATTGATACTTGGACGCCCATTCCTCGCCACCGCCGGAGTCATCGTCGACGTGCGCGAAGGTACCTTAACCTTAAACGTCGGAAACATCGAGGTGGAGCTCCACATTCCTAAGGCTATGAAGCATATGCCTTATCACGAGGAACTTGACTACATGGACCTCCTCGATGAGGTGATAGAGGAGGCGATTCCTCACTCAATTGGCGCTCTTTTTGATGAAGACTTTGATGAAGGCCCGGATTTAGGCCATGAAGACAATAATGATGGTTCCCCCGATCTCTCCGCTGAAGTTGATGAAGGCGACGCTGACTTCGCAAGGATTCGAGAGCTCTGCAAGCTCTCGAAATTAAAGTCTCCAAAGAATACTCCGCCGGCACGAAGACCGGCATCACCGGTTAAGCCGTTGACTGGAGCAAACGCTAGCTTGGGGGAGCCTCCCCCCAACACTATTCGAGACAAGAAACCACCGCGGGAGAACGCGCCGCCGCCACATCCAAATCCGAGCGCACTCCCCGGAAAGTTTGACGGGTGCATCCCGTATGCACCAAACATCCCGCATTGATTGAAAATTATAGTGGGTCGAGCTCACGACCTTAAACGAGCGCTTGTCGGGAGGCAACCCGATGGTTTTTTTTGCTTTATTTTTACTTTTCCATTATTTTCGTTTTAGAAATTTTTAGTGTTTTGAGTCGATCGCCAAAAATTTTGTGATAACGGGTCCTATTTTTCTTGACAGGAGAGGAGATAGGTAGATCCATCATGAGGAGGATGAACGAGACGACGAGGAGCGCCCCAAGAAGGCGTTCGACGCCTAGGAGGAGCATGAAATCGACTGGAGGAAGAAAGACGGAGTTTAGAGCCCAAACGAAGACAAACAGCAGAATACAAGGCTCACTCGGCCGAGTATACTAGTCACTCGGCCGAGTCCAGAAGTTCGTCCGGCCGAGCCGCTCACGAACGAGGGAAGTCTGCTGTACCCAACTCTCTGTCTATTTTCCTCATTTCATTAGAACTGCTACTCGGCCGAGTATACATTCTCACTCGGCCGAGTAAAACGGATACCCTCCTAGGGCGAGTCATGCCGAGTAGCTTGAGTCACTCGGCCGAATGGACTTACTCCACTCGGCCGAGGCTGGCAAAGCCACTCGGCCGAAGAGATATCGGGGAGAAATTTTTATTTGCCTCGCTCGGCCGAGTGAGAACGTCACTCGGCCGAGTCGTAACTTTTTTATATATAAGCGGCGAGGGGGGGCGCGGAATTCGAAAACGAAAACCCCCAAATTCGCCCGCGCCCCTTCAGCTCCTACGCCCGATTCCCCTTCGCTCGACCCTCACTCGCCCGATCGCCGCTGCCCCGCCGCCGCTCGGCCCGCCACCGCCGGCCGAGCCCGCCGACGCCTCGCCCGAGTCGCCGCCGGCGGCGCACCGCCCGATCACCTCCGGTTCGCTTGTTTTCACCGTTTTCTCCTCTTTTCGTGTATTTCTTGAGGATCCATGTGCTAAACGCCCCCCTAACCCAAATCAATTTCTATATCTATCTATTATACCCCTATTGCTCCATACATTTTGATTATTACTCGCTGATATCGCTTTTTCATGCGCAGGTTGCTTATTGGAGCTTAGGGGAGGCCAGGGGAGCTTCTACGGGCTGCTCAGGACTTCGTGGAGGCGCGGACTTCGCACGCTTCCACTGCTTAGCACTCGCGGCGTGTTTGGGTATACTCTTTCCACTCTTTGTGCACACGCCGCACTTTTCACTTTCCGGCACGCGCTCGGGGCCGATATGCCGCCCTGTACGCGGCCGAGGTCGACGAGAGCTTCCGCCAAGCGGAAGCGATCGGACGAGGCCGGCCCTGCTCACGAGGTGGAGGACTCTCCTCCGCCTTCTCCCACACACCCCGTCCACCCAGCACAGCCTGCAGGCCCTGCACAGCCCGCACAGCCTGCAGCGCACCCACAGCCCGCACAGCCACTCCCCGTCGCTGCACAGCCACCGCCACCACCACTGGCTCCACTGGTCGGGCCGCTCGGGATCACGTTCCGAGACGACGCACACCGCGCCGTCTTCGACCGTATCTCCCAGCGCTCGATCGTACCCTCCAGGTTTGCACACCTCGCTGACCTCGGACGCCTGGGGGTACTAGAGGGACTGCTCACGTTGTACGACAACGTGGGCTGGCGAGATTTTCTGCAGGTGTCGGCGGATACTTATACTCGCCTGACACTTGAGGTTTTGAGTTCGATCGCCCGGACCGATGAGGGATGCTCATTCAGGTTCATGGATCGAGAGTGCCAGGTCACTCTCGATATGATGAGAGCGTTCTTCTCATGGCCCGCCGTCCCCGGAGCCGATCGCGGTTACGGCCCCACCCATATCCCCCCACCTTCTTTTGACGCCGGTGCCTTCTGGGCCCGGATTACTGGTCTTCACGCCGCCTTTGACCCTAGTAGGGCCAAGGCCTCGGCCATTGTCCACCCCTGCCTACGCATTGCCCAGCGCCTTATGGCGACTACCTTTTTGGCCAGATATGAGCCGGGCACGATGTCTACGCCAGAGCTTTACATGCTCTACGCTATGACACGTCCCAGAGCTCTATCTAGGGATGGACTCGAGCTTGTCCCCGCCGTCGTGATCGACATTACGGCTTGGTTCTTAGACCGCATCATTGTGTCGGTGGGCGCCCGCTCACCGATATGCTGCGGCGGCCTGATCACCTTGCTTACCCTGATGACCGGCGAGGACCTACCCGCCGACCTGCGACGAGTATCGGGCCCCACTTCGTTGTCGATAGACGTCATGGCCCGGATGAAGATGCTTCGTCCGCACGGCGAGCGTCACTGGGTCTGGTTGCACCCTTTTGGTGCCGATTACATGATTCTCCCGAGCCCTGCTCGGACTCAGATTGCACCAGCCCACGTTGACTGGCTCCCAGAGATGGATGTCCTCATCCCCGCTGCTTACGTGCTCGAGGCCGAGGAGGCCGAGCAGGCCCACGCTGCCCACGCTGCCCAGGCTGCCCCCGCAGACCCTGCTGTCCACCCTGCCGAGCCTGCTGCCGACCCAGTAGACCCTGTGGCCTCTCAGCCCATACCCGATGTTTCCGCTGCTCCTGACACTTCTGTCCCCACCTCTTCCGGTGTCACGAGTACCTCAGCTGAGCCCACTTCCACCACCCACGCAGCTGTCACCACCTCCGCACCCACCACCACCACTGGTCCCCTGTCTGTCGAGCCTCTTTCTTCTGCCCTCCCCGAGCGCCCGCCGACCATAGTCGAGTGCGGAGAGCCCTCGTTCGCTTCGGTCGTGGAGACCATGTCTGGCATGATCTCTGCTGGGATTACACCTTTTGGACCACACGCTTCCACCCCAGCGGGAGATTCCTCTGTCTCCATCGCCGCCTTATTCTCCGAGAGTGTCGTGGCGTCTGTCCACACTTCTGTGCCACGGACCTCTCTGGCCACCTCGTTGCCTCTTTTGCACGCTTCCTTTGCTGCCGCTGCCTCCACTTCTCGCCAGCCGGTGTCCCGGCCTCACACTGAGGCCAGGCCCACTTTTCCAGGCGCGGCACCTTTTGTTCCCTTCCCCGCTGAGCCCGTTACATACTCCACACGCGTACGCCAGCCTCGCCCTGCGCAGCCTAGACCGGTGCGTCCCTCTGCACCACCCCCGCCTGACACTGTACTGCAGAGCATTCGTGCTCTTGAGTTGGCGGTGAGTGGTCTCAGAGGAGACCTTAGGACCCTTTCCTCCACCGTCTCTGCGATGGCTGGACGCTTCGACCTGATCCCCCAGATCCACTACTGCCTCACCCAGGTCTTGGAGCGTCTCCCGCGCGTGCCCCCACCCACCCAGCAGGTACCCACCCCCACACACACTCAGCCTGCTGCCACTACCACACCCACCCCCGCTCAGCAGCCTCTTCCACCCCCACCACCTCCGCCCTGGGACGGAGACGGTGCAGCGCCACCTTCTTAGGCACCCTTGATGCCTTGATTTATTCCTGCCGTTATGCTGCCCGTTTCTGCTGGGTCCCGTTGTATTTTTGTCCGCCCCCCTCCCCTCACTTATTTTGGGATTCTCATTTTGCCATATCTTTTTTTATCTTTTCTGGGAGAGAGGGAGAGTTTTTGGTGCCACTTATATCTTTGTATCACCCCTATCTGTGCATGCATCATGTCCGCATCATATTTTCATTTTTTTTTTCTCTTTCTTTTTATTTTCATTTTTCCATGCATGCATCCTCACTTGCCCCTCACACTTCTTGTCTCTCGGTGTGCCACACTTTGCACATTGGGGACACTGTGCCGTTTAGCTTGGGGGAGTGAGTCCTCACGTTTTTTTTCGCTTTGCCACCTTTATTTTTAGTTTTTCACGCCACTTTCCGCTTTTGCACTTATTTTCACTTATTTTCATCATTTCTTTTTCTCATTTTTCCATGCATCACGTTTTTCTTATTTTTCTGTGTGCCGCATTGTAAATAGTTCTATTTTACTTTATCCTTATTTCTTTTTTTTTCATCTCATGCTAGAGATGAATTTTCTGTGATGATGTCTACGTGGAGTTAGCTTATTTTATATGCATGCTATATTTGTCATGTCTTAGCTTTTATTTCTGATATCATATGCTATGACTTGCCTTGCATTTAGAAATGGTAACCCACACTTTTTTCGCATGAAAATGGATGAAACTTTATTATTAGCTGAGCCTGAATATTCATATGTATGCTATCACAGAAAACACACCAAGATTCACGCATTGAATGCCTATATCTGGAGTACTGATTTCTTTTCCTTTATCACTTCTATATGCATGAATTGTACACTTCACTCAGGATGATTGAATGATGTTAGCTATGATATATCTGGATTAGTTAGCTTTTTGTTATCAAAACTGAGTAGATTAGATTACCCTGCTGAAGTTGTCGTGCATGTCATATAGAGTGAACCGAGAGTTATATATATTTCTTTCTCCACAAATCTTGAACATCATTTCTCTACTTTTAAAATCATTGGTGAATCTCCCCTTAGTGATTCTATTTTATGGCATTTCTCCCGCTATTAATTCCTAGCTCCAAATCCCCTATTCCAAAAAAAATATATAAATAAATGAAAGAGAGAAAAACATACTTGTACATCATTATCTCTCTCTGAGTTGGGATCATTGTGTATATATTGCTTATTGCAAAAAAAAGAGAGAAAAGAGGAAAAATCCTCAATAAAAGATCCCATCTCACCTACTTTCTTTCTTCTTTCTCTTCATTGATTTTGGAGCTATATATATAAAAATGGGGATGTAAATATTTTTGTGCCACCACGCTTATAGATAAGCTTGGGGGAGGGGATCCATTGATGTGTGAGAGAGTGACTACTTGACATTGCACGACAACCTAGGCTAAGTAATATTCTATACTCGGTGAGATTGTTTCTAGCTCTACGAAATCCAGAAATCTAAGCCTAGCGTTCATTTCATGAAATCCATACTTTTCTATTCTCTCTATTCTATAGTGTGATATTCTTATACTCCAGATAGAAAGCGTTTGATTGAAAAGTGTGTGATCTGTGATTTGTATACCGCTTTGAATGATTCAGACGACGTTAATTTTAAAATTATTCCGTTTTTCATGATTATACCATTGTTCGTGGGTTTTCTATTTCTATTGCACTATTATACTATGATATCGAAATAAAGTTCTTTGACATGTATTTACATTCGGTGCATGCTATATGAGTAAGTGAAACCCACGTCCTGAGAAAATGATCTAGCGTCCTACCTCTTTGCTTCTTCCTTTCTTCTTTATTTTCATTTCGTTTTCATTCTTCTTCTTTTTTCTTCTTTTTTCCGTTTTTCGCCGTTTTCGTTTTCCGAATCCACCGGGTTCGCCTTTTACTTATCTTCCTCGAGGACGAGTAAGACGCAAGCTTGGGGGATTTTGATCACTCCTTATTTTACACCTTTTTTTCCGCATGTTTGCATGCCATTTAGATCGCCCAAATCATGTTTTTCATGATTTATCGACGATATTGCGATGCTTTTCACGATTTGTTGTTTTTGTCGCATTTCAGGTGATTTGGCGCGATATGGAGTGATCTCGAGATGCGCTTACTCTAGACGGCCACCGACGACCTCCCCGAGGGGTATCTTGCTGTTGGAGAGGAGCGGAAGAAGAATGGACGTCGCAGGAGCGACGAGGAGGCCAAAATAAGCAGTTTGGGCATTTTTTGTGTCCCACTCGGCCGAGTGGAGGAGCCACTCGGCCGACCAGCGAGACACCGCTCGGCCGACCCGTTCAGACACGTTTTCCATGTGTACTCGGCCGAGCGACGGAGACCACATCGGCCGAGTGACTATACCACGTCCGCCCGAGTGGCGCCCAGACGAAGGCCCTCAAAAATATCGAAGTTACTGTTTTTCGGCCACCTGAGCTTCAGAAGACCCACTCGGCCGAGTGGTATATCCGTCCGCCCGAGTGCGGTGAAGCCATCGGCCGAGTGACGACAACTCACTCGGCCGAGCCGCCCTCGAACTGAAGACCCCTGAAAGCCCCGACTTACTGGAAAATTACAGGGTTTTCACTCGGCCGAGCGACTTTTGTCACTCGGCCGAGTGCGATGCGCTGCCTGTAGCGAAATTTGCGGAAAACAGGCTGTGCAGGGGCGTTTTGGTCAGGATTTTTGGACGATTTTTGGGGCTATTTAAGCCCTGTTTTTACCCTAGTTTAGAGAGCCATCTCTTAGATTTTTTGCAGCTTTTTAGATTACTTTTTAGCTTTATTATTGTGATTAGAGAAGAGAGAAAACTTGGATTTTTGTTGAATTGAATTGAAGAACTCCATTGGTTTGCATCTCTCTCCCCTAAAAATTCTATTTTTATTGTTTATTTCAATATTTGGGATGAATTCTATTGTTTATTTCATTGATTATTATTGTGCTATTGCTATGATTTGTGAGTAGTCTCCACGTCTTGGGGCGTGGGGATGAACCCTATAAGCCCTATTTCATAATCGTGATGAATTGGTAGAAATTGAGCTAGGATCGTTGTTAGAGATTAGATTGGGATCAATTTACTACGGACGGCTAGGTATTCATATCGATTGGGATTTGCAAGAGATTGGATCCCAATTCGATAGGAAGCCCTAGAAATCCGAATTGGGTTGGAGTCGGATTTTCGAAGTATCGGTTTGCAAGAGATTGGACCGATACTAGGATTTCCGGGTGCAATTCCATGCCGATACTCGTTTGCAAGAGATTGGACGGGTAGGAACTATCCTAATCTAGATCGTGGGCCGAGTTTGCAAGAGATTGGGCTCGGTGCGCGATTGGACGATGATGTTGATCCTAATGCTAGCTTCTCTAGGCTAGGGTTTGCAAGGGATTAGACCCGAACCTAGGAAAGCTATAGACCGGCAACAGCGCGAGAGCGTGAGCTTGGTTCTACATTTAGTTGCAACTAGTTCATCCGAATTTTCATTCTAGCAATTTTAATACCGACGAACCATTCTTATGAAATGCGGTGAGTAGCGGGGATTCCCCATTCCCCAGGCGTTCTTTATTTGATTTGATATTTCGTACTTTTGTCTGACGATTGTGACAGGATCGCCCAAGGCAATTATCTCTCTTGAATAGCTAGGTTGATTAGGAACAAGCACGGTCATTCGTCCTCCCTGTGTTCGATACCCGCTTGCCGCTATACCGTGCGCTTGCGGTAAAACTACAACCGTCGCCTCGGGACGTGTATCCGGGGTGCGATCAACCCTCCAGTTATCATCTCAATTCGCATGACCGCCCTCGGGGGGCGTGGCTCCTCCTTATCACGGTTTGCCAGTGGTTCCCGTCCCCCCTCCTCCGGGGGGCCCTCTCTCCTTCTGCCACCCGCCTGCCCGCGACGAAGTTTCCCAGGTGACCCGCCTGGATCAGTCGCTCGATCTCTCTTTTAAGGGTGTAACAACGGTCGGTGTCGTGGCCGTGGTCCCTGTGATAGCGGCAGTATCTCCGGGGGTCCCTCCTCGCCGGATCCGCCCTCATCTCCCGGGGAGGCTCCGGCAGCAACCCGGCCCTTGTCGCCGCGGCTAGCACCTCCATCATGGGGGCGTTGAGTCGCGTGTAATGTGCCCGTGGGGGGCCTTCTTGTCTCGGGATGATTCGAGGGAGCCCTTGGGCCGGGCCAGGTCGATCGTGCGGGCGAGGCCCGAGCGGTTCCCGTCTTGGTCGGGCCATCTGGTCGCGACCACGGTGCCTCTCTTCCTGCCTCGGCCGTGGGTGTGACCGGGGTTCACCGGGGGAGGGTTTCGCCGGGGGGAATAAGGCCTTGGCACCGAGAGTCACCTCGGCCAACGCGTGCCTCTCCGCCATAGCAACCAGTGCCTCATAGTCGGTTGGCGGATCCCGGAGCAGGGATTTGTGGAGGCTCCGAGTCCGCAACCCCGTTTTGAAGGCCAGCATGAGCACCTCATCGTCGCACGTCACCACCGCCCGTCTCTCCTCCTGAAAGCGGCGGAGGTATCTACTTGTTGTCTCTCCCTCCCCTTGGACTATTGTGCTGAGATAGTCTAAGGGCTTCTTTTTGGTCCGCCCGGCCCGGAACTCTTGGCAGAACTTGTGGGATAGTTCGCCAAAGCTCCCGACGGACCTCGCGGGCAAGCCAAAGTACCAGTCCAACGCGGCGTCCCTCAGGCTTTGGGAGAAATGTCGGCATAGGAACGCCTCGTCCACGTCCTGCACCTCCATCGCCCCCCGGTATTGCTGCACGTGCGTGAGGGGGTCGCCTCTCCCATTGTATGTGGCCAAGTGAGGGGGTTTGAACCTTATGGGCCTTGGGGCGGATGTGATCCACCGTGCAAGTGGCGTGGCCTCCTCCGGGTAGGTTGGGCGATCAGGCACATCCCCTCTCCGCCATTCAGGGGTCTGGCTTCGGTCGCGCCTCGGCCGTCGACGGTCCTCCGTCCCCGGGGAGTAGCCCGACTGTCGTCCGGCGGGACTCCTTCCCCGGGTCGAGGACTCGACAGGTTGCGGGCTACGGTTCTCCCAGCGCCAGCGCCTTCCGGCCAGCTCTCCTCGGGCCTCCATCCGTCCTTGATTCTCCCGAAGGAGTCTCTCGCGCTCGGCGGTGAGGAAGCGTAGTTGTTGACAAACGGATTCCTCACGCAGGGAGTCGGAGGGGTGGTGCAGGCGATGTGGGCTGGCTCCTCCAGGGGGACCGATTCAGCAACGGGTCCCGCCCGTCCTCGAGCCGCCGGCCCGTCGCCGTCTCGTCAAGGATTTCTCGGTCGCTCTAGTTTTCTCTCCTTAGCCTCTCGCGTTCTACGACGACGAGGCGGAGTTGGCGGCGAGCGGCCTCTTCGTCCTGGTAGGCCCTTCGAGCGGTCTCGGCGGCTTCGTCCAAATGCCTTTGCGCGGCGGCCGCCTCCCCCAGGCGCCTCCACCGCCGTGCGACTTCCATCTCCTCTTCCAGGAGCCTTTGCTGGGCCGCAATCTCCTCGACGAGCCCCCTGTTCTCCCCCTCCTCCTCGAACTGAGGGTGGAGGTTCCGCCTCACGTTCGGGGGCTCTGAGGGGCCGGGCGGAGGCTCCGTTCCCACCGTCTGATAGCCTCCCCTGGCCCGAGTGACGGCCTCGAAGCCCCTCAGGATGGCGTGGACTGAAGTATGTTCAGTTTCGGTGCCCATACCCAGAAGGGGGTCGGACGCCGGGGTGATTTGTAGAGGGAGCGGTTCCTGATCTACGGGATCTTTGCCGCGGTCAGGGTTCCGCGGGATCGGCATGGAGTCTAACATGGGTGTGACCCTTCGTTCCCACAGACGGCGCCAATTGTTACGAGGTGGAACTCGCGTACAATGAATTTGTATTATGGGGAACCAAGGGCACGATGGTTATGTGGAGAAGAAGGTTTAGGTAGGCTGTTTTACAAGTGATTAGTGGGGTGAAGAGGTTGGATCCGTTGCCGGTGGTGCTCACGGGATCGTATCTCACCGGACGCAGCTGAGGAGGGTCGGACGGCAAGGGGCTGACGCTGACTTTGGTCAAGGGGCGAGCTCTCCCGCAGCACGAACAACTCGTCAGAAGGGCGGGGTTGGGGTTCAACCCTTAGCCCCTCCGATGCCTAAGTCAGTAATAGGGCTTAAAAAGGGGGGGCTAGACACGCCGGCCGGACTAACGGTGTGTCCGCCACGCGTGACGAGCTATAGGTGGGAGAACAAAGATATGGAAGACCTTTGCTCTCGTGTGTGAATAATAGAAATGAGAGAGAATTCTCCAACCCTCTCTCCGTAAGAGGAGAGGGGGTATTTATACCTGGCGGGTGATGACTAGGCGTGCTGAGCTGGCTCGGGTGTTAGCGGAAGCTTCGGACAAGGACATCAGGAACAGGAGTTCCTGGCCTGCTTCTGTCAGGCGGCGCAACGGCCAAGGGGTGCTTTTGTCGGGATGTCAGGGCCGAAAGCACTAACCGTCGGACGGGTCGGCCGCCTGGGGGTGCTTTGTCAGGTGGTCGGGTGACGTATGTGTCAGTCGTGTCCTTATCCTAGGCTATTTGTCGTTAGCGATGAACTTAAGGTCGGGCTGTGTCACTCTAGGCGCCGCGGTTCGCGGGAATCGGGCGGGCCGTTCCGATCGGGGGTTGTCCGGCCCGGCCGCGCCCCCCGATCGATCATGGGGTATGGCCTGCCGGTACGGAAGGATACGTCTGCGCCCGTCAATAGGCCTGGCCTAGCTACCCAAGCGTCCCCATGCGCGCTACCCCGGTGGGTCGGGCGGCTGCGGTGGTCCGCCTCGGCCGGCTGCGGTGGTTCGCCTCGGCCGGTTCGGGGAGCGCTGCAAGGCGCGCCTGTCTCCGTGATGCCCCAGATTTTCGGGGCGGCGGCCCTTTTGTGAAATGGTGAGTTAATGGGGCATTTTAGCGGATCCGGGCGGGAGTCGGGCTCCCATGATCTTTAGGTCGTAACACACTCGATTTTCATTTTCAATGGGCACCACTTCAGATAACAACTGAGCTTTACCAGTCATGTGTTTTGAGCTCCCGCTATCAAGTATCCACCCAATCTTGGAGCCAAATTTTGATTTGTTGCTTCTTTTCTTTTTCTTGAGTACCTGAAGATGAAAATATCGTATCATGGTACCCAAGGTCATTGGGTCCTAAGAGATTAGACCTTTGGAAGACAAGTCTAATTGGACTTAGACTTCCCAACATAGTCATTATTGTGCACAACATTCATGAAATAAGAATTAATATACGCTTGTTTCTCATGCATGCTTGTGTCCTTCGGGCCCCAAATAGTGAATGTCTTGGGAGCCCTTTTCATATTGGGAACATGCAAGTTTTGTTGATTTCTACGTGGTGCATGTGTTCTACGAGGAAGTGGCCTAGTGTATGCATGCAGTGGATAAGCATAAGGCACATGATGAAGTGGTGGTGGCAACATATGATAAGGTGCATGATGCATGTAGTAATGATGTGGGTGAACATATCATGTGAGGGAACACGTGCATGAGTGTGTCTCACTTGGTGTGCACGTGCTCGTGGACGTGGAGCATAGAAATCATCATAAGTGTGAACAGGTGGAGTAGGAGGTGTGTTCCTACGTGGCATAGTATTGGTGTACATAAATGCATGACCCTTCTTTGGAGGTCCACCCAAAGTGAGTTTCTTTCCAAAATGGGGTGTGTACTTAGTGGAAGTACCATTGGTAGATGAACTACCTATAGGGTGTTTACTCCCACTAGTTGAGGGCTCGGAAGATGGCCTTACGAAGGTGATGGAAGATTTGGATGAATTTTCATTCTTATACCCCAAACCAACGTGATAATTGGTCGGAAGTAAATCATTCAGAATATTATCCAAATGGTCCTTGCCTTTGTTGAATTTCTCAATCCTGCCTATTGTGGACTCATATTTCTCAGTGTGAGAGAGTATAGTAGTATCCAAAGTGGACACTTGAGTTGTGAGTTCACAAACACGAGACTTGAGATTCTCATTCTCAATACTCAAAGTTGAGTTTCGAGAAATCAAATCCGTTATCTCGTGTTCATCCGAATCCTTAATGCTGACATGTTCAAGTTGAGATTTGAGATTTACAATCTAAGTTCTCAAGGCTTCAACAACGGTGTCGTTGTTGGTGATGATAGGCTTAGGTGTGGTCTGTAGACTAGTTAACTCATTTTTGATCTTAGTATATCTATTTACCAACTTAGAATTCTTAGACTAAATTTGTTCATTAGCTAATCTTAGATCATCCATAGTTACCTCTTCACCTTCATCCTCGCTTTCATCTGAAGCGGTCTCTTGATCATGTTGCTCTCTTGCCATGAAGCACATGTGTGCTTGCTCCACTTGTTCATCATCTGACTCTCCACTTGAGGAGTCATCTTCTGAGTCGGTGAATTTGTCGACAAGCCCTTTCTTGTACTCCTTCTTGTACTTTCTTGACTTGTCAAACTTGGGTGCCTTTCACTTCTCCTTTTGTTTGTTGAGAGGATAATCCACCTTGATGTGTCCTGGCTTGTTGCATTTGAAACACAAAGGCACAGATGCATTAGTGGAACTAACTTTAGATTTATTCTTAAAGTTACCTTTTCGGAAGAATCGGTTGAACTTCTTTGCCATGAGGGCCAACGATTCCATGTCCAACTCGTCTTCCGATTCTTCACTATCGGTAGGTGTAGTAGGGGCGGCCTTGAAAGCAATTGCCTTTTTGTTTGGCTCTTCTTACTTCAAGAACGCCTTCATCTTGTCCTGCATCTTAATCTTGCTGTCCTTCCATACCTCATAAGACATTAAGGTACCCATTAGTTGAACAACAGTATATTTGGACATATCGTTACCTTCCTCGATATCGTAGGTTCGCTTTTCCCAACTTGAAGGAAGTCCGTCAATGATCTTCGCGACTTTCTCTTCTTGGGTATAGGTCTTCCCAAGGGCTTCCAACTCGTTGGTTATATCCACGAAGCGAGCATAATACTCCTTAATTCTTTCACCCTGTTATATGTGAAACAACTCGAATTCTTTGTTAGCAACAGTGAGTTTAGAATGTTTTAGCCTGCTCGTTCCTTCGTGTAGGATGAGAAGTTGATTCCAAATCTGATATGCACTCTTACAAGTGCATATCTTGTTGAAATCTTCAGGCTCCAGTGCACATTGTAAGGCATTCATTGCCTTGGCATTGTTCACCTCCGCGGCGACCTTCGCGGCAGTCCACTTCGTGAAGTCTTCTTCAGTGGGCTCAACATACTCTGTTAATGTGGCTCTCCAAAGTGATGTGCTCCGGAGGAAGGTTTCCATCCGGTATTTCTAGTACCCATAGTTGGTACCGTTGAAGTGAGGATGCCTAGTTGAGGAGTGTCCTTCCATCACTGAAGAGGCTCCTTCACGATTCTTGAAGGTGATGTAGTCGGAAGGTAGTCGAACGGCCTTGTTGTCGTTGTTTGTCATAGCTATGAACTTGGCTCTGATACCAAATGTAGTGCCCTGATATCTACTGCACAAGTACTAGGGGTGAATAGTACTTTAAAATAATTAAGAGTCTAATTCCTAATTATTGTGAACACACTACCAACTATGCGGAATAAGTAATAACAACAAGAGCAATATCAATGCAAACAAGCGATGTAATGGGTTCTGATCCCCACAAGTCTTCCCGACTTGTTCTCGGTGATCCTACATCCCATACACCCGGATCCCTTCTGGCTACTTGAGTTAGAATCCACTAACTCAAGGTTCCACTAAACAACTTCTTGCAGAAACTACTACAAGATCAAACACTACAACAATTCGTATCGTGACTCCCACAAAACGGGATCACAAATATCTCTCACAAACCGAGAGAAAATCACCAACAATAGATTTAATGAAATAGAAATTGCTTACCATAAAATCCTATGCCTTGAGATACTTACGAATTAGGGCAAGGTAGGAAGATGAGTGGAGATCACGAAACACGAGCAATCACGAGATGATCAGCGAGAGACGGCTAGGACTACGATGATGTGCAAGATTCGATCTTCCAGAAAATTGATCGCTCAAGATCTCAAACAACCTTTTGAGAAAATTAGGTCAGAGAAGAGAACCCGAGCTTTTTGAGAGAGAGAGATTTTTCACGATGATAATCGAATCAATTGAGATTAGATCTGAATCCAATCTCATATTAGAGATATTTCCAAGTTTGAAACGAGTCAAACAAATAAGGAAAGAATCAAAACAGATCAAGAAAAATCGTGGAAATAAATTCTCCAACGGCTGTAAAAATAAAGCTGCTAAATCGGTCTAAGAAGGATCACTGACCGATTAGTTTGAGAACTAGTCGGTCGGTGAACCTTCTTGGACCGACTAGATGGTTGACAGAGAATTCAGTGAAGTAAGGAGGATAAACTAGTCGGTCTAAGAAGAAACATCAACTGACTAGTTTGACAACTAGTCGGTCGGTGAACCTTCTTGGACCGACTAATTGGTCAACAGTAACTCGGCTGAAAAACACAAGCAAGACTAATCGTTCAAGAAGGATTTTCAACCGATTAGATTGACATCTAGTCGTTTGGTCCTTCTACTTGAACCAACTAAGATGCTCAGAAAGTCAAACGAAGAAGCGATAAGCTACGGAAAACTTTCTAATGGCTTCTAAGACAATCCTAGAGATAAGATACGATATATAAGAGGATATCGAAGGCAAGTAATACTCAAGGCTTAACATTCTAGAAGACAATGAAAATAAACTATACACACCGTCTTCCAAAGCTTCAATATGAAGATTCTGAATCCCTCGACTTCAATAATACTCCTTGAGCTTCAATGAAGCTTCAGGCACATCGTTCACGCACTCTAAAAAGTCTTGGGATGTCGCTTGAGATCTACAAAGTAATTTGGCGATGATCTTCATAACTGCGCTCAAAGATAATTAGTACACAATATTTATGTTTGTTCATCATCAAAACCAAATCAGGGGAATCAATACTCAACACTTCAGAATCTGATTCGGTTGTAGAAGTTGTGAATGATGTTGAACCTGATGTTACAACACTGGATCTGACTTTGTTTGATTTATTGGCTGATGTTGTATGTAATGTTGCAACATCAGATTCAACATGGCTGCTACTGTTGTAATCAGGTCGCTTCTTCTAAGAGACCACGAGGGCAATGTAATTTCTGGTGATTTCCTCATCTTCAGCACTCACATGAGACTCATCTTCACTCCAGGTACTGGCTGAGGACTTCCCTTTCTTCTTCTTCAGAGTGTTTGCACATTCAGCCTGTATATGCACAAATCCTTCACATACTCTACACTGCATCCCTTTTCCTTTCTTTTGCCCTTTACTACTGATCTTCTTCAGCATTCTACTGATGTTTTTAGTCAAACGGCAATATCCTCATCTACACCCGATTCATCATCTTCTTTAGAGACATCTCTAGCTTCTACTTTCAAGGCCACCACTTTATCCCTTTTCTTTTGTTTCAGATTCATTTTATAGGTCTGAAGAGATCCCATGAGTTCATCCAGTCTCCTGGTGGCTGCATTTTTGGCCTCCTAAATGGCTGCAACTTTGGCTGAGAATTTGTCTGGAAGAGATCTCAAGGTTTTCTTAACCAACTTCTTTTGAGAATATTTCTTCTCAAGCTGGAAGGCCTGATTGGCTATATCTCTCAATCTTCCATTGAATTCGACAACAGTCTCATCGTCATTCATCCTTTGTTTTCAAACTGAGAAGCTAGCATATGGAGTTTAGAAGCTTTTACGGCATTAGTTCCTGCATGCACATTCTGAAGTATGTCCCAAGCTTCTTTAGCATACTCACAGGTAGAGATAAGTTTAAACTATTCTTCATCAACAGCCGAAAAAATAGCATTAGTTGCTTTATAATTGCACAGGGCCCATGTTCTTCAATCCGACTCCAGTCTCTTGCCGGCTTTAGGTGTTCTTTGCCATCTTTGTCAATTTCGATCGACAGTGTCCATCCTTCAATGACAGCTATCCATGCCTTCTCATCAAGGGACTTAATGAATGCACGCATCCGAGACTTCCAGTAAGTGTAGTTTGTACCAGTGAGCAATGGAGGACGACCAACGGAGGCACCTTCTCGTGTAGTCATGATTCAAGTACTGAAATCCAAGATCACACCCTCTTTGATAACAAAGTAACACGGGTGACCTGCTTTGATACCAAATGTGATTTCAGTACGTATGTGAAATCAAATAAACACAAATATTAAACACAAGAACCAAGCAACGACAACCAAAACTTGGTAACGTGGTTTGGTGCACACACCTACATCTGCAGGGCCACGCCCAGAAATTAGATTACTCCATTATAAAAATATCAATGAGTACAATCACTAATATCAGATCTATACTAGGAGAAGCATACTTCCCTTTAATACAAACCGCGAGTGTGATCGCAATCAACCTCGTGGAGTAATCTATGCAAGCTCCCCCTGCACAACCGACTAGATTAACTCCCTTGATCCCAACATGCGTAGCCGTCGGCCTCCTCCCGGAGTTCTTCAAAACTTTCGTATAAGTTGTTGTCCCCAGCAACCAATCTTCGCAACCTTGTGTAATCCCTCTCTCCCTCAATCATGGAGTGGTTAAGGAAGTTTACTCAATCAAATCAAAGAAGTTTGGCCACCCACAATTAACGGAACCAAGCTAGGGAATAGTTCCGCCAAATCTTCTAAAAATAGCAACAATAAGTGGGCGAGATTCTCTCCAACCGAATCAACAATAAAAACGAGAGAATAATAGCTTCCAAAGATATCTCCAGCGATTTCTCAATCACAGCTACCTATACCAAAATATGTTGAAGATACTATAAAACGATCTGCAGCAATCAATCTTCAAAATACTCCCAACCAACAGATCTGCGAGATATTCACTTCCTATTGCAAACCAACATCCACTCAATTTAGCAACTGATTTAGGAAGGGCTTTCCAAATATCTCTAATGCAGATATTCTACAATCAATTCAGGAATCCCCGACATACTAGGCAGCAAATCAGATCTGAATCAGCAAGATAGATCTGCAAATCAACATAGTATTTCTACATACGAATCATACTCCAGATCCCGCATGTTGTACATAATGTTGTAACATTATGTTCAACATCTGGTCAAACTTCTCAAAAATAATTCTGATTCAACAAACTGGGCTCTCCAGCTACAGTGCCACTAATGCCAACAAATATCAGCAGAAATTCAACACTAACAGGTTCTTTATATTATTACCCATCAAGGCCCAATATATGAGATGTGATCTAAATGCTTCCCCTGTTCAGAGTGCTCGGAATCTATTTATATGGGGTAATTACTTCTGATGAATAGTTCTAAGATAGCATTTTGATGGTTTATAATTGTGCTATAGGGATGTGTACACATCATGGCACAATCTGTAAGATGTGCTCTAAACGCTTCCCCCGTTAGGGGTTCTCGGAAACTGTTTATATGGGATGATCATGCTCGTATAAATAGGTTCTAAGGAGGCATTTTGATGGTATGCAGTGTAATTACATGTCCCTATGCAGTCACTAACAACTGGATTTTTAACGGACGAGTAATCCGTTTATATCATTTTAATGATTTACTTATATAACACATTTTTGGGTGTGAACACATACTTCAGGATGTTCGACCTTATTCCAGTTGCAAATACTGCTTGATTTCTCAATGATATCCAATGTTCCAGCCATTTAGTAATGTAATGTGTCCCATTTACTTTTAAAAAGCAGAGCTGCGGTTGGATAATAAGTTTGATAATGACCATTTTTAGAGGATAAATGGATGAGTACTGTAAGGTACATCATCCGCCCTATGTAGGGAGTGGATATGTAACGACCCGCTCTCGGGGGCCCGTTACTTATTTGATTTACTCGCAGGTTCCGCAGTTTACCAGTGAAATCAGCATAGCCACAACGTAGAGATGTACCAACAACACTCAAACCAACGTACAAACGTTATTACAGTTCAAATTAAAGTACAACAACAACCAACACACACTCTCTCACACGAATACATAAAGGAAATACGGAAAGGAAATGCGGAAAAGGAAATACATCTCACAACACACACTCAAGCACAAAACAGCTAAAACTCCGTAGCTTCTGGGTCGTACGCAGGCTCCTCGTACTCTGGAGCAATCTCCTCGATCAGTTCGTCGTCTGCCGGTGCCACAAGTGGAACCGAAGGTAAGTCACAAGATTCTAAACAAAGAAAGGGATTACTGTACAAGTATGACAAGCGGTAGTAAAGTAAAGTACGGTGTAGTGTCTGTACAAGTGTAGAAAGTAAAGTGCATGACTGTAAAGAAGTAACCGTGCAAGCTCCACTAGAACTACGTGACTCAAGTCGGAGAGTACAATATGTGACCGTTTAGTTCGTCTCTTGCCTGGGTGCTACCCAGAAAAATGCCGGAACCCAGGCAGCAGGATGGTTTGCCGAAACGCAGGCAGCTAGACAGGAGGCCGAAACACAGGCAGCTTGACATGTAGATCGAACTCTAGTCACTCCCGTACTCTCGCAACTGTGAGTTACCCCGAAACCCCGGTGACGTGTCGAGTACAAGTTCTTTACATGATTGTTCCACGGGACGTTCTAAGTGAACTGTGCCAAGTACAAATGACAAAGACAAGTCCAACACAAGAAGGTGTCGTATGCTTCCGTGCTTCGAGCACGTAGTAGTGCGGTGCTACAAGATCGTACAGGCACAGTTGACTAGATTTCTGAATTTAGAACCAGTCGTGACTTACAAAAATCAGCACCGTCGTAGTAAACTGGAAGAGGATCTAGGGCTTCCTCTGAAGTTGGTACACCAGAGTCTGTACCTGCAACACAAAATGCTTAGGTAGAAAACACGACTTTTCCTATTTAAATAATTAGGCCGTTTTGATTTTTAAAACTTGTTAAAACGGTGTCGAAAATTATTCAAAATTTTTATATAAGCCTAAAATAATTATTTTGATTTTATTGCAAGAGGGGAGAATTTTCATAAGCTTCTGTATTTGTGTATAATTTTTAGAAACTCAAAAATAGCTTTAAAACCCTAAAATACCTAAGCGACGTGTATTTTCCGTAATTTCTCACGGGAGCAATACAAGTCAGAAATTCATGAGTGAGTAGTCCAAACGACCGTCTCGAAGTCTATTATCACATATAATTTTCTCACGTAATAGTGTAGCTTAAAACAATGAGTTATGATTTTTAGAATGAATTATACTTATTTAATCTTTAGGTTTAAAAAATGTTTCTGGAAAAAGTAGGCATCTGATCGAGATGAGACCAGTGCCATTGGATCCAAAATAATGTTTTTGATTTTCCAAAGCTAGTTTCACATTTTTCTAGGCTCTGTATAATTAGTTATGGATTTATAACCATTATTACCCATTTAATAATTATTAAAAATCCGAAATACGAAAATACTTATTCGTATAAAACGAAATACGTTCGAAATCAACCTCACGCTCTTCGTTTCTGATCGCCAGGGGGGTGTGTACGTCGGACGGCGGAGGAGGCAACGTCGGGTGGCGGCGTCGTCGTCGGGGAGTGACGGCAACGGCGATGAGGGCGGCGGCGGCAGCCGGTGGTGCGTGGAGGTGCTGGGCAAGAGAGAGGGGATGGGTTTCGAAAAATAAGAAAGAGAGAGATATAGTAATAGTGTGGGTTATTATGTGAAGGGAGGAGGGGGTTTATATAGGTTTAGAGAATGGCAAACTTGTAATTAAGGGGGGAGACACAAAAATTAAAGGGGTGAATGAGATCCAACATCTTGAATATCACCAGCTAAGGGGAGGCTGGTTAAGGGTGTTGGTTGGGGGTTTAGGGTGGAAGTAAGTTGGTAAAAGTTAATTAGTAAGTGTAGAATGTCATTAGTGAATGTAATTAGTAAAAACGGAGGGTTACAACCCCGTTTTCGCATATGAATCCGAAAAATTACGAAAACATACCCACGGAATTGTATCATCACGAGGATCGAAAATATAAGATCCATTTTGGGATTTGAGCTAAGGAAGTACAAGTTTTAGGCCAAAACGTTGAGGAAGCGGGTTTGCGGGTTCTAGGCTGAAATGATA
The DNA here is from genome assembly GCA_030789695.1 of Scilla litardierei. Taxonomy (NCBI): domain Eukaryota; kingdom Viridiplantae; phylum Streptophyta; class Magnoliopsida; order Asparagales; family Asparagaceae; genus Scilla; species Scilla litardierei. Next base: position 25,269,159 of record CM061132.1, on the reverse strand, counting down.
TCATAAAAATATGAAATTAATGTGGGGGGCCCTAAATAATCATGTAAGGCTACTGTAGAAGTTTGAAGACATTTTGAAAATGTTTGGATAGAAAATAAATTCGTCGAGCCAAAAAGGTAATTTTGGGAAATGAATTTTAACAGAAATGTTTTGGGCATTTGAGGAAATCTGAAATTGCTGAAATACAATATGATAAGTCTTAGTGCTCTAAAATATTTTTATAAGAATTTTTGAAATCAGTTTTGATATACAACTCCTAACTAACCATTATAAAGAAAATTTAGAATAAAAATACGTTAAGTACGTATTTGAAGTGTTTGAAAAATACAGGCCGTTACGTCCTACCCTCCTTAAAATAATTCCGTCCTCGGAATTTCAAACTTAATAAAGTAAGTAATTGATATTATGAAGAAGCTCAAGCAAATAAATGATAGAAAACATAATACGAAATATAATGTGATATCACATCATCTAGAAGACAAGAGATGCTGTCTAAGAATACATACTATCATCTACATTGTTTCCGAGACTAGCCCCAGGACTAGTAAGATCCTCACACTCAGTAAACAAGTAAGGCTAGCGTTCCTTCATATCATCCTCTCGCTCCCAAGTAGACTCTCCATGTGAGTCGTGACGCCACAAGACACTGACACAATTGATCACTCTATTCTTGAGGGTCTTTTGTCGTCGATCCATGATCTTGACCGGCTGCTGATCATAAGATAGATCCAGATGAACAGCAATCTCGGAGTAATCCACAACATGTCTAGGATCACTCACGTAGCGTCGAAGCTGCGAGACATGAAAGACTTCATGTACTCCTTCCAATGCAGGTGGCAAAGCAAGGCGATATGCCACCTCACCTACTCGCTCCAAGATATCAAATGGACCAATATATCGTGGGATGAGCTTCCCTCTTCGTCCAAAGCGAATCATCCCACGATTCGGCGAGATCTTTAAGAATACATGATCGCCAGGCTGGAACTTCAAATGTCGGTACTTTGCATCTGCCCAATGCTTGTATCGATCTTGCACCAACTGTAGCTTCTCTCTGATGGTCCGAACTACTTCAACTGCTTCTACAATCAAATCCGGACCGATGAGCTCTTGGTCGCCAACGTCGTCCCAGCTCAAGGGGGAACGACACTTCCTGCCATATAGCGCTGCAAAAGGTGCCATACCGATGCTGGCCTGATAAATGTTGTTGTATGCAAACTCCACGAGATGTAGATGATCCTCCCAAGATCCCTTGAAGTCCAGCATACATGCACGCAACATGTCCTCTAGGATCTGAATGGTGCGTTCCGACTGGCCATCAGTCTGAGGATGATAAGCTGTACTGAAGCTCAATCGGGTCCCCAGATACTCCTGCAAGCTCTTCCAAAAATTAGATGTGAATCGAGTGTCTCTGTCTGAAACAATGCTGACAGGGACACCATGCAGCTTCACGATCTCCTCCATGTACTTCTTGACAAGCATATCGGTCGACTGACCCACTCTGAAAGGAATGAAGTGTGCTGACTTGGTCAATCGATCAACGATCACCCAGACAGCATCATTGTGCTTCGTGCTCTTGGGCAGTCCCGTCACGAAGTCCATCGTGATGTGCTGCCACTTCCACTCTGGGATGGGCAAAGGCTGCAACAATCCGGCAGACCGGTGATGTTCAGCCTTCACCTGTTGGCACACTATACACCTCGTCACACTGCGTGCGACGCTTCTCTTCATCCCATGCCACCAGTAGTGTAGCCGCAAGTCCTGGTACATCTTGGTCCCACCTGGATGAATAGAATACGAAGAGCTGTGGGCTTCCTCCAATAAAGCTTCTCTGACATCTCCAGATGGTATGCAGATGCAGTTGCCGAATCTCAAAGATCCATCCTCATGGATTGTGAATTCTGGCCTCTGACCTGCTACCACCATGTCTCTGATCTTCTGCAGCTTCTCGTCTCCGGCTTGGGCAGCTTTGATCTTGTCCACCAGGTCGGACTGGATCTAAAGGTTGAGCAATGAAGATGTTACTCCAGGAAGTATGACATCCATCTCCATGGCTCGGATCTCGTGTCGAAGCCTCCATTGTGATGTGAGAGTCATCACTGCAGGGAGGAGACTCAAAGCATCCGGTGGGACATTGACCTTCCTAGGATGGTACTGAAGATCAATATCATAATCCGCCATCAGCTCGATCCATCGGCGTTGGCGCATGTTGAGCTCCTTCTGGGTGAACAGGTATTTGAGACTCTTGTGATCCGAGAAGATTTTTACGTGTTCGCCCAACAAGAAGTGCCTCCATATCTTCAGAGCAAAAATAACTGCCGCCAACTCAAGGTCATGAGTGGGGTAGTTCTTCTCATGGATCTTCAATTGCCTGGATGCATAAGCGACGACTCGGCCATGCTGATGCAACACGCACCCAAGTCCTTTGCCAGAAGCATCAAAAAATACTTCGAACCCTCCGGTTCTGTCTGAGATGACCAGAATCGGGGCAGAAGTCAGTCTCTTCTTCAGCTCCTGGAATGCATCCTCGCAAGTCTTCGACCAGACGAAAATCACGTCCTTTCTCGTCAATTTCGTCATGGCTCATGCGATCTTTGAGAAGTCCTGGATGAATCGTCGGTAGTAACCAGCCAGTCCTAGGAAACTTCGAATCTCGGTGACAGTCTTTGGGGCTGGCCAGTTCTGAACAGCAGCTACCTTCTCAGGGTCGACGGATATCCCTTCTCCAGATATGATGTGGCCCAGGAAAGCCACCTTGTCAAGCCAAAACTCACACTTACTGTACTTGGCATACAGTTGGTGTTGTCTTAGCGTCTCCAAGACCTTCCTCAGGTGAACTCTATGCTCCTCGGCGTCCTTCGAGTAGATGAGGATGTCGTCGATGTAGACGACTACGAACTTGTCCAGATGGTTGTATAGAACCTGGTTCATGAGACTCATGAATACAGCAGGTGCATTAGTCACACCAAATGGCATCACCAGGAATTCGTAGTGTCCATATTATGTCCGAAATGCAGTCTTGTGGACATCCTCCTTCTTCACCTTCACTTGATGATATCCGGTCTTCAGGTCCAGCTTTGAATACACGCTCGATCCTCCAAGCTGGTCGAACAGGTCGTCGATGCGGGGCAGAGGGTACTTGTTCTTCACCGTCATCTTGTTCAGTTCCCGGTAGTCGATGCACATTGCGATCCGTCTTTCTTCTTCACGAGCAGCACTGGGGCACCCCATGCGGGTACACTGGGTCGTATCCATCCTTTCTGTATAAGATCATCTAGTTGAGCTCGAATCTCTTCAGGCTCAGGCGGTGCCATGCGGTAGGGTCCCTTGGACATTGGTTGTGCACCTGGCATAAGATCAATGGTAAATTCAAGGCCACGATCCAAAGGCAAACCTGAGAGGTCGGCTGGAAATACGTCCAAGAATTCTCGCACTATCTCAGGCATTTCTTTCTCATCTCATGATGTAGTAGCCATGGCTTCTAAAAGTCTGGCTCGGTCCTTCACCGGTCCTTCTGATCGACTTCCGCTGAGAAACTCGAACTTTGGATGGTTGGGTATTTCGAATTCTACCCTCCTTCGACGACAGTCAATGGTGGCATGAAAAGTCCCCAACCAGTTCATCCCAAGAACAGCATCGAAAGTTGGCAACTCTATCACCATGAAGTCGGCGAAGAGGTCTCGTCCACAAATCACAATAGAGCATTGGAGGCATCCGCTGGTTGCCGGTAGGGAACCACCAGCGGTCTCGACCTTCCAACGGGAAGTCAGAAGTTCAACAGATATGGCATGTGTTTGGAATCGACTCGCCAAGAAGCAATGTGTAGCTCCTGAGTCGAACAGTGTGAGGGCAGGCTTACCGGCTACTAAGACGGTACTTACGGTGATGAGAATCATGTCTAAGCTTACGATCCCTAAATAATAGAGTGTGTAGCTTAGTGAAAAGAATCTCATACCAGTGATCACTTGGCCTGTGGCCTCGGCCTCCTCTACCGTCATGGTATAGGATTGGCGCCTCTGGGGTGGCGCCGGTCGTCGGGTCTGCTGATACACTTGTTGCTAGGGAGGGAGCGGCTGACGCTGCTGAGCAGGTGGTGATGGAGGACGTAGAGGCACATTCCTGGCAGGGACATGGGCCGGAGCAGGGTTAGATAGCTGAGACTTCCTCTAAGGACAGTCCCTTGCAGCATGGTCCTTTGATCCACAGATCAGACAGAGGTTTAGAAAAGATCGGCATTCTGAGCGGAGGTGCACTGGTTTCCCGCAATGATGACATGTTAGGCGCGGTGATGGTGGTGGGCGCTGCCTCTTGAACTGTGTCTGTTGAGTGGGCCGATACATCTGATTAGGCGGGGGTCGTCGGCTAGGTCCAGCAGCAGGGATTGGAGGTGTTTGCCTTCTGTGAGGGGTAGCCAATTCATGCCTTTCTTCCCTCTCCATAAACTCGTGTTCACGAGCAGCAGCTAGAACTTCGGTGTGGGTAGACGATGTACGTCTGACTAAATTCCAGCGGATCTCTATGATGAGACCCTGCTTGAAGCGTCGAGCCTGGGCTATTGGAGTGGCAACCATCTCGGGAGCAAAGCGGCTCAGCATGGTGAACCGGGCGTCGTATTGTTCCACCGTCATGGAACCTTGCTTCAACCCAACAAATTGTGCCTCAAGTTCCATCTGGGCCTCTGGAGAGAAATATTGGGTGCGGAAAAGTTCCGTGAATGTCTCCCATTCGATCAGTTGTTGGAGATGCTTTTCTGCAGAGCCCCACCAGACTTTGGCCCCATCCGTTAGTTGGGACCTGGCAGTATCCACCCAGGCATGCCTCCCGATCTGGGCGGCTCTCAAGTTCTCTTCAGTATTTTCTAGCCATTCATCGGCCTTCATCGGGCCATCTTCTCCGTTCCAGGTCTTCGGGTAGAGGGAGTGAAATTGTTGGATGCCTCCCGTAGGGTGATATTCGCCTTTGATAGCCTCGACCATTTCTCGCAATGCCAGATCCGAGATCTGATGCACTGTGGGAGTTGGCCCGTTGTCGGTCGGGTTGTTAGCTCCAGACTGATTGGATCCATTGGGGGTCTTTGAGGTGTTTCCGTCCATTCTCGAGCGTTGAACACAAAAGACCTGTACATAATGTTTAGTAAGAATTGGTGTAGAAAGACTCTAAGAAGGTCAAACGAAAGGTCATCAAGATAAAGGAAGGTTGATAGTAAAGAAGATCGATGACGTCACATAATCGTGATTCACGTCCTTGCGGTCCAGCGGACACGGTCAGGGAAGTGACTAAGCAAGGATCACTTATGCCCAATCTAGCTAGATTGATCCAACAGACTTTAGCCAAGCACATTGACCGGTATCATGGTCCATTGAAGGAAGATTATCATTCATATGAGTGCCACCGATACAGAAAGATTTTTATTAACAACTAGTTATTCCTATCAAAATTTAGGTTTTGTTAATGACTTCTTATTAAGGCTAGATAGGTCAACTCCATTGGGGCTTTCGGAAGTGTTCCCATCCATCCTTCGAGTGGCAAACCTGCATCCATAGAAAATGTCAGCTTAGTTGAGTATCGTGTACGATACATCCTGGTTTTGATACACTGTTCACGAGGTATTTTGCACGGACCTGCGTGGGCCACCAGACTTGTAACAACCCGCTCTCGGGGGCCCATTACTTATTTGATTTACTCGCAGGTTCCGCAGTTTACCAGTGAAATCAGCATAGCCACAACGCAGAGATGTACCAATAACACTCAAACCAACGTACAGACGTTATTACAGTTCAAATTAAAGTACAACAACAACCAGCACACACACTCGCACATGAATACATAAAGAAAATGCGGAAAAGGAAATACATCCCACAACACACATTCAAGCTCAAAACTGCTAAAACTCCGTAGCTTCTGGGTCGTACGCAGGCTCCTCGTACTCTGGAGCAATCTCCTCGATCAGGTCGTCGTCTGCCGGTGCCACAAGTGGAACCGAAGGTAAGTCACAAGGATTCTAAACAAAGAAAGGGATTACTGTACAAGTATGACAAGCGGTAGTAAAGTAAAGAACGGTGTAGTGTCTGTACAAGTGTAGAAAGTAAAGTGCATGACTGTAAAGAAGTAACCGTGCAAGCTCCACTAGAACTACGTGACTCAAGTCGGAGAGTACAATATGTGACCGTTCAGTTCGTCTCTTACCTGGGTGCTACCCAGACGAATGCCGGAACCCAGGCAGCAGGATGGTTTGTCGAAACACAGGCAGCTAGACAGGAGGCTGAAACACAGGCAGCTTGACATGTAGATCGAACTCTAGTCACTCCCGTACTCTCGCAACTGTGAGTTACCCCGAAACCCCGGTGACGTGTCGAGTACAAGTTCTTTACATGATTGTTCCACGGGACGTTCTAAGTGAACTGTGCCAAGTACAAATGACAAAGACAAGTCCAACACAAGAAGGTGTCGTATGCTTCCGTGCTTCGAGCACGTAGTAGTGCGGTGCTACAAGATCGTACAGGCACAGTTGACTAGATTTCTGAATTTAGAACCAGTCGTGACTTACAAAAATCAGCACCGTCGTAGTAAACTGGAAGAGGATCTAGGGCTTCCTCTGAAGTTGGTACACCAGAGTCTGTACCTGCAACACAAAATGCTTAGGTAGAAAACACGACTTTTCCTATTTAAATAATTAGGCCGTTTTGATTTTTAAAACTTGTTAAAACGGTGTCGGAAATTATTCAAAATTTTTATATAAGCCTAAAATAATTATTTTGATTTTACTGCAAGAGGGGAGAATTTTCATAAGCTTCTGTATTTTTTTATAATTTTTAGAAACTCAAAAATAGCTTTAAAACCCTAAAATACCTAAGCGACGTGTATTGTCCGTAATTTCTCACGGGAGCAATACAAGTTGGAAATTGATGAGCGAGTAGTCAAAACGACCGTCTCGAAGTCTATTATGACATATAATTTTCTCACGTAATAGTGTAACTGAAAACAATGAGTTATGATTTTTAGAATGAATTATACTTATTTAATCTTTAGGTTTAAAAAATGTTTCTGGAAAAAGTAGGCATCTGATCGAGATGAGACCAGTGTCATTGGATCCGAAATAATGTTTCTGATTTTCCAGAGCTAGTTTCACATTTTTCTAGGCTCTGTATAATTAGTTATGGATTTATAACCATTATTACCCATTTAATAATTATTAAAAATCCGAAATACGAAAATACGTATTCGTATAAAACGAAATACGTTCGAAATCAACCTCACGCTCTTCGTTTCCGATCGCCAGGGGTGTGTGTACGTCGGACGGCGGAGGAGGCAACGTCGGGTGGCGGCGTCATCGTCGGGGAGTGACGGCAACGGCGACGAGGGCGGCGGCGGCAGCCGGCGGTGCGTGGAGGCGCTGGGCAAGAGAGAGGGGCTGGGTTTCGAAAAATAAGAAAGAGCGAGAGAGATAGTAATAGTGTGGGTTATTATGTGAAGGGAGGAGGGGGTTTATATAGGTTTTGAGAATGGCAAACTTGTAATTAAGGGGGGAGACACAAAAATTAAAGGGGTGGATGAGATCCAACATTTTGAATATCACCAGCTAAGGGGAGGCTGGTTAAGGGTGTTGGTTGGGGGTTTAGGGTGGAAGTAAGTTGGTAAAAGTTAATTAGTAAGTGTAGAATGTCATTAGTGAATGTAATTAGTAAAAACGGAGGGTTACAACCCCGTTTTCGCATATGAATCCGAAAAATTACGAAAACATACCCACGGAATCGTATCGACGCGAGGATCAAAAATACAAGCTCCATTTTGGGATTTGAGCTAAGGAAGTACAAGTTTTAGGCCAAAACGTTGAGGAAGCGGGTTTGCGGGTTCTAGGCTGAAATGATATCAGAAAAATATGAAATTAATGTGGAGAGCCCTAAATAATCATGTAAGGCTACTGTTGAAGTTTGAAGACATTTTGAAAATGTTTGGATAGAAAATAAATTCGTCGAGCCAAAACGGTAATTTTGGGAAATGAATTTTAACAGAAATGTTTTGAGCATTTGAGGAAATCTGAAATTGCTGAAATACAATATGATAAGTCTAGTGCTCTAAAATATTTTTATAAGAATTTTTGAAATCAGTTTTGATATACAACTCCTAACTAACCATTATAAAGAAAATTTAGAATAAAAATACGTTAAGTACGTATTTGAAGTGTTTGAAAAATACAGGCCGTTACAGGATAAGTCTACGTTAATCCCTCGAATACACTCAGGAGACATAAAGGTCTTTTATGATAGATTATGTAAACAGTTATATTTGAGGAATTCTTGAGAGTCAATGTCCACGCGTAATGGAAATGATCTCGTAATAATTTTTCCCCTTTGAATGGGACAATGAAAGATTCGCCCTTTTGAAGACATCGTTAACCATCAGGCAAGCGTGTGACCGATTTCAGATTTGGCAATGAAGAGGAAGTGAAGGATATCACCTTTAAAAAATCTGAAATTTGCTTGCCGAACAGCTGTGGACAGTAATTGCTTGCTAGCAACTGTTCATCATAGATTGTCCAGCCATGGGCATGACCGATTAACAGTGTAAACATACCGTATGAGTCCAGCATCATGCGCATGGAGATAAAAGCCAAGCCAACAGAGTCTGCACGTGGACGGCGGGCGAAAGATTGGCAAAATAATTGTAGAGAGTTTACGGCATTAATTGCTTGCTAACATCTACACAGGGTACTGCTGCATAGATGTTCTATTTTAAGTATTATTTGATGGTTTGATTGGAAAGTGTGAAGGTAACGGCCAGCTTCTCCAGTGTACTGTATTAGAGTTTGGAAGCACTCCACTTGCCATAGAGATTGGATGGAGGAATATTGTTGTCTTTTCTTGCTCCTTTTTTACTGCTCTAGATTTCATGTCAACCGAGTTTGTTGGGGGCTTTGGTTCGATTGAAGCCTGAAGTAGCTAACGAAAATTAGGGAGCAGTTGTTGAATCTAGGGGTGTGCACGGGTACAGGGTACCCAGATAACCAATCGGAACCTACCCTAACAGGTAGGTTCTGGGTAGATAGTTATCGGTTCCGGGTAGGTTCCGGGTAGGAAAATTTGGAACCGATGGGTATCGGGTCCGGATCCGGTTCCCGTCAATAGAAAACGGGTACCCAGAACCGAAACCGATATTTTTTTTTTTTTTTTGAAAGGTAAGCGTTAGTCTTTATTAGCTCTCTGTACAAACAATACAAAACAGCCGGCTAGCCTTTGTGGTTAAATTTTCAATAACCATCAAAAATCTAGCACCTCAAAATAGGAACACACAAAATTCCGATGCTGCAATCACGAACACAATCACAATCACAAATACAATTTTTAATCACCCCATGTCACGAAACTCCCAATTAGCCAACGCCTCTGCCGCTGTCGCATCATCAAGATCCATGTCCTTCATCGCGACGCGAACATCAGCAGCAATGTCTTCAAATACAAGGATTTTGCTCCTACAAGCCCTGTCGAAGATTCTTTTGTTTCCAATGTGCTCTTCCCCGTGATGGCAGTAGTCGCAACAGCCAAAATACAGGTGTCCGATGCTTTCCACCTGGCCTCCCTCACAGAGCACACATCGTTCACAAATATCAGCCCTCCACTTCTTTATCTTATCTTTTGTAAGCAGCTTGTCCTTGAATGCTCTCAACAGTGTGAGAGCCATTTTTGGGACGCAACCCTTGTACCAGATTAGCCGATAGTAAGGGAGAAAGGTACCTCTACCTCGCACTCCCTCCCATGCATCGCAAAATTGGAACTTATCTCCGGGCCGCCATTTCCAGCTATCTTCTCCTCGCCGAAGTCGAAGGTTTTGCAGCATCGGCCTGATTGAGCAGATGGCCGGGTCATGAATCCAGTCTGACCCGCACCAGTAGTCACTCACTTTCTTTGCTTCTGCGCCTGGGGGGATATCGTAGGAATTCTTTAGCGGCCCGCACGGCAACCAGTCATCAAGCCAAAACTGTGTGCTCCTGCCATCTTTGACAACACGTTTAACAAGTTTTTGGGTGTAATCTCTGCATTTGAGTAGGAACTTCCAAGTTCCGGAATGTGAAGCTAACACCGAGGCCGCAAAGAAGCTATCCGGGCCACCATAAGTGTGTCTCATATAATCAGGAAGCCAAGTTCAGCTCACTCCAAGCCCAGGAACTCCGGATATGGTGCGGATGATGGTAAGGGGAATTCGGAATGCTTGCATCCAGAAGGATACAATCCCATAGATAACAGACCTTACCAGTTCAATTCTTCCTGCAATAGATAGTGATGATGAAGTCCAACCCATAAGCCTTTTCTTGCACTTGTCTACCAGCTTGCTAAACATAGGTGCCTTAGGATATTTAGATGATAGTGGGAGACCCAGGTATGTAGTAATGGTCGTTGCCACTTTAATCCCCAATAGGGCCGCCAACTCGGATGCCTCCTTTGTCCCCTTACTAAATATTCCCGCACTTTTCTCCCAGTTGACTTGGAGGCCTGTCAGGTTTGTAAAATTTTCCAGCAAATTGTGTAGACCCCTTAAAGAATGAGAAGTAGCACCCGCTCGTCATAGGGTGGATGGTCTTTTGGAATATAGCGTTGTTCATTAGGAGAGCAATGACAAAAAGATACGCCGGTGTACCATTAATTCCAGTCGATGAACTTGTGACTAAATCCCATCCGATGCAAAAAGTAGTAAATGAATTCTCTGTTAACGCTATCAAATGCCTTTCTCAGATCCAGTTTAATACATGCCCTAGCCCCCATCGGATTACTGAAATCCCTTATCTGCTCATGAGCAAGCAAGGAGCAATCGGAGAGAAGTGTTTTTAAGAAAGGCAGAGGGGATATAAGGTCATGAATAACCTCCTTCAGCCTGTTGCAAAGAACCTTACTGATAATCTTGTAGAGCACGTTGCAGCAGGCTATTGGTCTGTAGTCCCCCAAGCTTGTTGCATTTGCTCCTTTTGGAATCAAAGTCAAGAAAGTGTGATTTATCCGCCGAAGCATCACCCCTGCTCTGAAAAAAGACTGGACTGAATTAATGACATCGTGTATAATATTCCAGTTAACCCGGTGATTTATCTGGCCTCAAGTGTGATAATGTTTGGTTGTATAAGCTGAACCTGGGAGCCTCAGAGGTCTTCAATAGTTGTATATCTCCCTTCGAGTCTAACCAGTCTTGACGGCATTTTTCAACTTCTGCTAGGCATGGCTCTCACATGTTTCTTGCGGCATATAGTTTCCTCGCCCAAGAGACCGGTTTTAATAATATATTCCAATTAGCCTCCAGCCCATTTCACCCAATGACAGGTACTGAAATCCTTCTTATCATTTGTGTAGGTCACCTTTAAAATCAGTAGACATTGCCAAAGAGTACACTACGGTAAGGATTGGTTAGGCCTCCCACAGCTGCGCAGAGGAAAACAGCATGCCAGACCTGCAAGGAACCGATATTATATATATATAAATTTTTATATATTATAATATTAAGGATCAAAATATATAAGAGCAACGTGTAAGTTCATTAAACAATGCATTTGAATCAAAGATCATATTGTTCTCTTATGCGTTCAAAAGAGCAGTAGAGGTAAACGTGAATCATTCTTCCATATGTCTAGCTTTATCTAGTAGAAATGACTGGTCAGTATGCATTTATCACTGAAGAAAGAGACTAGAGACAATATTTTACTTCCAGATTGATTTTTATTCGTGCGTATTTGAGGTAATTGTCATGCACAGATCATTTGGAAATCATTGTTCGTAATGCCTTACAAATTAGATTTTTTTACAGGGTACCCGGAACCTACCCGGAACCATAGGGTCCGGGTAGGGTCCGGGTATAGGGTTCAACTGGGTAGGTTCCGGGTCCAAATTTTAGGAACCGGTCCCTTACCGGGTAGGGTCCGGGTAACATGAAAAAAACAGGGTACCCGGACCCGCACACCCCTAGTTGAATCGACCGAATCAGTTGAATTCATGGGTTAAACAAGTTGATGGGATTCGAACGTGAGTAAAAAGGTGGGTTCACAAATGAACACCCTTTGATAACTAACATGCAGATGGCGTTTGGCACAATTTGTTTTAACTAAATAATTCGATTTCTAACTTAGAAGGTAAATAATGTTATGAGCCTGCTTTTGTAGGCCCGCATGTTACCCATTAGTATATTAGGTATCCACCCATTATGTAACCTTATTCTATAAATATAAGGCTACGAGTTCCGTAGCCAATAAGCTCATAACACGTTATCAACATGCTCGTCAGCTGAGCCGGATCCCTGCAGACGAACAGATCGCTACTCCAACCTTCACCGAACTTCGCTAGATCCTGAGGGTAGGATCTAGAGGTAATCATCCAACCCACCCCCCCACAGATCTAAAATTTTATGTGCATATGATTAGATCTATATCTCTTTAATTGGATCTAGATTTTAATCTTAGATCTATATGATTGGATCAATGTTTGCTTAGATTAGATCGAATTTTTATCTCAGATCTATATGCTAAATCAACTTTTGAATTGTAACTCGGCGTTTTTATCACTAAAAATCAAATTTTTACGATTAAAAACGCTGATTTGAAGACTAAAAATAGCTTTTTATATAAAAAATCCTGTTTTTATGATCTTCTTCTCCAATTTTTCAAACCCTAAAGGGGTTTCTTCGTCGCCACGCCGCCGGCAGCCACGCACGAGCGAAAATCCCCCCCCCCCCCCCCCCCCCCCCCCCCCGCGATCTACCCGTCGCCAAAAGCGGCGACGTGTCGCTGCTGCTCCGGCAGCCGCCATTCGCTGCCGCCAGAAGCGGCAGCCGCCGCTGCAGCAAACGCTACCGCCAGAAGCGGCAGTCGCCACTGTCGCTCCGGCGGTGGCGGCCGCTACCGCCAGGAGCGGATGCGGCCGCCTTACTGCCTGAAGCGACGGCGGCCAACCCCCCCCCCCCCCCCCCCCGCACGGCCAAACCCTAGCCGCCAGAAGCGGCGGCCCACGCGACGCAAATCCTAATCGTTTGCACGGGATCACACGACAGATCGCCCCAAAACCCTAACTAGGGTTTCCCCTAAAAATCTTTTTTAAACGAATTTTATTTTTCAGATATTAATTAAGATTTCCTCTTCTTTAATCCTGATTAATTATATGCACAAATCATCATCGCATCTTTTATTGGATTATTCGATTATTTTCTACGTTTAATAATTAGGAAGATCCTGCGACCGCTCTGCCGTTAGTCAGCTAACCTAACGGTGTATGACGTTGCCCAGCGGTCCAATAATTATTAAACAAAAATATTTCATTCCATTATAAATGTCTGTGATGTTGCATATTTTTCATTGCTTGTAGCATGAGTTAGCATTTAAAAATATTACATGCCTGTAATGATTAAATCCTAGCGATGAATAAATGCATGTGATGAATAAATGCATGCTGCATTTTCTGCGACGTATGTTGATATTCTGTTGTGGTTTTGGATCGGCTGTCTGTCACAATTTAATTTTCTAGCATTTTTTTTCATTTTGAGAGAAATTGTAGTGAGGATTTAATTGTATAAATTCCAAGAGTGGTGCACGTCCCATGAAGATGAAAATCTATTTCCAGAAGAATAGGGGCCCCATGAGGGTTCCCGAGTAGTATTTTCTATTTTATGGGACTGTATATGGACTTTATTCCTTTTAAAATGGTGACTAGCCGATCCACACAACAAATATATGTGTCTGAAATGCATAATTACTTGTTTTCTAATATCTAATTATTGCTCATTTTAACATGCTTAGATAAATGGCAAAAAATAGCGAGCGTCAACTTCGACGTATGGGATGCTACAAAAAAGAACTATCTGAGCTGGCAGTTGGATATCAAATTCCACTTATGCTCATAGGGATTGAGTCATGCCATTGCTGTAGGCGATACGGTTTCTGACATAGATAAAGCGAAAGCAATTATCTATATCAGACGCCATATCGATCGGACCCTGAAGGCTGAGTACCTCACTGTGGAAGACTCTTACGAGTTATGAACCGCTCTCGAGGATCGATACATACATCAAAAAGATGTTATCCTTCCTCGAGCGCGATATGAATAGGAGAACCTCCGTCTACAAGATGTTAAGCCCATTGTCGAGTACAACTCAGCATTTTTCAGTATACCACAGCCTAAAGTTGTGTGGTGAAAAGTAACGGAGGAACGCATGTTACAGAAAACTTATACATCCTTCCACGAGAAGGATGTCATCCTCATGTAACAGTATCGTGAACGAAAGTTCATGAAATACTCAGAGCTTCTCTCATGGCTTCTGTTGGCAGAACAGAATAGAGACCTGTTACTGGCCATCCATAACTTGTGCGCTGTCGGCACTGCACCTGCACTTGAAGCACACAACATCTCCTCCCAGAAGAAGAAGATCAACTTCAGAGGCAAACCCCAGAAGGGAAAGGCAATGAAGAAGCAGGCTAGAGGACCCCCTCCAAAAACCTATAATGAGGGGAAGAGGAAAAATGTGTGGAAGAAGAAAGACAACGGCCAGACATCTGCCCCCAGGAAAGACTGGGAAGACAAATTCCACAGATGTGGTATGACTGGACACTGGTCCAGAAACTGTCGCACTCCAACCTCCAGGACTTGTATAAAGCTAGCCAGAAGCCCACCGAAACAAACCTGGTGGAACATGAAGACCTGTCACTAATCAGGTTCATCGCAGAGGACTTCTCGAATGATGACCTGCTCGACTGATGCCTTATCTATTTTATTTTTGCAATCTATTTTAATTGAAACAATTTACTTACTAGTTGTTTGTTTTTCAGCATGTTAGTTAATTTTCAGACTTCGAATGAAATTTAGTTATGTTTGTGCCTTACACTGCTATGCTTTTTCTCTCTTGCTATATATGGATAATAAATGCCTAATGGATAGTGCTTCTACGGACACGATCCTTCAAGATATTTTCTTTTTTCAAAGCATACACAAATACGATGGAACCATGAATACTATTTCGGGTCCATCAGGAATAATAGAAGGATCAGGGAAGCACACTTTCTGCTCCCCAATAAAACACAACTATTAATAAAAGATGCTCTTTTCTCTCCAAGCTCGAACCGAAACTTGCTAAGTTTCAAAGACATCCGTTTAAACGGATACCACCTAGAAATAATGAGCAAACAAGACAAAGAATACTTGTATGTAACGAATCTTTAAAAGGTGCTAAAACCATCGTTGAGCGTTTCGAGGACTCCCGTCGGGTCTCTAATATACAAAGATTCGAGCAATGAAAGCTAATATAATTAAGCACCAGAAGTGCAAGAATCAACCAGAATTCCAACTCTGGCATAATAAACTCGGACACCCTGGATCGGCGATGATGCACCACATCATATCCCAATCCTGTGGTATTAACTCGAAGAGCCTGAAGCTACTTCGAAAGGGTGTATTTCCTTGTCCCCCTGGTTACAAAGGAAAATTGATTACGAGACCATCTCCACTTAAAGTGGACTCAGAGTCTCCAAGCTTCCTAGAGAGAATACATGGAGACATTTACGGGCTTATTCACCTCTCAATTGGTCCATTTCGATACTACATGGTACTGATAGACGCATCTTCCAAATGGTCATATGTGTGCCTCCTATCCACCCACAACGTAGCCTTTGCAAATCTACTGGCATAAATCATTAAGTTACGGACACATTTTCCAGACAACCAGATTAAGAAATTACGTCTGGACAATGCTGGAGAATTCGCATCACAAGTCTTTCTAGACTACTGGCAAGCAACTGGCATTGAAGTTGAACATCATGTAGCACATGTTCACACCCATAACAGGTTAGCTGAATCTCTTATAAAGAGACTACAATAGATTGCTCGTCCATTGTTAATGCAATCCCAGTTGCCTATGACTGCATGGGACATGCCATCTTGCATGCTGCATCGCTAATAAGATTACGACCGTCTGGTAGTCAATCTTATTCTCCGATGCAACTCGCATATGGAACTCCACAGAATATCTCTCACTTGAGGATATTTGGATGCGCAGTTTATGTCCCCATCACACCACCGCAGAGTACCAAGATGGGTCCTCAACGTCGTCTAGGTATCTTCATAGGATTCGACTCACCATCGATCATTAGATACCTGGAACCCCTAACAGGGGATGCCTTTAAGGCACGTCTAGAAGACTGTGAGTTTGACAAAAGTACTTTTCCCAAATAAGGCATAAACATAGAGAAGCCAGAAGCTTCAAAAGACCATTTCATGGGATACCAAAACTTTATCCCACTTTGATCCGCGTACAAACCAATTTGAAGAGGGGATCCTGAAGATTTTCCAAACACAGAATACAGTTCACATTTTATCGGACAAATTCACTGACAACCAGAAGATTGTCAGATCACACGTCCCTGCTGCAAACACGCCAGCTAGAATTGACATACCCAAAAATGGATGCAATTCACCTGCAGCAGAAGAGGCCGTACCTCAACAAAAGAGAGGACGACCCCCAGGCTCCAAGGATAAATTTCCTCGAAAGAGGAGAACTCCTGGAGAGACTTTAACGATACCACTACAGGATGATGAGCTCAGCCAAGCTACCTCTCCCCTCCTAAAAACCCCTGAAGAGGAAAATATAGGAGAAATATCATTAAATTATGTACGTACTGGGAGGTACTGGACATAAAAAGCACAATCATCGATGATTACTTCACATTCGTTATTGCTTATCACGTCACTGAATATGGCGATGATATCGATCCACGCTCTTTAGAAAAATGCAAAGCAGAGAGGATTGGCCAAAGTGGAACGAGGCAATAGGAGTAGAGCTGGACCCACTTTCGAAACACAAAGTTTTTGGACCTGTAGTCCTAACACCAAATGGTGTTAAACCTGTGAGATATAAATGGGTATTCATAAGAAAGAGAAACGAAAATTATAAGACCGTATGCTACAAAGCTCACCTTGTTGCACAATGCTTTTCCCAACGACCAGGAATAAACTATGATGATACATATTCTCTGGTCATGGATGCGATCACTTTCCGGTTCATAATTAGCCTAACAGCTACGGAAGGCCTTGATATGCAGCTCATGGACGTTGTGACTGCATACCCATATGGTAATGTAGATAAGGACATCTATATGAGACTTTTGGACGGATATAAACTTCCAACAAAAATGATAGAAAGACCTCGGGACGTCTATTCTGTCAACCTACAAAGATCACTGTATGGTCTGAAACAATCAGAAAGAATGTGGTATAACAGACTCAGTGAATTTCTCGTGCAACAAGGATTCACAACCAATGAAGTCTGCCCTTGCATCTTTATAAGAGCAAAGGGAACATGATTCGTAATAATTACCGTCTACGTAAACGACTTAAACCTCATCGGATATCCTGAAGAGATAACTGAGATATCCAAGAGACTTACACAGACTTTTAAGATGAAAGACATTGGCAAAACCAAATTCTGCCTTGGCTTACAAATCGAACACCTTAGCGGACGAATCATGTTACATCAATCCACCAACACAAGGAAAGTGCTGAAAAACTTTCTTATGGACAAATGCTACCCGATGAGTACACCAATGGTCGTCAGATCATTGGATATAGATAAGGACCCCTTCCGGCCGTTAGATGAGGGGGAGGAAGCACTGTGTCCCGGAGTACCCTACCCAGCTAAGTGCAATTGGAGCACTCCTTTATCTGGCAAACTGCACGCGTCCCGATATAGCGTTCGCAGTTAACTTACTAGCCAGATACAGTTCAGCACCCACAAAGCGCCACCGGAACGGAGTGAAGCACCTTCTGCGCTAACTCCAAGGGTCAGTTGACCTGAGACTATACTATAAGAAAGGCGTATCCTCCAACTTAGTTGGTTTTGTTGATGCTGATATAGATATAGGTCTGACCCTCACACCGCAAAGTCCCAGACCGGCTTCGTGTTTTCTTGAAACGTTGTGAAATGCTGAAGACATTCCAGGCGTTTCCTTGAAACGTTGGGAAATGCCCAAGACATTCCACGACGTTTTCTTGGAACGTTGGGAATTTCCCAAGACATTCCCCAGCGTTTTCTTGGAACGTTGGAAAATATCCAAGACATTCCCCGGCGTTTTCTTGAAACGTTGGAAAGTGTCTATGATACAAATTAAATACAAATGTATTTTATAAAATGTCACTATTGTGTTCCCTAAACGTAGAAATCAAAGAGTTAAACACTCACATCCAACTTAGTTTTTTTGGTGTAATTCCATTTGAATAAATGAAATAACAAGAGAACAAAATAAATATAATTTTCCATTCTCCCCATCAACACGTAAGAGTGAAACATGAACAGACCTTGTCAGTTTGAAAAAAGGAACCCAAAAAAATACTGGATCAGCTAAATGCTATTTTGTACAAATACTTGGCATTACAGCTAAAAAGTTTAAATGCTTCTAAAAACATTAACAATTGCCGAACAATTATGTTGAGCAGACCACATTTGCTGCACAATCCTACATTTACAATGCAAAGTCGAAGTTTTTGAAAAGAAAGCAAAGATCGCAACATCTATCTTGACTCAAAGTATTTGCTCGCAGTCCTGACTTATGCACTTCATTGCAGGCACATACGATCTCGAAGTTAAATAGATTCTCAGTCGTAATTAAAATGGTAGACTTGTATATCCACCGAGTAAACCTGCATCCGGTTCTCATCGTACCTGATCTTCTCAGCCTGCAATCCAAACATTGAATATATGATTAAATTCAGTAAATAATTGAATTATATGTTCTGCTCTAATGACCTTATAGTGGAGCAAAACATATAGGCAAACTTGAGAGCTGTGTCGTTTGTTCTGCTTTAATGACCCTTGTCTATATTTTTTAAACTGTAATATGTGAAAAACTTCATAAAGTAGAACACTAAACTGATTAGGCCTATAAAGGGAACTAATTATGGACAATATATGCTTGAAAATAATGAGTATTTACTGCAATTATGTAATAAACATAGGCAGACACAAACCTCATTTGTCATCTTACCATAATGTGACATTGCTTAATTCTTTACTGCCATATATATGGTTGTTATAAAAACGTTGCAGTTGAAGTACTACACAGAAAAACTAAGAACTGTCGTAGATCAAAAACTTAAGTACATATGCATGCATGCTGTGATTGAAATCAACAAGGATAGTTAATATGCATATTGATATAGCATTATGAGTGGCCTGTGACCACCCCTCTGGTGGATTTAAATTCATGTTATGACAAAGTGTTAACCAGTTCATGACCATTCATGGGTAGTAACAACTAACTTATGGCAAATAAAGTCTGAGAATAAAATGAATATATGCTCCCTGCCCATCTCTCCTTCTTGGGGTTCAGTCTGATGACAACCCTTTTCAATTTGGCATATAATCTTGATTTTCCTTGGATTTAAATGAATATTTGAAGTATAATGTAACAATGAGAATAAATGCCGGCATTAGTCCGTATTCAATTATTCATTGCACCTGTCTGTCTTTCTACAAGCTATCAATTTTTCATGAGCAATCTTCTTCTCTCTCTTGCCCAGTCAACATGTTCAGGGTTGACATTAAATTATATGTTTTCAGATTTCTGAAAGTTGATATCAAATTGATGAAATTCTAGTGTTTACATAAAGTTGAATCGAAATTCAATCTTTTTTGTCATCATTGTGCTGCAACTTTGTTCAGCATACTTGTTGTGTTCTCTAATAAAGGGTTGGATATGCATTAAATGAGGCATTGGGGTTTCTTCCATTGCTAAAAAGCCAGCCACAAACAACATGTCGCCTGCATTTTTGTTCAGAAATGAATTGGGTGGGGTTTCAGTTGTCCGAGAGATCAGTGTTTTCTTTAATTTCAATCTCAGTAATGTTGCGCATATCTATAGAGTTGAAGGTTTCTTATACATGTTTTTGTTTAAAAGAAAGTAATTTCATGGTCAAATTGCTCTCCTGACCTTATTTTGTATTTTGTTTTTCATCTCAATGGTGCTCCAGGGTCATTTGATTTAAATTCAACCACCTGATTTGTTTGGATGTGTTTAAAATGAGAATTTTGGATCCAGTTTGAGCTGGGTTATTAGTTGAAACTAACTTGAGCAGGATTGGGTTTGGATTGCTGAATTGTGTAAGTTAGGTTGGTCAAGGTCAAGATATGTCAAATTTGATCATGTTGAAAGGAGGTCTAAAGTGGTGCACGTATTGTTGGGAAAGGAATCTGTTTAGTTAAACCAAGCTGCCCTCATTTTGTGTTGCTTGATAGGGGTGGGTTCATGCTATCCAAATTATCTGTATCAACCTACTTCCCATGATTTGGAATTCAAAGGCCATTAAGAAACACTAATAGTGATAGTAGTAGTAGACTATTAGTAATAATAGTCACTGGTATAAAATGATGTCCAACTGTAAAACATGGCAATATCCTATTATAAACTAGCAGAAGGATTTGATAACAAATGACAACATAAAGCAATAATCTTGGCATGCATTGCTTTCAATATGGAAAGATCTCAATTTAGTTTTTTAAAGCACTGAAACCAATTATAATTTAAATTTTTATTTCAGGACATATGTGAATCAGAGACAACAATCACCATGGAATGGGCACTAGGGGAGCTGATGAAGGACCCAAGAGTACTGGAGAAAGCATTGAAGAAATATGTCACGACATGAGAAACACAAGGTTGAAGAGAGTTGGCAAGAACATAATAAAAGATCAAGATAAAAGAAAGCTTACCACATAGAGGAAATATGATGCAGGAACATCTCAGTTGGGTTCAACCACTGAAATTTGCTTCATCTGTAAAAGAAAAATTCAGAACAGAATAATCATCAACCACATCAAAATTCCCAGACCGACTTCGTATTCATCTACGGTGGGACAACCATCTCATGGAGATCAGTGAAGCAGACCTCAACAACAACCTCATCCAACCACTCCGAAATCATTGCGATCCATGAAGCTAGCAGAGAATGCTTCTGGCTTCGTTATGTTATCCACCACATCCCAGTGACAACCGGACTGCAGACGGGAGATCTTGAACCAATCACCATGTACGAAGACAATGCAGCCTACATAGCTCAACTACAAGGTGGCTACAACAAAGGTGACAGGAGAAAACACATTTCCCCCAAGCTCTTCTGGACGCATGAACAACAAGAAGACAAACATATCGACATCCAGCAGATCCAGTCTTGCAACAACCTGGCATATCATTTTCTAAAGCATTACATCGTTGTACCTTTAGAAAACTTATGATATGGATTGGGATGTGACAGTTTAAAGATATACAAGGCTGAAACTTGTACGCAACAGGAGGAGTTAATGTGGTGTTATACTCTTTTTCTCTTAGCTATTGGTTTTTTCCATTGAGTTTTCCATAGACAAAGGTTTTAACGAGGCAACCACATCAATTCAGGATCCAGAAGTATCCACCCCTGATGATATCCATCGATCAGGGGAAGTCAATGAGACTTGCACTCTTTTCCCTTAGCTATTGGTTTTTTCCACTGGGTTTTCCATAGCCAAAGGTTTTAACGAGGCAAGACCCCTTAACTTAGGATTCAGAAGTATCCATATCCACAAGATCAGATAAGCCCTATGAACCCCGAAGTGTTCATATACCAAGATTACAACAATGGATGGATAAGGGGAAGTGTTCTGAGTGGGCTTTTGTAGGCCCGATGGTACCTATTAATGTATTGGGTATCCACCCATTATGTAACCTTATTCTATAAATACAGGGCTACGAGTTCCCTAGCCAATAAGCTCATGACAAATAATATATTCTCTCTTTTAAAGTTATTTTTTTCACGACTCATAATCATTATTAAACTTGAGAATGGCCTAGGCTTGTTTCAAGGTCGTTAAACGAACCAAACTTGAACAAAATATGCTCAAATAGTCAAATGGACCAACATGTGAACCACGATCGAGGTTGCACGGTCCTCGAGAGCCGTGCCAACAACCATCCGAGATAGATTTTGATAACAAAATTAGAGTATAATGTTTCAAATAATTTCAAAAATGACGCTATTGTTAGAAGAGGATTAACCATGGCAAATAGCCATGGTACTATATTTATAAAACTCTCATGTTGAGTTGGGAGTCCAAGGGCCTCCCTACTAACTTAGTGGGGAGTAATGGAGAGTGACGAGGGGAGGGAGGCCAAAGGCCTCCCTCAACTCACAACACTCCCCATCATCTCTCCATTACCTTGGGTTAAGCATATGAATACTTCAGGATTCAGTATGCCAATGGGGTGGATACTTCTGGATCCAGAGCCATTGTGGTTGCCTCGTTAAAACCTTAGCTGTGGAAAACCCAGTGGGAAAAACCAGCAGCTTAAGGGAAAAGAGTACAACTATCGAGGGACTCCCCCCGATATGTACAAGCTTCAGGCTTGCAGATCTCCTATGTATCTATACAATCATCTCATATTCGTCTATACATCCATCATGTTCTGAAAGAAAATACAATTATCACTCATCTACACAAGTTTCACTCATCTAGCGGCTACTGGAAGGCAGCGTCGCTCTGGAGTGTAATGCTCTTCGAAGTTGGTAGATGACTCCACTAAAGTATTCTTTGAATCAGTCTTCAGTGTGTATGCAAGGTACTGCTAGACCTGGCTGAGCGTTTTCAATACTTGCTTCTTGGATGATGAGCTTCTCAGAAGATGTAGACATTGGATGATGATGTGTTTATATTTAGGAGGTGGCCGGCCTATTGTGTTTCAGTCATCGCGATGATCTTTAAACATGCATATGCAATATATATTCCTTGACCCTTGGAAGTTGCGCAAAAGCAGCTTATCCTTGGTCTAGTGTTGCTCTCCAGGACAACACTGTATCTGGTTAACAACTTTACTGGAGACGTTCTATCAAAGATACGTGCAGTTGGCCGGATAATACACTAGAGCTAGGCTCTTCGGGACCTAGGATGTCCTCCCCCTCTTTCAGCTACTGAAAGGTGTCATAAATAAGTATCCATTTTTAATAGGTTGCAAAAGGACATCATTCTTCATAAACTCCAGGTGTATGAAGAATATGAAAGGGTTCCACCACGAAGGTGTTTAATATGTAAGCCGAGACATCTTCGGTATGATTAATAATAGTTCATCTTCAGGATGATTAATGTCATCTTCAGGATGATGGTTCATCTCTAGGATGATAGTTCATCTTCAGGATGATTAATGTCATCTTCAGGATGATGGTTCATCTCCAGGATGATAGTTCATCTTCAGGATGATTAATGTCATCTTCAGGATGATAGTTCATCTTCAGGATGATTATTGTCATCTTCAGGATGATTAATGTCATCGTCAGGATGATCGATGTCATCGTCAGGATGATCGTTATACCTAGGTTTTTCATTTCCAAGGTACGCTTTAAAGCTATTTGAAATCTCAATGGTCTCTGCTGGAGATCCTATTAGCTTTAAGTCGACCATATGTAAGGCAAATATAACAAATCCTGTCAACGATCTTTCGAAAAAGATACAAGGGCAGAATATTGCTTAAGATCAACTAATGATCTTTGTAGCCTTTATGGAGAAGACGTTTCTACGTTTCTCTTTCATCTCTGGGGGTAGAGTATACCCTTCTGGAAGTTTTATATAGATCTCTATATCTATATTGCTGTATATATATGCAGTCACAACGTCCATGAGCTGCATGTATTGGCTTTTGCAGAGAAGTGTAGGCTTAGTAGGAAATGATCACATTTCCTTCATTTCAATTTCTTTATGAAATTCGAATTATATTCCACAGGTTTTTACACATTCAGGTGTGTGGACTACTGGTCCAAAGACTTTGCTTTTCAAGAGTGAGTCCAGCTCTACTCTTATTGCCTCGTCCCACTTTGGCCATTCTATGCGTTTACGCTATAGAAAAGTGGGTAGACGTCATCGTCATATTCAGTGACGTGAATGGCAATAGCGAAAGCAAAACCGTCGTCGACGACTGTGCTATATTTGTCCAGTACCTCTCCAGTACGTACGTAATATAATGATGTTTCTCCTGTTGTTTCCTCTGCAGGGGAAATTAGGAGGGGATAGGTTGCTGGTCTGAGCTCAGCATCCTGTGTGGTTGGATCATTTTAATATATCCAGGAATTTTCCTCTTTTGATGAATTTTTATATTTTGAACCTGGTAGGCGTCCCCTTTTCAATTGAGGTACAGCCAATTCTGCTGCCGGTGGATTGCATCCATCTTTGGGAATGTCAATCTTAGCTGGCGTATTGGCAACAGGGACGTGTGAACGAACAATCTTCTGGTTGTCCGCAAATTTATCCGTCAATTAATGTACTTTAGTCTGAATGTGAAGGATCTTCTGGATCTCAACTTCACACAGAAAAAGTATGCGGATCATAACGATATGAGGACTTTTGTTTCCTATGATATGGTCTCAGAAGCTTCAGGCTTCTTTAGACTGCGTGCCTATTTCAATGAGATCTTGCTCATCAAGTTCACATTTATCAAGACTTGGTGGTAAACCAGAAGCAAGCAGCATCAGCAATAAGATATGGCAATAAGCGGGCCGTATCGTGATAAGTGATGCGGAATGCATTGTGTTGGTCCCTAAATACAAAAGGCAAGTGGGATTTATCAATGGACGTGAAATCCATTGGAGTATCTTTACCAGAGACTCTGTAAACCCATTATGAGTTTGAACATGCTGCAGGATGTTCAATTTCAATGCCAGTTGCTAGGTAGCAGTCTTGAATGATATGTGTAGTAAATTCACCCACATTATAAGCTTTTGAGAAAGCTAGGTTGCGAGTGAATATAAAGGCACACATAAGACCATCTAGTATATGCATATATCAGTACAGTAATGAAGTACCGAAAATGGGCCATTTGCGGGGTGAATAGGCCCGCAAAGGTCACCATGTATTCTCTCAATGAAGCCAAGAGACTCCAAACCCTCTTTCAGGAGGGAAGGTCTCTCTATTATTTTTCCCTTATAACAAAGGGGGACAAGGAAACTCAACCTTTTGAAGAATCTTCAGGTTCTTCAATGGATTCATTTGATGATGCGTCCATCATCGCTGATCCAGGATGACCAAGTCCATTTTGCCAGAGTTTAAAAACTATGGTAAAGAAAGGCACTTCTGGTGCTCAGTCGAGTTGGCTTTCTATAGGATGAATATCTGTAATTTTAGGGGCCCGACGGGGATCCAGTGAAATCGTAAATAGATGGTCTTCTGGCCATTCTCTTGACTAGTTACATATTGATATTCAATATATATTATCCACAATTTTCAAGTTATTTTCTTTAAAAGAAATATCCTTGAAAATTGGAGATTTCCTATATGTTTAAGAGGAGAATTTGCATCTTATAGTCTCGTTGTATGTGGGAGCAATACCAATGCTATACCAGTGCAACGAGGCACTGTCCACAATATTCCATACTTCATCGAAATTTTATTTAAGTCAATGAAAAAGACATTCAAAATAAAAGTTCGTAATTAAGCAAATTAAAGATGAAGCAACATGGAATTTTAAATGCATAGATAAAAGATGAAGCTTAATCGAGCAGGTCGTTGTTTTCGAAGTCTTTTGTAGTGAATATCGTTAGTGGCTGAACAGCCGCCAAGTTTGTTTCAGGCAGAGACTTCTGGCTCGCCTGATATAGTTCCTGGAGGTGGCGAGGAGTGAGGCAGATTCTGGACCAATGGCCAGTCATGCCGCATCTATGTCATTTATCCTCCCAGTTCTTCTTAGGAAGTGACACTTGGTCAGTGTTCTTTTGCTTCCATGTGAAGTATCTTTTTCCCTTATTGTTTTTGTTTGTCTGGAGAGCTGCGCCTCTTGGTTGCTTCATTACAGCTTTCCCTTTGTTGTTTTTAGCCTTCCTCTTGTTTTTCCACTTCTGGGGAGAAACGTGGTGGGCTTCAGGGATAGTGGCAGTGCCGGCTGGACGTAAATTATGGTGGCGAGCAGTAAGTCTCGATTCTGCTCTGCCCTAAGTAGGCATAAGATCAGATCAGAGAATTTCGTTAAGTTCCGTTCAAGATACTGCTGCATGAGGATTGCATCTTTCTCGTGAAACGAGGTAAATGTCTTTTCCAACATGCGTTGTTCTGTCACTTCTTCACCGCACAACTTCAGGCGTGAGGTGATGTTATGAAGTGCAGAATTATACTCAGCGACGGACTTATAGTCCTGAAGTCTGAGGTTTTCCCACTCATAACTGGCACGCGGTAATATTACATCAATTTGATGTTTATACCGTGCTTCCAGCGCTGTCCACAGCTCCATTGGGTCATCTACCGTTAGATATTCGGCCTTTAAGGTCCAATCTATATGTTTCCTAATGTGATAATGGCTTTCGCCTTATCCACATCGGAGACAATGGTAGGAGTGTTGCTGCTAGATGTAGCAGAAGCATCGGCCGCTGCTGGGGCCGATGAAGGAGCCAAAATTGAGCCAAGGAGGGCCATTGAATGCAAGTGGAACTTCAGGTCCACTCGCCAACTCAAATAATTTTTTCCTGCAGAATCAAGGACCTCGAAATCGACGCTTACCAATTTTGCCATCTTAATCTATGCAATTTAAATAAGCATGTATTAATAATTAAACATCATGCATTAAAAGAAATAAATAAGAAAAAATGCGGGGATCGGCCAGATACCCAAAACATAAAATGTCCAAAGTCCAAATTACAGTCCTTTAAGAAGAAAAAGAAAAATACAATTTGGAAACCCTATTTGGGTCCCAGATAAATGCAATCTCCTCCATCTTCATAGGTAGTAACATCGGTCTTTGGCATAATACATTAATTCCTCACTACAAATTTCTCTCAGAAAAGAAAAAGAAATTACAAAGAGAAGGAATATAATAATATGGTATCAAAAACTGCCGATCCCAAAAACCGCATTTTGACTTATTTAAACATCTACGCAGTTATATATGCAACATGCAAATAATAGCGCAGCAAACAGACATTACAAAAAAATAATTAAGCACAAATATTGGATAAAATAATTTAATTTAAGTTAAAAGGATTAGTTGGACCACGGGGAAACGTCATTCATCTTTAGGTTAGTTTACTAAAGACAGAGCGGTCTCAGGATCCGTTTAATCAAGTTTACTTAAATAAATATTTTATCCAATGCTTAAGACATTTATTTAAAAGTAGCAGATAAAATATCATAATCCGCAATTCTAGTGGGCTAGAGGCGGGCAGCAGGCCCGATAGCAATAATAATCTTATAAATTTGCAATTTGATTAACTGTGCTTCTAGCCCAAATAAGCAAACAAAATAAATTATTTATTTTGATTTGGGCTGCAGGCCCATAAGCAAAATAAAACTTATTGTAATAGTCAAGTTATTAACTGGGCTTCTGGCCCAAAAAATAGCCAAATTAAATTAGTATTAAGATTTGGGTTGCAGGCCCATGGGCACCAAAATTTAAAATGTAATTTAACATAAGCCCTAAAAAACAAATTTAAGGGTATTAGTTAAAGAATGTGAAAGGCCCCAAAACCTTATTTTACAGATTGTGTTACCCCCCACTCCCCTTGTCTACGTAAAACAGCCGTAGAGGCTTGCGCAATGGAGGATCCAACGTCCGAGAGTAGGGACGACGGCTCAGAGAGGCCCCCCTTGGGGGGGAGGATACAAGTCAATTTTTTTTTTGTTATGAAACACGCAGATCCAGCGAAGTCCAAACAAAATTAAACACACCCGCAAGCATGAATAGAGCTATTTTGGGAACTTGGAGACAATTTTTAGTGCAAACAAACAAACCCTGAGGCCTCAGGCCACACATTAAAGCAAGTTCATGTCCCATATAATTCAAGCTTATCGGTTCCCATTTGAATCTTAAACTATACTTACTGTATACACATGCTGCAAATCACCATTCCATTCTAATTAACACCAAGTGGACTAATTACTTTATTTATTTTTTCGCGCAATTATGCTCGAGGGAAACCAACTTTATCAAAAGCTGCGCGAGCTCTTAGCCTCCTACTAATAGGATTATAGCTGTCCAAAACCACCCCCAAAAAAAATCATTGTCCTAAACCTGTTAAGATTTGTTTTTCACCTCAAATAACGAGGTGTATGTTCTTGATTTTTAGCAAGAATGTATATAATTTTGCATATTATATATCTACAGGATAAGAAATTATACCTCTAGATCGATGATCTAGGGAAGAACAATTGTAATCCGTAGATAAGAAAAAATAATCCCCGCTCCCGCAAATCGACGTCACAAGAGCTTTGCCGCAATGGATCGCTGCAACCAAAGATTCCTAAGCGCGGTGAGGGTGATTTGATTTTTGGAAGGAGACGGGAAGAAAAGCTCAAAAGAGAAGAGCGGACGTGCTGATAACGTGTTAGAAGAGGATTAACCAAGGCAAATAGCCATGGTACTATATTTATAAAACTCTCATGTTGAGTTGGGAGTCCAAAGGCCTCCCCACTAACTTAGTGGGGAGTAATGGAGAGTGATGAGGGGAGGGAGGCCAAAGGCCTCTCTCAACTCACAACAGCTATCTTTTTTCCCCAAACTTCTGCGGCAATTTTGCCCGGTTGATTAGGGTTGGATGGAGACCAGGCTAACCCGTTGGCCAACCCAGCGACCATGTAAGTGCAAAAACAGACAAGCGAGTCCTTAAGATATTAAAGCAAGGGAAGCATGTACAATTTTGTAAAGGAAGTTAGCTGAGCACCAATACGAATACGCATGTGAATTGGATTCAAGATCTCTTACAGACCCCACCAATGATCCCATTTCGGATGTCATTTGGGTAAAATACACAGATTGTAGCTCTGAACAAATTCTACATCGATCGACTCCGACGCAACATTTAATTAATCAATTAACAATCAAATCATGAAATAATAAACCAACTTAATGCGGCATCCGATCTATTAGAACGTCTTGCAAAATCCAAACGTAGTACAATTACCATTTAAAAAAATACCATAAAATATATTCAAATATTTAGGGTTACCTTGTTTGAACCAGAGACATCATCATCATAGTCTTCAAGCTATCAAGACATAGATATTTTGGAGGCAAATGATTCTGCCAGATGTCTTTAAAAAATATATTAAATAATCATAATTAATACGTGGACCCATTGACCCCATGCAAATAATAAAGTAGTTCAGCGCGCCAGACTCCGACCCCATGCTTCTTCTCACAAATTGATATATAATAGGCAGCCCGGTGATGGGTGAGGGACAACTTGAGCAAGACAAGGCATGGAGAATGGAGACTGCGGCGTCGTTCGGCCGGCGTCAGCAGGATATCATCCTTCTGTCTGGGGTGACTTCTTCATTCTTCAACACTTTCCCCCTTCCAACATTCAGGTCATCCCATCATCACTCCACGTGTTCACCTTCAGTCCTCGCAGTATATATGCTTGTATTATGCTTCCAGGCGTTTCAATGTTGTTTAATGTATTCTTCATGCTTGCAGGAAACAGAGGAGTGGATCAGAGGAAGAGTTGAGGAGCTGGTTGCAGGAGTGAAGTCGTTGCTGAAGAGTTGCGACACCCATCTGCAGGCGTTGCAACTGATCGACTCGCTCCAGCGTCTTGGAGTTGCCTACCACTTCGAAATTGAAATCGACGAGACGCTGACCAAAATCCACAATGACCCTGCTGACGACTACTCTGATCGTTTGCATTTTGTTTCCCTTCGATTCCGGCTACTGCGACAACATGGTTATCGTGTTTCCTCTGGTACACACATACTTCTTATATATTTATGCATCGATTTATCTTGAAGTCTAGTATGCATTTGTATCCGACATGTACATGTATGTGTGTATCTATGTATGGGTGTGCAACATGCATGCTCACTATCACGAGCCCGCATCACTACAAAATGGGCTAACCATTTATCGATGAGGCAGACATATTTTGCGAGTTTAAAGACGATGACGGGCATTTCAAGGCCGCCCTGAGCAACGATGCGAGGGGCCTGTTGACTAACATGAGCTATATTGATATGAAAAATTAAGTCGAAAAATGAATAACATAAGCGATATTTATTTATTTTCAAAGACAGAGTCTTGCTATTTAAATTTTTACATATGATTACGATAAGTGGTATCACACCTGCAGGTGGGATCTGGAAGGGCTTGATCAGCTAAATGAGTGCATAAAGCTCCAATATATTGCTTTGTATGATACAGTAATGGACTTTGAGAATGAGTTGGCCATGGATCAGATATCTTATCGTGTTCATTACCTTAAGGAAGCAGTATGCTCTTAACATATATTCAACCATGAGAATTTGGCACTCGTTAACTTTATTTCATGATATTTTCTTTAAATTACAGGTTAAAAGCACTTGCAGGGCTTGGTTTAAGGAAGCACAATGGAGGGAAGAAG